>CM051010.1:2324138-2536638 GCA_027704905.1 Muraenolepis orangiensis | reverse complement strand
ACACGGGGATTTGTAGAAAGCAGCGCCGGGCTGTAAAACAATGTTCATTTGTCTATTGTGGTTGTTTTGTCTATTTACTAGAAAGCATGCCGCCCTGACCTATATACTGCTGTATATTGGACGGCACAATGTGTGAATGAAAGACATCTTCGCAGTCCATCCTCAAGACTTGCCAAGATAATTGATGACTGGGATTGCGGTTACATATGCAAAGCAGTGTAGGCCATATTGTGTGCACCACAATATGTGTCTTCTTTTTCTTCAAGAATATAATCCAAGAATGTGAATTCTTACCTTGTACAATGTGTCATTGTAGACACAGTTTGGTGTGGGTGCTGGAGGAATAAGAATTAAAACATATTTAAGCTGATAGCGTCAAACATGTCACTTCTTGTACATTGAATTGATTCAAATGATGAGGTTAATATAATAATAATAATTGAGGATTATTAATTTATCAGAGCATGACTATGTATAATGAACATGACATTATTAACGACCTTACCACAACTATGAATGGGGCAGCATGTTTCATTTGGCGAAATCACCGGCACGAATCCGAGTGGACACTCGTAAATGACCATTGGACAGCGTTTCACGTCACACTCTGATTAGACAGACGGACAACACAGACAGGGAGGCAGACCACTTTGATGTTGATGTTTGATTAATTCATCAAAAGCACAGAAGTGTAAGTATGACAACGACTTCCCCCGTTGAAGCGATGAAGAACCATGAACTAAGGACATGGTCCTTATGTGCGTTTATTGCGCTTTCTCAAACGATCAAACCATTTGTTTGTGTTTACGGGCAAGCACTATGTTCTAGTATGTGTTGAGTACTGTGTGTGCTGTGTGCTGTGCAGTCAATGTAGCGGGGAAAGGAACTCCAGAATAGGTCGCTCACCACACTTGAAACTGTCACAGCAGTCCACCACGTTGCGCTTCACCAGCACCTCACCCTCCTTGTCACAGGACACCGGCTCTTGCGTGGGACATGTAATGGGCTCACACTGAACACTGTAGGTGTCCCGGTCGCAGACACAATCCTGACACCCACTTTGCCATATCTCACCTAGCTGTGGGACAGATCGCAGGGGTTACGCATGTGTGCATGTAGGAGAAGTGACAGCAACATCAAGAGGAGAGTCAAATATAATTCAGAATTTTACCATTGCAGTTGGGGATAAATACACAGCTGTAATGTTTTACCTGTTTTGGTTTGCCATCGGGTCCAGCACAGCCTTGATAAACATACAAGAAAGAAAAGTAACTTATCTTGACTTGACGTTGTTATTATTTCTGATAATTTCACTTGAATATGAATTTGTTCTCACAGGATTCAACACAGGCCTCAGAGTTTGTTCCAAATTTGATTGTCCCCTCTCGACAGAAGCATCCCTCAGTGAGTGCATTACAACTGGGCCTGAACCGTTTGCTTTCTGCTTTGCACGGCTCCACAAACTTCTTATTGTATCTGTGATAAAATAAAATATATCATCTGTATATATCTAGCTGAAAATATATACCAGTTATTCATATTGTTTGCTTTATGAATAAGAAATGGGTTACATGATTGTGATGGACATGGCAATGTACAATACACGTGCAATGTATCATAGAAATATACAATAATATCATATAACAATATAAATAAGGGTTAACTGCTAATTAGATTAGCAAGTGGTGTGTTACCTTGCGTCACATGTTGTGACAATAGCTGGACCACACGCCTTGTACTCCATATTCTCTGAGCATTTAAAGTCTACCATTACAGAGGGGAGGGCAAACGTATGGTTAGCGTCAATGTAATCCAGTGGTATGTAAGATCTCTAGTGCACATTCATTCCTGAAACAAATCCTCATACCACATATTCCATTGGTGGAATTTCTCCAGTCTACGCAGACCAGAGATGAAGTGCACATTTCTGCGTATGCCTCCAAACTAGAGCAGCCATATTCAATAGTCATGTGGCAAATATCATATTGACAGGCCTCATAGAACGGATTTGGTTGCACTTTTTTATGGCACTCCTCAAAGACGCTTAATTAAAAAAAAAGAAACACATTATTATTGTTAGGAATTATGTTATTAACACTTAATATGAGTTAATATATATTTAACCAACAAAAATAATAATAATATTGCTAAAATAAGAATGAGAAGAAAAATAACAGTAGTACCTGCTTAGGATAACTTCACACAATTCAGGTTTGCAACTCGCAGAAGGTGACGTAGATGGGGGTGTGGAGGTGGGTGTGACGGGGGGTGTAACTTTACAATACGGTTTTCTCTTGTCAACTATTTGCCAATCCCTGGCCATCTCAGAGCACGAAGGATGGATCTGACCATTTCTTAGTCTGCATTCATTGTTTTGGTTGTTGTCACAGGTACCTTGAAAGACAAATGCAAAAATGAGTTTTTAACACTATGGATTGGAGCAGTGACGTGATTTCAGCAAAAGCCAAGGTAAGGCAGGTCCCGGGGGGTTTTGGTGAGTTGTTTCTATATAATTAATTGATATGTTACTTTAGTTAAACAGTTTGTTTAACCATCCTGAATGAACGAGAATGATGGACAAGGTTTTAACGCTAACGTTACTCTGGGGCTTGTTAACTCATGGAGTTAGTGCTATTGTGTTTACTGAGGAACTACTAGCCAGAGCAGATACCTCTGGCCTGCTCTACTACAGTGCCTAGGCTGGTGGGTGGGCTGAGATTGGGGATTTTGAGGTACTGTTCAGGGGATTGTTTTTATTAATTTTTTAAGCCAAGGTACCATGCTATTTCAAAACAACACCCCTGGATTGGAGGACAAGGCATCTTCGTCATCTTACCACACTGTCCCTCTGTGTTGTTGTAGAAGTGAGAATAGGGCAGGTAAACACTGAACAACAGCCCTTTGTACATCACGATTGCTTCAATCGCTGGTATTGTCACCACCATTTCGATGGCGGTGCTGGTGATGATGAAGTCTTCGTTTGTATAAGTTGGAAATACTTGTTTTCCATTTACATATGCCTGAAAGATGAAGAATCAGTCAAGCATTTCATCACTCTATCAATCAAACATGCAGGGGTAAGGGGTAAGATATTTTCGAAATGACGCAAGCAGGTTTGTATTGTTAGTGTAATCATAATGATCGTATAATGATTCATGATTATGATTATGATTACCTTGTTCACAGTATTTTGGGTCCTCTCTGTGAGGAGGATCTCGTATGTTTTGTAATACACAGTCATTGCGTGAGTGCAAGTTACTCTTCCAGAAGAATCACAATTTTGATTGTCGACAACAATGGTCAAATTGTGACGCGCCACAATTTCCTTTACCAAGACATACGTGCAGTTTTCCTGAAAGCTATAATATTTCCCATCAAACGTAATTAAATGAGGATCTCCCCAGCCGCTGCATATACCTGTGGGGGGGGAAAAAACAAGCATTGAGGAGTACATTAAAAACAAACTAAATTAAAACGTAAATTAAAACACACATGTAATGACATTTGAAACCTACATTTGCATTCATATTGGAAACAACAGCCGCTTTCGTCATAGACCCTAGCTGGTAGATGTCCGTTTACACACACAGGTTTCACCGCAGCCGGACACCTCACATGTTCCAGGATTACTCGACCATTTTCACACGTTTCAGTGGAGCAGTTGCTTGACTTCCAGGACTCACCATCCTATTAATAAAGGAGAACATGATACTTTCACAAAATGATTAAGAACCGGGATTTGGTGATTTAAGTGTATCTTGAATGATTTCAGGAACTGTGGAATATTTTCCACATTGGTAATTACTTACAACTTATGTTGATGAATAAACATGTCTAAGAGTTTCCTGTTATTGCCATATGTCCATACCGTTCTCGGAGGCTCAAGAAAGTCACAGTCCACACCCACAGAAGTGGGTGGAGCTGAGCTACTGGGTGTGGTAGAGCTCTGGCCGGGTGTGGTTGTAAGAGGTGGAGTGGTAGACTGACATGGCCTGGCGTGCCTCAAAACCTCACACGTTGAACTGCAAAAGGACGTGAAGCACCAGCCGCTCCCATCGGTCTCATTGTAGATGTTGGTTCCTAACGTGACGCATACCGCAAACACATCAGAATAATGGCAGAGAAACCGAGAAAGAGAGAATGCTATGGCTGTACATTTTTGAATAGTATTTCTTACCAGGAGAGAAAGTGTGATTCATGTATTTGCACAAACACAATGTTGTACTGCCCGGTTGCGTAGACTGAGAAGTAGTGGGTGTCGACGTAGGAGTTGCAGCGCTTATAGTTGTTGTCTCTACTTGGCTGCCTGTTGGGGACGGTGTTGTTTTGTATGTGATGACAGATGACTCTGTGGTTGATTTATCTGTGAAAAATGTTGTTGTGGTAGTTGGCTGTTCTGTGGTGGTTGTTGTTGTGGTGGTGGTGGTTGGCTGTTCAGTTGTTGATAGGGTAGTTGACTCTTCTTTGGTTGTAGTAGGCTTTTCTGTGATTGCTGTTGTTGGCTGTTGTGTAGTTCCTGTAGTGGTGGATTCTACTGGGGTTGTAGGCTGTTCTGTTGTTGGAGTTGTGGTAGGCTGTTCTGTTGTTGGAGTTGTGGTAGTCTGTTCTGTGGTTGTAGTTGGCCGCTCTGTGGTGGTGGATTCTACTGGGGTTGTTTTTGGGGTGGTTGTAGTTGGCCGTTCTGTTGTTGATGTGGTGGTAGGCTGTTCTGTTGTTGGAGTTGTGGTAGGCTGTTCTGTTGTTGTAGTTGTGGTAGTCTGTTCTGTGGTTGTAGGTGTCCCCTCTGTGGTGGTGAATTCTACTGGGGTGGTTGTGGCGATAGTGGTGGTTGGCTCCTCTGTTGTCGTGGTAGTAGTTGGCTGTTCGGTAGTTGGTATGGTGGAAGGCTGTTCTGTGGTAGTTGTTGTTGTTGTGGTAGGCTGTTCATTGGTTGTAGTTGGACGCTCTGTGGTGGTGGATTCTACTGGGGTTGTTTTTGGGGTGGTTGTAGTTGGGTGTTCTGTTGTTGATGTGGTGGTAGGCTGTTCTGTTGTTGGAGTTGTGGTAGGCTGTTTTGTTGTTGGTATTGTGGTAGGCTTTTCTGTTGTTGTTGTGGTGGTTGGCTGTTCTGTTGTTGGTGTTGTTGTTGTTGTGGTGGTGGTGGTTGGCTGTTCTGTTGTTGTTTTTGTTGTTGTTGTGGTAGGTTGTTCTGTGGTTGTAGATTGACATTGGTCAACACAGCATTTGACTCTTATTTCATAATCGAAACAAATAGGAGGAATGCCTTGGTCCTTGTTGTGGCAAACTAGCCCAACGGTTGGGTCACATGTGACCTTTTGGCCCAAATCATCTAAAGAGACATCTTTGTAATGTGTTGCCCTGCATTGTATTTCTAAAGATCCTTTGCACCTGCTCAAGTCTATTTGTGTAATTGATTCAATGGGTTCCACCTCTCCAACATGTATATCAGGATAACTGTTGTTTGTCCAATGTGTCCATTCACAAACGAGGCAGCCAGCAGTAGTACCGGTTAATGGTGTGGTAGTGGCTGTTGTTGTTGTGATGGTTGGAGTTGTGGTAGGCTGTTCTGTTTTCATTGTTGTGGTAGGCTGTTCTGTTGTTGTTGTGGTGGTAGACTGTTTTGTTGTTGGTATTGTGGTAGGCTTTTCTGTTGTTGTTGTTGTTGTGGTGGTTGGCTGTTCTGTTGTTGGTGTTGTTGTTGTGGTAGGCTGTTCATTGGTTGTAGTTGGCCGCTCTGTGGTGGTGGATTCTACTGGGGTTGTTTTTGGGGTGGTTGTAGTTGGCCGTTCTGTTGTTGATGTGGTGGTAGGCTGTTCTGTTGTTGGAGTTGTGGTAGGCTGTTCTGTTGTTGTAGTTGTGGTAGTCTGTTCTGTGGTTGTAGGTGTCCCCTCTGTGGTGGTGAATTCTACTGGGGTGGTTGCGGCGATAGTGGTGGTTGGCTCCTCTGTTGTCGTGGTAGTAGTTGGCTGTTCGGTAGTTGGTATGGTGGAAGGCTGTTCTGTGGTAGTTGTTGTTGTTGTGGTAGGCTGTTCATTGGTTGTAGTTGGACGCTCTGTGGTGGTGGATTCTACTGGGGTTGTTTTTGGGGTGGTTGTAGTTGGGTGTTCTGTTGTTGATGTGGTGGTAGGCTGTTCTGTTGTTGGAGTTGTGGTAGGCTGTTTTGTTGTTGGTATTGTGGTAGGCTTTTCTGTTGTTGTTGTTGTTGTGGTGGTGGTTGGCTGTTCTGTGCTTATAGTTGTTGTCACCTTTACTTGGCTGCCTGGTGTTGTTGTTGGTTCAGGTTGTGTGATGACAGGTGACTCTGTGGTGGATTTATCTGTGAAAAATGTTGTTGTGGTAGTTGGCTGTTCTGTGGTGGTTGTTGTTGTGGTGGTGGTGGTTGGCTGTTCAGTTGTTGATAGGGTAGTTGACTCTTCTTTGGTTGTAGTAGGCTTTTCTGTGATTGCTGTTGTTGGCTGTTGTGTAGTTCCTGTAGTGGTGGATTCTACTGGGGTTGTAGGCTGTTCTGTTGTTGGAGTTGTGGTAGGCTGTTCTGTTGTTGTTGTTGTTGTGGTGGTTGGCTGTTCTGTGGTAGTTGTTGTTGTTGTGGTAGGCTGTTCATTGGTTGTAGTTGGCTGCTCTGTGGTGGTGGATTCTACTGGGGTTGTTTTTGGGGTGGTTGTAGTTGGCCGTTCTGTTGTTGATGTGGTGGTAGGCTGTTCTGTTGTTGGAGTTGTGGTAGGCTGTTTTGTTGTTGGTATTGTGGTAGGCTTTTCTGTTGTTGTTGTGGTGGTTGGCTGTTCTGTTGTTGGTGTTGTTGTTGTTGTGGTGGTGGTGGTTGGCTGTTCTGTTGTTGTTGTTGTGGTAGGTTGTTCTGTGGTTGTAGATTGACATTGGTCAACACAGCATTTGACTCTTATTTCATAATCGAAACAAATAGGAGGAATGCCTTGGTCCTTGTTGTGGCAAACTAGCCCAACGGTTGGGTCACATGTGACCTTTTGGCCCAATTCATCTAAAGAGACATCTTTGTAATGTGTTGCCCTGCATTGTATTTCTAAAGATCCTTTGCACCTGCTCAAGTCTATTTGTGTAATTGATTCAATGGGTTCCACCTCTCCAACATGTATATCAGGATAACTGTTGTTTGTCCAATCTGTCCATTCACAAACGAGGCAGCCAGCAGTAGTACCGGTTAATGGTGTGGTAGTGGCTGTTGTTGTTGTGATGGTTGGAGTAGTGGTAGGCTGTTCTGTTTTCATTGTTGTGGTAGGCTGTTCTGTTGTTGTTGTGGTGGTAGATTGTTTTGTTGTTGGTATTGTGGTAGGCTTTTCTGTTGTTGTTGTTGTTGTGGTGGTTGGCTGTTCTGTGGTAGTTGTTGTTGTTGTGGTAGGCTGTTCATTGGTTGTAGTTGGCCGCTCTGTGGTGGTGGATTCTACTGGGGTTGTTTTTGGGGTGGTTGTAGTTGGCCGTTCTGTTGTTGATGTGGTGGTAGGCTGTTCTGTTGTTGGAGTTGTGGTAGGCTGTTCTGTTGTTGTAGTTGTGGTAGTCTGTTCTGTGGTTGTAGGTGTCCCCTCTGTGGTGGTGAATTCTACTGGGGTGGTTGTGGCGATAGTGGTGGTTGGCTCCTCTGTTGTCGTGGTAGTAGTTGGCTGTTCGGTAGTTGGTATGGTGGAAGGCTGTTCTGTGGTAGTTGTTGTTGTTGTGGTAGGCTGTTCATTGGTTGTAGTTGGACGCTCTGTGGTGGTGGATTCTACTGGGGTTGTTTTTGGGGTGGTTGTAGTTGGGTGTTCTGTTGTTGATGTGGTGGTAGGCTGTTCTGTTGTTGGAGTTGTGGTAGGCTGTTCTGTTGTTGGAGTTGTGGTAGGCTGTTCTGTTGTTGGAGTTGTGGTAGGCTGTTCTGTTGTTGGTGTTGTTGTTGTTGTGGTGGTGGTGGTTGGCTGTTCTGTTGTTTGTTGTTGTGGTAGGCTGTTCTGTGGTTGTAGATTGACATTGGTCAACACAGCATTTGACTCTTATTTCATAATCGAAACAAATAGGAGGAATGCCTTGGTCCTTGTTGTGGCAAACTAGCCCAACGGTTGGGTCACATGTGACCTTTTGGCCCAATTCATCTAAAGAGACATCTTTGTAATGTGTTGCCCTGCATTGTATTTCTAAAGATCCTTTGCACCTGCTCAAGTCTATTTGTGTAATTGATTCAATGGGTTCCACCTCTCCAACATGTATATCAGGATAACTGTTGTTTGTCCAATCTGTCCATTCACAAACGAGGCAGCCAGCAGTAGTACCGGTTAATGGTGTGGTAGTGGCTGTTGTTGTTGTGATGGTTGGAGTAGTGGTAGGCTGTTCTGTTTTCATTGTTGTGGTAGGCTGTTCTGTTGTTGTTGTGGTGGTAGACTGTTTTGTTGTTGGTATTGTGGTAGGCTTTTCTGTTGTTGTTGTTGTTGTGGTGGTTGGCTGTTCTGTTGTTGGTGTTGTTGTTGTGGTAGGCTGTTCATTGGTTGTAGTTGGCCGCTCTGTGGTGGTGGATTCTACTGGGGTTGTTTTTGGGGTGGTTGTAGTTGGCCGTTCTGTTGTTGATGTGGTGGTAGGCTGTTCTGTTGTTGGAGTTGTGGTAGGCTGTTCTGTTGTTGTAGTTGTGGTAGTCTGTTCTGTGGTTGTAGGTGTCCCCTCTGTGGTGGTGAATTCTACTGGGGTGGTTGCGGCGATAGTGGTGGTTGGCTCCTCTGTTGTCGTGGTAGTAGTTGGCTGTTCGGTAGTTGGTATGGTGGAAGGCTGTTCTGTGGTAGTTGTTGTTGTTGTGGTAGGCTGTTCATTGGTTGTAGTTGGACGCTCTGTGGTGGTGGATTCTACTGGGGTTGTTTTTGGGGTGGTTGTAGTTGGGTGTTCTGTTGTTGATGTGGTGGTAGGCTGTTCTGTTGTTGGAGTTGTGGTAGGCTGTTTTGTTGTTGGTATTGTGGTAGGCTTTTCTGTTGTTGTTGTTGTTGTTGTGGTGGTTGGCTGTTCTGTGCTTATAGTTGTTGTCACCTTTACTTGGCTGCCTGGTGTTGTTGTTGGTTCAGGTTGTGTGATGACAGGTGACTCTGTGGTTGATTTATCTGTGAAAAATGTTGTTGTGGTAGTTGGCTGTTCTGTGGTGGTTGTTGTTGTGGTGGTGGTGGTTGGCTGTTCAGTTGTTGATAGGGTAGTTGACTCTTCTTTGGTTGTAGTAGGCTTTTCTGTGATTGCTGTTGTTGGCTGTTGTGTAGTTCCTGTAGTGGTGGATTCTACTGGGGTTGTAGGCTGTTCTGTTGTTGGAGTTGTGGTAGGCTGTTCTGTTGTTGTTGTTGTTGTGGTGGTTGGCTGTTCTGTGGTAGTTGTTGTTGTTGTGGTAGGCTGTTCATTGGTTGTAGTTGGCTGCTCTGTGGTGGTGGATTCTACTGGGGTTGTTTTTGGGGTGGTTGTAGTTGGCCGTTCTGTTGTTGATGTGGTGGTAGGCTGTTCTGTTGTTGGAGTTGTGGTAGGCTGTTTTGTTGTTGGTATTGTGGTAGGCTCTTCTGTTGTTGTTGTGGTGGTTGGCTGTTCTGTTGTTGGTGTTGTTGTTGTTGTGGTGGTGGTGGTTGGCTGTTCTGTTGTTGTTGTTGTGGTAGGTTGTTCTGTGGTTGTAGATTGACATTGGTCAACACAGCATTTGACTCTTATTTCATAATCGAAACAAATAGGAGGAATGCCTTGGTCCTTGTTGTGGCAAACTAGCCCAACGGTTGGGTCACATGTGACCTTTTGGCCCAATTCATCTAAAGAGACATCTTTGTAATGTGTTGCCCTGCATTGTATTTCTAAAGATCCTTTGCACCTGCTCAAGTCTATTTGTGTAATTGATTCAATGGGTTCCACCTCTCCAACATGTATATCAGGATAATTGTTGTTTGTCCAATGTGTCCATTCACAAACGAGGCAGCCAGCAGTAGTACCGGTTAATGGTGTGGTAGTGGCTGTTGTTGTTGTGATGGTTGGAGTAGTGGTAGGCTGTTCTGTTTTCATTGTTGTGGTAGGCTGTTCTGTTGTTGTTGTGGTGGTAGACTGTTTTGTTGTTGTAGTTGTGGTAGGCTGTTCATTGGTTGTAGTTGGCCGCTCTGTGGTGGTGGATTCTACTGGGGTTGTTTTTGGGGTGGTTGTAGTTGGCCGTTCTGTTGTTGATGTGGTGGTAGGCTGTTCTGTTGTTGGAGTTGTGGTAGGCTGTTTTGTTGTTGGTATTGTGGTAGGCTTTTCTGTTGTTGTTGTGGTGGTTGGCTGTTCTGTTGTTGGTGTTGTTGTTGTTGTGGTGGTGGTGGTTGGCTGTTCTGTTGTTGTTGTTGTGGTAGGTTGTTCTGTGGTTGTAGATTGACATTGGTCAACACAGCATTTGACTCTTATTTCATAATCGAAACAAATAGGAGGAATGCCTTGGTCCTTGTTGTGGCAAACTAGCCCAACGGTTGGGTCACATGTGACCTTTTGGCCCAATTCATCTAAAGAGACATCTTTGTAATGTGTTGCCCTGCATTGTATTTCTAAAGATCCTTTGCACCTGCTCAAGTCTATTTGTGTAATTGATTCAATGGGTTCCACCTCTCCAACATGTATATCAGGATAATTGTTGTTTGTCCAATGTGTCCATTCACAAACGAGGCAGCCAGCAGTAGTACCGGTTAATGGTGTGGTAGTGGCTGTTGTTGTTGTGATGGTTGGAGTAGTGGTAGGCTGTTCTGTTTTCATTGTTGTGGTAGGCTGTTCTGTTGTTGTTGTGGTGGTAGACTGTTTTGTTGTTGTAGTTGTGGTAGGCTGTTCATTGGTTGTAGTTGGCCGCTCTGTGGTGGTGGATTCTACTGGGGTTGTTTTTGGGGTGGTTGTAGTTGGCTGTTCTGTTGTTGATGTGGTGGTAGGCTGTTCTGTTGTTGGAGTTGTGGTAGACTGTTCTGTTGTTGTAGTTGTGGTAGACGGTTTTGTTGTTGGTATTGGTGTAGGCTTTTCTGTTGTTGTTGTTGTTGTTGTGGTGGTTGGAGTGGTGGTAGACTGTTTTGTTGTCGTTATGGTGGGAAGCTGTTCTGTTGTAGTTGTCTGTCCGGCAGTTGTTGACAGTCCTCTTGTTGAAAATGTTGATGGCAGTGATGTACTGACAGTAAAAACTCCTGTAAATTAATCACATTTTGACAAATGATTTCCGAAAATTCAATACAAAATGAAGATATCGTAATGTTCACAATGTTCACACTTTATTTATATTTCTTAACATCACATGCAAAATACAAACCTGCTTTCACTGGCTTTCCAATATTACCATAACAAAAAAGATCAAAATAAGTGAACGCCCCACTATCAACACCCCATTCATTCTCACCAGATGTTGAAAAGGTAAACATTGTCGTAGGTTGTAGGGTGGTACTCGGCGTAGTAGTAACGCAGGCCGCTATGGTCCTGTTGATGTGTCCGTGTGCTTCACACACAGCAGTAATGCAGGTTCCGTCGCCGTCATGCGTGCTGTAGATTGTGGCTCCGTGGGGATACGTATTCCCTTTGTATACGCAGTAGCAAGCTGCAGAAAACAACAAACAAATAAACAAGCAAAAAAACATACATTTGTTTAGATTCTTTTACTGGTTGTTTGTTTGGGTTGTTGTTGGTCAATTGAAAGTCATATCGATGCAGGTGAGTGATACTGACCTTGGACATCATTTTTGCACTTTGTCTGTGTTGATGAGCATTGACTGAACATCAAAGGCAATTACAGAAATAGTGTTAGTTACAAATTATTATAATTTTTTTTTACAATTGAACTTGTGAAAGTCGCTAATATTCATTTTTCAATTATAGTATAATATTAAGAATACAAGCATTACAAAGCATAATAATATATTCTTATTCTGGTATTAATAAGTCAAAGGGGACTACTGTATTCTTATTGCAATATATGTGTATTTTGAATATATCCAAAATAAGTGTTTTCCCAAACGATAGTGAATTAAACCCTCACCATGTTTTACAATTTTCCGACGAGGGCATGCTCTCTCCGTCCACATAATGGTTGCCGTTGTCATCATAGCAGCCACACTCCTGGTTGGAGACACACTTCATGGTCATTTCTTCCAAAAACGGCTTTTCAGGAGGGCACTTCGGATAGCAGCCTATGAAAGGGAAAGCGGAAAAAGTGTAAAATGTGTATGTAACGGAATATATAAAGTATGACTTAGAGCGGCGGCTATATCACACAACAAGTGTGTGTGCGTCTTTTACCTTCCAGCGCAGGGATCTGGCTGGAGCACGTCGCCGCTGGATTCTTGCAGGTTTTCAGACAGGGCTGACCGCATGGCTCGTAGTGCCACTCGCATTCGCCGATGGGGTTGTAGAAGTCACAGAACAGCGCTAGATGGGTCCGGAGACGTACGGATCGAAAAAAGAGGCTTTTCATAAGCAAACGCGTAAGAATCCTGGCCACGTTAAGCCAATTGAAACTGTAACAGTGATTAAGAGCTACACACATACAATTGACTTCTAGATTCAAGATTTCTACAATGGAATGCTTACTCCCCATTTCCTCCCGCAGTATGAATTACTTACAATTGAACATTATGTGCTAATCTGTCTTATTTTTAATCTATGTCACTATTAAATGATTTAACTGTGTGTGTAATTTTACCCTGTCTGTAAAGCGCCTTGAGTATCTAGAAAAGCGCGATTTAAATTGAATGTATTATAATTATTATTATTATTATTAGTAGTAGTAGTACAATAGTATAACTTGACTTGAGACCTCGTCAAGCCGAATACTGGTCAAACCCACCTGTTGTGTTTATGTTTGGGAACAGGGGGACTACTCACGGCAGGTGGAGGGGGTCCTCCATCTCACGCAGACTCCGGCCCGGTTGCAGGCGGCTGCGTACGCCTCAACCGCGGAGCAGAAGCATTCGCAGTCTCCTCCGGTGTTGCACGCACACGTATCTTTCACGCAGGCGTCGTAATAGTTTTGGGGATCCACCTGAGTAGAACAACAATGACATTATCAATGTCATTGTGAGGTGCATCTTTTGGATGGTCGCGTTCCTTTTTTGGGTTGTTTTTCTTTGCCACGTTACCTCCGAGTGACACGCAGCGAAGTTCTCACTGCTTATAAGGCTGCAGTGTTTCAGAGCCCATGCCTGTCTGTGTGAGTACAACTTGCATGGGTTTTTGTGAGCGCCTGTGTCGGGGCAAGTCGAAGACACTTTCCAGCTGTTTCCGAACTGAAGTGCTTCCACCACCACCTCCTTGTTACTGGTGGTGAAATCATTCTTCACGTTGCCATCGTAATTCCCACAAAGACCACAGACCTTCCCCTGGAAGACAATAGGCCAACTAGTGAATATTGAACATTGAATGTTTTTTGCTATGATAGGATAGTAGTTTCTAAAATGTTCTTTGTTCAAACCCCAATATCGACAGCCTACCTGTAAGGTGCCAAACTACTATCGTCTAGGCACCTTACACCTTCAGCATTGCTTTATCAGCCAAATGACATAGCAACTATAAGGTTAAACCTATAAGGTTCACGTACCTTATAGGAGGAGCTCAGTTTGATCATCACTGTGGTCTTCTTGTTCCAAGTGAGGATGAGACCATTCTGGGCCTCGATGACCAGGTATATCCCAATGCTGTGGACCTGATACGGTATATCTGCTCCTTTGCTCTGCTTTGTCACTTTAATAGTTTCATCCGACAGCACGATCTCTGTGTTCTGAAGGAAACAAAGAAGACGCGTGACAGATCATGTTAAATACATGTACAGCCAGAATGTTTTGAATGATTTGGTCTACAATGTGCACACTCTTGTACCCCCAGGAAGAGCTTGATGGCTGTGGAGCAGGTGCTTTCAATGTTTCCACACGGTATGTTCTCCGTGAGCACCCGGAACGTTCCGTTCGCCATGTCACCGTGACAGTAGTCCTGCGTTAAGAATAGAGAAGACGTTTTAAACACACGCACAGGTGAAATCAACTTTACTACGTGTCTCTGTGATAATTATCGATTTGATCGTGGATTGATTGCCGTCACGGAGGAGGAAAAACAAACGTTATGCCTCACATTCACCCATTCATACACAGATGGCGGTGTCAGGAGCAGTTCAGGGGGTCGGGTGTCTTGCTCAGGGACAACACGACACTTGGCAAGGAGGAGCCGGGGGATCGAACAAGCAACCGGCAACCCACTTGCAACCCAACTATCTCCTGAGCTACTGCCACCCCCCTGAGCTTCACCTGTGTAAAGATATATCCACAGTCGCCGCTGAAGGAGAATCTTTTGTCGTCGAAGGTGATGTAATGTCCATCGCCATATATGCTACAGGTTCCGTCACACAGGAGGCTTGTGCATTCCCATTTTCTGGCTTGGCACTTACTGTGATGAGGAAAAAAAGACATTTCAAAGGAAAACTGTGGCTGTGACATTGTTGTCAGAGAAGCCAGTATTTCGACTTGTTTCCTTAATCTCTGGAAACATGCTAATGGTTGATTTTTATGATTGAGTACAGTCCATATTTTACATATAGCACCTTTAAAACAGTAGTAGTACATAGTAAGGCTCCATAGAGAAAGTCTCTATAGAGTCAGTACAGTACAACACGGTCCGGTCTCTCACCAGGTATTGCAGTCCACCTTGACCGTCTGTCCAGGGTTGTAAGAGACACCGTTGTATAAACAAGGGCAGAGATCCTCCTTGATACAACCTCCTTTTCCATCGGATAGCAAGCCGTCAGGACACACACAGCCTGACACGCACGGCACGCTGATCTGTAGAAATACAATCAAAGAATTCTTACATACAATCATGTAACCCTTATAAGATATAAAGTCTCACAAAACAGACCTCATTATCTAAAGTGTCATAGCAGACCAGCTGAAATCTGGATGAGTGCTTCATATTTGTTTTACATCCAATCATGTTGCTGGGAGGGGGTGATCAGTATTGCTCTTTTCTGTGCTGATATTTTGCATTTTATAAATTGCATTTTAATTTTATTTGTTTTATTTTTTATTTTTATTTTTTACTTTATTCTATTTTCATTCAATTTTTACCTGTTTTTATCTTATTTTACAACTGCTGTCTGTCGTCGGGTATTGCACACAAGATTTTCACATCACTGCTTTATACTTGTGTAAACTGTGAAGTGACAATAAACTTGACTTGACTTAACTTGAAGTACACCATTAACTGTCAGCTATAGATTGATGGGTCCACTTACACATTCATTGTCCACGGACTGGCAGCTTTTTTGGCATTCTGACCCCTTGAAGCCCGGCTGTGCACCGGAGCAGTTGAAGAACACCATTGGAGCCGTACAAGCTGAGAGGCCATGGGGATGGTTCAAAGGGGATCAGATCAAGCTTGAAATGTCCCCTATACTCTGATGATGGCTGAATCCATATTGTATACTCACATTTTTCAACCGGCTTGCCAACACAATGTAGCACTCCGTCCTTACAGATGCTAGAACCAAGAACAACGCAACAGAAACATGGTCAATGTCAAAGGTAAATGTGTGTTGTTTAAGAATGGGATTCCTCTTGGTAGTAGTAGAAAAAAAAAAAATGTTAGGTTATTATCAAGAACAGATGACCCTCTCTCTCTCACCATGTGGTGCCTTGTTTCCGGACCGCCTGTCCAGGGCGGACCACGGTGTCGCCATCGTAGCAGGAGCACCGCGAGGCGGGCACACAGCGGCCCACCTCGTCCAGGTAGGTCCCCTCGGCACAGCAGCAGCCGTCCACCGGGGTGATGACCACCTGGAACGAGGCGTCCGACTGGCTGAGGCTGCGGCACGACCTCAGCCTCAGACTGTGGTAGCTGTAAACCAAGCCCTCGGGGCAGTTTGTTGTGTATTTCTCTGTCAAAAAAAGAACATATATAAGAGATATATATAAGAGATATATATAAGAGATATATATAAGAGATATATATATATATATATATAAGAGATATATATATATATATATATATATATATATATATATATATATATATATATATATATATATATATATAGATATAGATATAGATATAGATATATATATAAGAGATATATATAGATATAGATATATATAAGAGATATATATGATATAGATATAGATATATATAGATATATAGATATATATATATATATATATATACATACATACATACATACATACATACATACATACATACATACACACACACGCACGACCATGGGCCAGACATGAGACATTACTTGTTTTGGGATACCAATGTATATAAGTATTTATATAAGAATTTTTGTATGACATTATTTAAATTCTGTAAAGTGTCTTTGAGTGTCATGAAACGTGCCCTATAAAATAAATGTATTATAATATTATTATTATTATTATTATTATTATTATTATATGAAAAGATCCACCCCTGAAGGATCCCTCTTCTAGATGGATTGGGAAGTCCCTTTGGATTGGGGAGTTTTTCCTTAAACCCTTCAAAAAGGGGGTGAGTGTTGTATTGTGGAGGGGAGGAGGAGGAGGGGATGGGGGGAGGAGTCACATTAACCTGAGCCTGAAGCCCTTTGAGACTGCCACTGTGATCACGGGCGACACACACACACAAGCACACATACACACACACACACACACGGCCGTGACGTGAGGTGGCGTGAGGTGAGCTCGTCTGGCTTACTGCAAGTGGTTTCCCTCCATCCATGCAGGGCCACGCCCGCGGCCTCACACACGTGCACGTAGGAGGACAGCGCCGCACACATGCAGTCCTCGCTCTTCTCGCAGACGCACGTGTCGTGCATGCAAGACTGGGGAGAAGCAGCAGAAGTCACACAATCATAGAGCAGACTCATAGTATCGTATCATGATATCATTTTGCAGGTATAGATCTGTAGTGGTGTCTTACAGCCTCATAAATCTCCGGGTTTATCTCTGAATGACACGGAGAGAAGATCCCCTTGGGGTCGGACAACAAGGAACACCAGTACTTGGCGTATTTCTCTATTAAAGAAAAACAAGACAATGATGTAATGGTACAAGGACACCCACACAGAACACCCAGAGTGTCTGTGTTTCACACGTTCGCTCGGGAATACAGTTCAAGTCGCCTGCCTTTCTCCACACTCAAACTGCAGGGATTGCCAAATCTTTTGGTCACATCCGGGCAGCTGGGCCGGGCCTTCCAGGTGTTGGCGAACGTCAGCGCGGTTCCCTCAATCAGCCCGTTGGAGCTCCTGAAGTCGTCTGCCTCCACGTCGTTAAAGTCTCCGCATAGGCCTAGATGGTCAAATATGAGGAATCATATCATCATACACAAAAATGAAGGCAATGAAAAAATGAAACAATTACTAAACCCAGCGGTATTCAGAACCGAAAAGATAGGGTGAGCATACTTTGGTTTTCAAAAAAGAGGACACTCGGGGCAGTATAGCGGCATGGGACCCCCTGGGAAGGGGAGGGGGGGTGGGGGATGCTGAGGGTAATGATTGAGATGCAGTTTGGCCAATGTTTGCGTGAAGGGCTTAAGTTGCAGTCTACATGACCAATGGTGGCATGCGAGAAGACGGGACATAAATAGAAATGTAAAAGTAAAGTAAAGTAATGCTGCGACTGTAGGGAGCAAAGGAAGCCAAATCCCATTGGACGATTTAGGAAAAAAGAGGACGCCTGGCAGAATAGAAAGCTATGAGTTATTAGTACGTACCGCGTACTTGTCCTTTATGGGAAACACCGACTGTGATGTAGAGTTGCATTGTGGGAACCAGCTGTATCTCCAGTTGGAGTCCATAGGGCGTATGGACGATAATGAAGAATGTTGATGGCTTGTAGACCGTCATGTCATCTGAAATGGAACACAACCAAATTGTTGTTTTTCTATTTGTATTTGTATTTTTGTAGTTGTTGTTGTGGGACTTCTGGGGCTACTCACCAATGAAGAGAGGTAACTGAGAGGTCATCTTATTGTTAAACACCTTTCCGCTAGCATCAATCGCAATCGTCTGCAATTTTAAGCATGACAAATATATTATCATTTTACATTCAATATTTTCCGTTTAAGGTAAAACTAGGTGGAGAAAGAGCACATTCAAGACACACCTTATGTTTGAATTTGAGGTAAAATAAGAAACAATAAACCAAAGTGAATCAGAAAGTATTTAAAAGGTGTAGAACCTCACATGGACACAGATAACCATAACTCACCCTCTGTCCTTCGTACACCAGCGTGACTCCTACCAGACTCTCTGTGTCCGTTTTACTGCTTTTCATCATGTCTCCAAGAACTATAAACGTGCCATTTGTAGCCTAGAAACAAGAGTATAAATAATTTCACAATATTAAATTATATATCAAATATATACAGATCATTGTGTCATATAATAACATATTTAAAACCAAATATTGGGATCTAGAATATATATTTTATTTTATATCATTTTTAATTTATATATTATATTTTAATTTATGTAATGTATTGAATATTTAAATATTGAATTGAACACCTTAATCAGCATTTATAACTCAACATCAAGCCTCCGTGTCCGGGAGTGCCTCGCACTCACCTTTGAAAGTACATAGGAGCATTCTCCATGGAAGGTGTAGCTTTTGTCATCGTAGGTGATGATATGGGATCCTCCCAAGACGGCGCAGGTGGCGGGACAAGCATTTTCCTGACAGCTCCACTGGCCCAGTGCACAGGTACTACACAAATAAATAAAGCGTCGGTTACCTTTACGAGCTGGTGCCCTATGAGTGCGGGCCCCCGTTTCAATACGTTTTTGTAATACGTTTAAAGGGGGCATCATTTTATCAAATGTCGAGAAATACTTAATTTTTTTCTATGTTGCAAATGTCGCAATTTTAAGGGCAATTAATACTACTTTAAGGGGCAAAACCGCCCCGAGCCCCTGTACATTTCTGACCCTGATGGACATAGGAAAGGCAACGAACCACGTGCGGCACGCCCTGGAGAAGGACTCCCCAGGCGTGTATTCCTTCCCGTTGTGTCTGCAAGAGCAGCGCTGCCTTGGAACACATCCCCTCTGAGTGACGTCGTCCAAGACAGTTCCTTCATTGGAAATCAAAACGTTGTTGTAGATGAGTCTCTCCGGGGGGCTTGTATAGATGTTTTTTTTTATATATATATATACTTAAGGTTAAGCTGTTATAGCGCAACATGGGGTTTAACGCTTTACCCCAACGGGTCTTTTAGACTCAAGAAACTTACCGGCTGGACAGAAGCAGCCACTTTCGCAGTGCTCCCCACACATCTGGCTCCTCTCTGGGTGAGAGCAGGAGTCCCCGCAGGGAGAGCCGCATTCCTGGTACTCCAGATTGAGGGGACACGCCTTGGCTAATTGAACCAAATCAATAGCAAAGGAAAGAGCAATCGTTCCCTTTTTATAGTTCTGACAATCGTAGATTGAAAAAGTATTTAGCGGTGGTCAGTTGTTGTAAGTTGTTGTTGTTGGTGTTGCTCTTACCGCATCGTTCAGCGGTCTCCCAGCGCTGGGGCATCCCACCTGCGTGGGCACACTGGCGGGAGTACTCCGACAAGGTGGGACACAGGCAGGTGGCGCTGCTGTTGTTGTGGTTGTGGTCGCCGTCGCCGCTACAGCGGCACAGGTCCTTCACGCAGGCCTCGACGAAGGAGTCGACGTCGAGAAGGTCCTGGCAGCTGGCGAAGGCGGGCTCTGACAGAAGCTGCGCGCACACGTCCGTCTGTGGGTCAGGGCGCGCCGTGATTAGAGCGTGAAGCGGAGGGTTACCGCTGGTTCACAGCAATGTGGCGACGACCGGCGGTTCTGAGGGTGGGCATCCTGTGGCCTCCCAAAATGTGGGGTTTGAACCATTCATATACAATTAATCAGTGGCGGTTGGCCCATAGGGGGCGCTGTGGCGCCGCCCCCCCCCCCCCCAAACCACACGCACAAAAAATATATATATATATATAAAAAAAAATATATATATATATATATATAAATTGTCAATATGTGTGTGGAATGCACCCAGAAATATGTGTAAAATATGATTTTAAAATAATTTGCGCAACATAATATGCTTTTCCTAGTACACATATGCCTAGTACACTGCAGCCTTAAGGGCGCATTTGTATGACGATGCTGCTGGGGCGCTTTTCAATGCGCCCCACGAAGGCGGGTCTCTGTAGCAGTTTAGCCAATTGCTGATTCAAGATATAAACGAGTGACATAAAATGTAGCCAATCAGCGTCCTCAAAACGTCCAATGCGCCCCACGGAAGACGTAATTTGTGTGCGTCACAGTGTACTACTAGGAAACACACACACACACACACACACACACACACACACACACACACACACACTTACAAATATATGTCAGTGTTTTTTGTCAGTGTGTGGCAATATATATATATATTTTTGTTGAGTGATTGATATAGTTTTCGTGAGTGATTTAAACAAGCAGGTATATATATATGGGTGTTGCGATCGTGAAGTCCAACAGGGGGGGGGGTCACGATTGTGAAGTCCAACGGGGGGGGGTATAGCTGGCAAAATGGTATAGCCCCCATGTGAAAATGCAATTAATGTATCTTAAAATGCCACATTCGTGTTCTTTGGAATTAAGACATTCCCAATCCTTCCGTCTGAAATACTCTTTCCAAACATTTCTAGTTTATTTTGCGCTATGTCTAGTTTAAGTCAAGTCAATAATGTCAAGGTTCTTTTCCTAAGGGTGTACCCAATGCCTGTGGTGGCAAGTTATACTTATTTTAACCTGTTAAAACAGACAATAAATAATAAGAAAAAAACACAACAGAGAAGAAAAAAAAATCCCTGAAATAAACACCGCCCGAAGAAACACCGACGTTGACCATCGGCATTCAACGTGGTCACGATAGAACGAGAACGACCGGCTGCGGGTGAAACAGGTCTAGGTTAGAGGGGCCCCCCACTGGTGATAAACCACCCTGTGGGCTGTGTGTGTGTGTCACACACACCTGGTCCGGGCAGTCTGTCGTCTTCTTCTGAACGGAGGCTTCCTGGCAGTTCTCCGTGGGAGCGTTGACCTTCCAGGCCTCCGCGTAGCCCATGGCGTCCAGCCGCTCACCTGTGTGTGTGTGTGTGTGTGTGTGTTGTTATGTCAGCGGCTGAGATTATGAATGCACGGAGATGGCGAAGACGTTATTCAAACAGGTCGGGTTTTACCGTCGCTGACGAACTCGTCAAAGGTCTGAATTCCGTTGAAGTCACCGCAAAGGCCGCATGTCTGTTTCCTGAACTTTTCATCAATCTCCACCTGAGGTGTATTTTTCAATAGACAATTATTCCTGGATAATGTTAGGACAATATGACAATATGACAATTTATGAAATGTCTTAAAAAAAAAGTGTTTCAATATCAAGATTCACTCAACTCAAAAGTCCCAGTTTCTCTAGCTGTGCAATAATAATAATATTAATCTAAAGTAGCGACAATAAAGCGCTTACCCATAGGGCGTCGTCTTCGTTCCACATGACAACCAGACCCAGTTTAGCTTCGATGCTGATGTACGATACTTTCCTCTGAATGGAGATGCCATACTGGCCGAAGGGTATCGTGATCCTGCCAATACATTAACATTTAGAAATGATGTCCTTCCCAGGGGGGGGTCAGGTTACTCATCAAATACCTGTATGAGTCTAATCTAACCTTCAGAGAGAGCGAGAGCGAGAGACATAATTGAAGGAGATAATTGACAGAATCTAGAGAGAGACAATATACAGAGAGAGACAATATACAGAGAGAGACAATATACAGAGAGATACAAGAGAGCGAGAGAGAGAGAGAGAGAGAGAGACATAATTGAAGGAGATAATTGACAGAATCTAGAGAGAGACAATATACAGAGAGAGACAATATACAGAGAGATACAAGAGAGCGAGAGAGCGAGGGAATCTGAGAGAGTGTTTCTAACTCTAAATACAGCACAGGGAAGTGTCCACGCGCTCACAGTTTGTCGTTGACACGGACGGAGGCGTTGGCCAGCTCCACCAGGACCCCGTCCAGCAGCATGGTGACCTTCCTGATGGACGTCACGCCACGGGTCTCCTGGCGCTGGAGCTGGATGTTGAAGCTCTCGTAGCTGCCGGCCTTGCACTGGGACGTCAGGACGTAGTTGCAGGCGAAGGGAAGCTGGAAGAAATCTCCGTCGAAGGTCTTAAAATGGTGGTCCCCCCATGTGCTGCAAAACCGGCCGTTGTGCGACGGCCTCACCTCTGGTATGCGGGGAAGACGGCCATTGTTTTAGTCCGATATCACACACACACACGCACACACACGCACACACACGCACACACACGCACACACACGCACACACACGCACACACACACACACACACACACACACACACACACACACTGTTATGTGATGTTATGTAATGCAATGTTATGTTATGTTAAAAACGTTGTAATAAATACCTGTAATGTTTTGCATTACTGAGCTGGTATGAAGCATTACTGGAGGGAGGGGGGGGAGAAAAGGAAAGATAAGACAATCACAAATGAAAATCACAATTACATTTTTACTTGTGTAAAAATATAATGAATCAATAAATACCCATATGTCCTTAACAATGTTACACCACCCGTTGGGGGTTTTGTTCAAAAGATGCAGACAATGTAATAGATACACTTTTCTCAGTAATGAATTAAAGACGGAATGTGCCAACGTATATACTGTATAGACATATATATATAAATAAAAAATAAAAAATAATAATAATATATATACTGTATATATATATATATATATATATATATATATATATATATATATATATATATATATATACACACACACACAGGTATATAAATGAGTACCAACTTGATTGTGTCGCCAGCGGACCACAGCAGAGTGTGAGCCAAACCGCGGCCAACCCGAGAGGCATGCCGCTTCTCCTCATCTTCCTCGAGTTCTCAGACGTCTGAAGTATATATGTCACTATGCTCTCTCTCTCTATATATATACACACACACAAGTGTGTGATATTCATTATCTGTTTATAATTGAGGTGGGGTAAGAGGTTCGATTCAGGGTGTCGACACATTGTTGTCTTTGTCTATGTTAGCGGACCAGTGCACCGTCGTTGAGCCGTGACACTCGGATATTTGCTGTTTAGAGTGTGTTATTACAAGCAGCTTTCACCCGAGTAAAAGGCCTCCTCACATACACCGTTTACACGCTCCGTGAGAGCTCAGAGCAGTATTTCCACAGGGTAATTCCTTGGTTAATTGGCTCAGTAACCATCTTTCTTATCTGTTATATGAGGTGTTGATCATGGGTGTGCAGAGGTCTGCCTTGGTTCACTGGACCGCAACTTGTTCCTTGCCGTGGCAACGTTTTTGGGAATTGTGAGTCTGTCTGCATATTTGCAAAAGGTCTGCCATTCATTTCAATATTTACTCAGTGCATGAAGAAACTAAACAACGGAGAGTCTCCAATGTCTAGGGAACACCACACCAACATTTCTTCCATCACACAGTAGAGCAATAGAGGTTAAGAAGTTAAGGTTGATTTAGGAAAGTCTGG
The DNA here is from genome assembly GCA_027704905.1 of Muraenolepis orangiensis. Taxonomy (NCBI): domain Eukaryota; kingdom Metazoa; phylum Chordata; class Actinopteri; order Gadiformes; family Muraenolepididae; genus Muraenolepis; species Muraenolepis orangiensis. The sequence continues at coordinate 2,513,117 of CM051010.1, read as the reverse complement.
TTTAATGTCAGTTGATCATAGGTACGACTGTATCATAATGTGACATGCATGCTTTCTCCATTCAGTGACGTGGAGACATGAGTGCAAAAGGAAACGGATGTATGTAAACGCTCTAGGATTACATTAACATGATATATCCGTCCCGATTCTGTTTGTCTTTTCCAGCTCCTGTTTTGGCTGAGTGATGAGGGCCGTATTTACACAGCAATGAAAACAGGCCATCCACCATGGTCACCATGATCTGATCCGGGTGTCCACAGGGGTCTGGTGCCTCATCATTTTTCATGAGAAAAGGCCATGGCCAGTTAGATCCAGTGATTAGATTAGATTCAAATGTATGTCATTGCACAGCACAAGTACAGTGAAAATAATTTAGCATCTAACCAGAGTGCAAATGTTGCATTAAAGTGCATGGTAATATATTATTTCCCTTTTCACAGTTGCTAAAAGACAGTCTACTAGGTATAAAAAGTTATAAGATTACTTATACAGTATGTGTGGGATATGAGCATAATAATAGGTATATATATATGTATACACAGGTAAGTCAATGTAAGTATTGAACAGGTAGTGATCAGGGGTATGCAATTACATTTACAGGTATGTCATGTGAGAATGTTAACTGAAGGAACTGAGGATTACGCCATTTTTTGACACGTATGTATTATATGTTCATAATTAATACATATATGTAGTATAGTAAATCTAGAGGAGAGATTGAAACATGCATATGATTATATGCCCATTATGATGTTTAGTTATATTGTGCATGATGCTCTGAGGAAGGTCTGAACTGGTCCATCTGTGAGTTAGATGTTCCTCCTAGAGCACAGCCCTATCTCCATCGACGGCGTTGCAGTAGAGAGGGTCAGCAGCTTCAAGTTCCTCGGCGTGCACATCTCCGAGGACCTCACATGGTCCACGCACACCACACACGTGGTGAAAAGGGCCCAACAACGCCTGTATTTTCTCAGGCGTCTGAAGAAATTCAGCATGGGCCCCCGCATCCTGAGAACATTCTACAACGGCACCATCGAGAGTGTTCTTACAGGGTGTATCACCGCCTGGTACGGGAACTGCACTGCACTCGAGCGCAGAGCGCTTCAAAGGGTGGTGCGGACGGCCCAGTATATCGTTGGAGGTGAGCTCCCCTCCCTCCTGGATATATACAACCAGCGGTGCGTGGCCAAGGCCAAACGAATTATAAAAGACATTGCCCACCCCAGCCACGAACTGTATTCACTTTTACCGTCAGGCAGGCGAGACCGCAGTATCAAGTGTCGTACAAATAGGCTTAGAGATAGCTTCCACAGTCAGGCCATCAGGCTGCTGAACAAGGGCGTATAACATATAACAATGTATATTTTATTACATTGATTTATATATACATATTGCTCTTTTCTGTGCTGATTTTTGCATTTTATAAATTGCATTTTTTATTTTTATTTATATTCTTTATTCAATTTTTATCTATTTTTATCTTATTTTATAACTGCTGTCTGTCGTCGGGTATTGCACACAAGATTTTCACATCACTGCTTTATACTAAACTGTAAACTGTGAAGTGACAATAAACTTGACTTGACTTGACTTGACTTGACTTGACTTGACCTCACCTAGCTGGCCTTTACAAGACAACATTGATAACATGCAGGAATACATTGATATCGTCTCTTACTCAAACCCCTTTTCTCAGTGGTTATGGTGAAAAATAAAAGTCACACAGACACACTGACAGACATTGCATTGCTATTTTAATATTTTATATTTTCCCGTATCTGACATTTTGTTTGCCAAACATTAAAAGCGACTTGCTTTAAAATAACAAAAAAATAAATGTAAAGCTTTGGCGTAGCTTAGCTCGAGCATTTAAACTCCTACGAGGGCCCGCCTCCTGCGACCAAGCGGGGCCGGTTTGATGCAGTTGGTGTGTTCGCAGCCGCACTTCTCCACATGGGTGTAGGTGAAGGGCACCTTATCTCCGTTCAGACAGACCAGCTGCACCGTGCGGGTGCTGGATTGAACCTCTTTGCAGCACACGCACGTGTGCAGCAGACTGGCGACTTCTTCGGAGTACCTGACAAGAAAACCAGACGGAAAGGGGAAGCATTAGTGGTGTTTGAGGGGGCTGGTAGGGTGGGGGTTTCGAACTCAAATAACCACACTACACCTCAACACACCGGACCAGGACAAGCAGGTTAAAGGACAGCTTTTACCCACAGTAAGGCAGTGTGCCACTACCATAGCATTGCCACCATTGTCACCAGTATGACACTTGTCATACTTATTTATGTGACTTAATGGACTCACTACCGTACTGCACTCTTATTGTATAATATTATTATATTAATGATGCTGCCACCACTCACTACGGTGCTGAACTACTGTCACTTTACCTGTCACACCATCCAACCATGTGTATGTATCATCCATTAGCCACTTGACTGTTCTTATTGTTATTTTTATTGTGTATAGTAGTGTTATAGCATAATGTTGTTTATAGAACCATATTGAACCATATAATTGAACCAGAACTGATTGCTGATGCTAAATGTCTTATAACATGAGCACAGCATCAATCAAGTTACCTGGCTTCGGTGTTGCAAGACCCCTCACAGTACGTCATGTTCACGTGTTCGGTGGCCTGGCAGTTCCTGTGGGCGAGGAGTACCTTCGTGGCACCCAGCTTACACGCCTTCTCCTTCTCCACGCCTTGTTTAAAACACGTACACCAGTTGTGTTATCTTTGTATTATCACGCCCCCCAAACAGACACAGCCCATCACAGCGAATGAATACTCACAGATCTTACAGCAGCCGTTGGCAGCCGTCTGAATCGTATCCTACAGAGTTCCAACACATGCCATGTCAAAAACTATTGTCCAGGATGAGCACTTAAATTTTCATTTTCATGTCCGCAGCGTAGTGGGGTTCGTTCATGTACCTTCGGCTGTACTTACCGGTTGACATTTGCTCTGTTGGAATGGTGGACACAAAGTGTTGGACTGGACGGTTGTGAAAGTCTCGGCGGTTTTCATGCAAGTATAAGACTCGCAATTGTTCCCTGGTGGTGACCACATGTCTCCTTCCTATAGGGGCAAATGACACACAAACACACACACACACACACACACACACACACACACACACACACACACACACACACACACACACACACACACACGTCATTTAGAGCAGTGGTTGCAAACTTTGTAAGGTCCTGTACCCCCTCAAATATTGAACTTCCTGCTGCGTAACCCCTCTACCTCTCATTTGATGTTACATATGAAGACAAGACAGTGTTATTCACTATTTTGCTCTTTATTCAGCCTCGTAGAAAGCCCTCTGATATGTGATATGCACCCGCTCACAAGTGATATGCACAAGAAGAAATGTAATATTCTGTTCTTGCAACAGTGGTGAAGTGTCAGGGCCTTCAAGGTATTCAGAGAAGACCCTGGAACTCTCAGATGAAACAAAGAAAATCGAATTAATTGTATTAATAAAATGTAATACAATTTAAATCAAATGAATAAATGAGAATGGTATCTGTGTTTTTATCTGTTATATTACGTTGATTTGTTTGTCTTTCTCGGTCCATGCACTACGCATATGAGTGGTTTTGTGTTGGAAAAACAATGCAACCAATCAGTTATTTTTCTAGGTTGCTGGGAAGAATATCCTTCAACCAAAGTATTCCCGATGACTTTGGCCCTTAGACTGAATGAGAGCGTACGTTTGGATTGACAATTTGATCAACCAATCATATAGTGATTTGTAGCCAATGGGCGTATTCTTTCAGATTTCCCCACAGCTCAATAGGGAGCTAGAAGGTATACTGGCTGGAGCGAGAGTGGATCTAGCGTAGTGCTACGTTGTTTCTACGTAGGATTTTACGTCAAAATGGCGAAGATGATGGGCTGTTGGTGGTGGTCTACAGCAGGGGTTCCCAAAGTGGGAGTCGCGAGACCCCGAGGGGGGGGTCGTGAGATGATTTTTGAATCCTCTTGATGTGACCCATGAGGTTTATTTATTTTTTATCTATTATTATTATTAATTTTTTATCATTTGTATTATTATTATTATTGTTAATAATAACGTGAGTGACAAATAAAGGAATTCAGATTCCCACAGATTCACGACAGTATCATCATTGAAAAAAAGCCACACACAATGTTCATGATCGCGACATACACCCCCCCCCCCCCACCTTGGACTTCACGCTGTTCGCGATCGCGACATACCCCCCCCCGTTGAATTTCACGATGTTCGCGATTACCCCCCCCCCACCCCGTCGGACGGTGATAGGGGGGGTCGCCAGTCTCCAGCACTGTTATGTTGGGGGTCGCGGGCTGAAAAGTTGGGGAACCCCTGGTCTACAGAAGGTCCAGTTGTGATAGACACGCTTCGCCACTGTCTTGCAACCACCAAATAAGTGACCGATTGAAGCAGAGTCGGGTATATATTTTTTTACAGAGAGGCTATTACAGATATTTGTGTTCCCCTGATGTAACTGTGCATTCCCGGGGGGCTACACGTACCCAACTTTGAGAATAGCCTCCTTAGAGTTACATCGTTTCCTCATCACGCGTGTACAACATTGCAAATATGCAAATATAAATTTATTTAAAACCTTTACCTTAATCAGCTCCTTTGTCGTGTTCATAATGACGATGCAGTGGGTCTGCACGCACTTCCCACAGCAGTCATGCGAGTCAAAATCTTCATCGACGTACTCGTATCCCTGCAAACAGGTTTGTTTCAAGCCACACATGACACAAAATCCAATCAATTGTTACCTGGCCCATAATTAATTTAACCACCAAGTTTTGTCAATTGCCAATTCCGTACATAACTCATTGAGCTATCTTGCTAACAGACAGACCCATCTTTGATGGTGGAGGTAACAACAGGGAAGACTTACTGGACCACAATTCCTGTCGCACGTTATAGGCCCACAAACGCCCGCAAGGAGACCCGTGTTCGGGTCCACCTGCCTGGTACAAGTGCAGTTCACACACTCACCGGCCATGAATGAGGAACCGAGCTGGGGAGGGAGCAGCACAGGGACTCAGTGTGTGTACAGCACACACACACACTTGTGGTGTTTACAGTAAGCTAGCTAGTATGACCTCAACTCCAATTGATTACCTGGTATTCCATGTTTTTATGGACACAAACACGTTTAGGCTCTGGGGAAAAGAACGAGGCACACACACGTAGTCAATATAAAACCACAGCAATATGAGCGTTGTCCTCAGCAACAAGGTATGCACACGAGATGTAACCGAACGGGGATCGGCCGATCACAATAACACGCTTACTGCATTCGTGCTCTGAGCAGCAATGGCCCTGCGGCACAGTGACTTCCGGTTTGTAGCCAATATCGCAGCTCATGTCGGTCAGTGGACAAGTGCTGCTGTCACATTCTACAAGAGAGAAAAGCAGAAAAAGAATATCAGCAATACCCAGTCAACCCCATGCAGAAAAAATAAGACCACGTTAGGTATTCCTTTCACGATCGGGTCTTACGGCAAACATAGGATGGACAACAGCGGTCTGATGGACTGGTTTGATTCACCAAAATGAACCCCGGTAGAGTGCAGCTTCCCACTGGAGGCGCAGGACAGGCAATGGGTTTGCATGTCACAGACTTGGTGGTTTCCTGGCAGACGCAGGTTTGGCAGTTCTGTTCAAAGATCTCATCAAACTGTGGGAAAAGGGAAAAGCAGACATATGGGATTCACGTCCATGCACGGTATTGCAGAACATACAGAAGCTCATCGCATGAGGGTTTGACGGCTTTGCTCACCTCACGAGGGATGCCCTCAGAATCCAAGCATCCTGGAGGAACAGAGGCACTGTGTGAGAGCAGCACACCTGGGACATTATATTACGCTAAGCTGGGAATAAAGCGTACGGTTGCACTTACCACATTTAGCAACACATATGTCTGAATCCTTGTTGAAGAGCTTCATGCCATCAGGACAGAAGCACCCCTCAGTGGTATAGTCAATTAGATCCTCGCCAGGTCTGTGACACACACACACACAAAGGGTTTCAATGAATGCCTCCGTTCAACCCTTCGTCATCGTTTTGAACTGTGTTTGGCGCGACACACTTCAGACACATTCAGATGTGTATGCCGTCATTTTCCATACAATCAAATCATTGATACAATTATCATTGATTCACAGCGGCCATTCATCGATCACTATGGAGCAGACGGTAACAGGTAACCTACTTGTCTTCGCAGGACGGCTGCTCCGCGAGACCACACGGCCTATAGACCTTGTCCTCCGGGCAGTTACTGGCTGTTGTGGCACAAAAACAGAAAAGAAAGAAACGGGCGTCAGGCAAACCGCCCTTGCTGATTCCTTCTCGTCTGCGGCGCCGTCACGGTGGGTGTGTATGTGCACTCACGACACAGTGTGGTGTGGTTCCTCCAGTACAGGCAAACCCCGGCCTGCGCGCAGGCGGCGGCGTACACCTGCAGGCTGGTGCACAGGAGGACCGGGTTGGCCACGCGGCAGCTGTCGAAGATGCAGCCCTGGAGGAATTTGTCCGGTGAGACGATGGCATGACAGGCTTCGAACACACTGTGGGAAGAGCGGGGAGGTTAACCAAGCTCAATTCCAGTGATATGAAAAATCAATTGCATGATGCCTCTTATCTTAACTCTGACAAAGACAGGTCTACGCTAGTTTGAATGCACGTGACTATAATTGATAGTATACCATAGGTTAAACGCACGTACCTGCCCATTAGCAGTTCACATATAGAGTTGCATGAGGTTAGTGGCGGAGCGGTTGCGGGGTTATTGGTCGGTTGTACCGATGGAATTTGACAGTCTGGCTTGTAAATGTCTTTTACAGGCCAGTAGTCAGCCATCACTGCACAACTATTCACCAGCTGGCCGCTAGGTAACATACAATCATCCGCCTGGTTGTTGTTGCATGTACCTGACAGGACACACACAAATAGCGCTGAGCGTTCGTCACCAACCCCAGTGCTTTGAACAGCTGACCCATGTGGGTGGGGGGTCAAGAATCCTTACCACAATGCCCCTGTGTGTTGTTGACAAATTCCCGAGGTGGCAGGCTGATACTAAATCCTGTGATTCCAAACGTGATGACCACTTGCCTACGAGGGATCTCCAAGATCAAGGAGATGCCGGTGGTCAGCACCTTCATCCCTTGTTGGTAATATGGCAGTGACAGAGTCACTCCATTACTGAGAGCCTATGTAAGACACAAGGTTAAGAAAAGCACATCATCAGGCAAATCCCCTCTGTCTCACCCTCCCCTCTTGGGTGAGACAAACACGTTCCCCTTTGTGTTCACAATGGTTCACATGCGCAAATATGTATTGTTTTTGTTACCTCCAGCTGGGCCGCTCCCATGAGGTTGTGATTCTTGAGAGTGATCACTTGCGAGCCGTAGGACACGATAATGGAGCGAGGACAAGACACGTCTTCGGTGGGGTCGCAGAACACGTTGTCGACGTGAACCTTCAGGTTGTGCTTGGGTCTGATCTCTTCCATTAAGACGTACGTGCAGTTTCCTTGGTAGCTGTAGAAGGTCCCGTCGAAGGTGATGTAATGCGGATCTCCCCAGCCTTCGCACACACCTGCGAAAAACACACAAGGAAAAACGGTGTGGTTGTGATCCGGCGTTGGTGGAACCCGAGACCTGTACGGTCGACGGTCAATGAGTCCAAAGGCATGTCATTGAACTCACATGGGCAGGTGGAATAGTTGCAGCAGCCCCATTCGTCGTATACAATAATTGGTTTCATTCCACTGGTACAGGTGATCGTCTCCAGTGGGGGGCATTCGTATGGCACTATTTCAATGGTGTTGTTCTCAATGCACCTGGCCATTGTGCAATTGCACAGCTCAAATGTCTCGTTTTGCTGTCACCGGAAAAAAATAATATGAGAAGGTTAAAATATGAGAACAGATCATCAATAAATCAATACAGCACATAAGTCTGGTATCAAAGATGTCTCAAATCCAAAAATCCCTGTGCTTTTATGACCAGGATGCATGACATTCCTTACCACTTTATCCCACTTGGAGCAGGTGATCGGGGGGGGTGTCGTCGGTGAGGGTGAGGTTGTTGTATAGCAATCGACCGTTTCGTTGTGAAGTGCGCAAATATCCGAACATATTATTGTGAGACAAACCCCTGATCCAATATCTTTCCTGTCATATATTGTCTGCCCTAAAAGACAAAAAGAAGACCATTTAAGAATACATTCCCTTGAATAACTCTATCCCGGGACTGTATTAACAAGTTAATCAAATGTTACTCTTTATATAAAGATATACTGTAGGTACAGCTACAATGAATTGACATACATCACAAACATACATTCAGACAAATACTGGAACTATAACAATGAAAACTAATTCCTCACCCATCGCTCGCTTCTGTGGAACAAAGCTATGCCATTCAAACTGAATCTGTCGAACTGAATGTTTACAATATAATAGCCATGTTCTCTTACCAGGTTTATAATGCACCCCATCAACAATGCAGACACATACTGTCGTTGTTGCCAGTGTTGTGGTGGATAGGGTCTGCACGGTCGGTGTTGTGGTGGATAGGGTCTGCACGGTCGGTGTTGTGGTGGATAGGGTCTGCACGGTCGGTGTTGTGGTGGATAGGGTCTGCACGGTGGTAGTATGTTTGCCTTGACTGTCCGTGGAGACAGTGGGAATTAACGTGGAGCCTAACGTGGAGCCCGTAACAATGGACTCAAATGTTGTTGACGACGTAGTACCCGTCGATACGGGTGTAGTGGGTTCAGGTGTAGTACTCTGTGTTGTTTGAGGTGTAGTAGTTGATGTCAGGATAGTGGGGGTTGGTGTTACAGTTGTACTGGGTGGTGCTGTAGTTGTCAGGACAGTTGTTACAGTTGTACTGGGTGGTGCTGTAGTTGTCAGTACAGTTGTACTGGGTGGTGTTGTAGATGTTGTCGTTGAGATGACAGTTGTACTTGGTGGTGGAGTGGTGGTTGTCTCTTCAGTTGTTGATACAGGTGTAGTTGGTTCAGGTGTAGTACTTGATGTTTGAGGTGTAGTAGTTGTCAGGACAGTTGTTACAGTTGTACTGGGTGGAGTGGGTGGTGTTGTAGATGTCGTCGTTGAGATGACAGTTGTACTTGGTGGTGGAGTGGTGGTTGTCTCTTCAGTTGTTGATACAGGTGTAGTTGGTTCAGGTGTAGTACTTGATGTTTGAGGTGTAGTAGTTGTCAGGACAGTTGTTACAGTTGTACTTGGTGGTGAAGTGGGTGGTGTTGTAGATGTCGTCGTTGAGATGACAGTTGTACTTGGTGGTGGAGTGGTGGTTGTCTCTTCAGTTGTTGATACAGGTGTAGTTGGTTCAGGTGTAGTACTTGATGTTTGAGGTGTAGTAGTTGTCAGGACAGTTGTTACAGTTGTACTTGGTGGTGAAGTGGGTGGTGTTGTAGATGTCGTCGTTGAGATGACAGTTGTACTGGTGGTCGGTGGAGTGGTGGTTGTCTCTTCAGTTGTTGATACAGGTGTAGTTGGTTCAGGTGTAGTACTTGATGTTTGAGGTGTAGTAGTTGTCAGGACAGTTGTACAGTTGTACTTGGTGGTGAAGTGGGTGGTGTTGTAGATGTCGTCGTTGAGATGACAGTTGTACTTGGTGGTGGAGTGGTGGTTGTCTCTTCAGTTGTTGATACAGGTGTAGTTGGTTCAGGTGTAGTACTTGATGTTTGAGGTGTAGTAGTTGTCAGGACAGTTGTTACAGTTGTACTTGGTGGTGAAGTGGGTGGTGTTGTAGATGTCGTCGTTGAGATGACAGTTGTACTTGGTGGTGGAGTGGTGGTTGTCTCTTCAGTTGTTGATACAGGTGTAGTTGGTTCAGGTGTAGTACTTGATGTTTGAGGTGTAGTAGTTGTCAGGACAGTTGTTACAGTTGTACTTGGTGGTGAAGTGGGTGGTGTTGTAGATGTCGTCGTTGAGATGACAGTTGTACTTGGTGGTGGAGTGGTGGTTGTCTCTTCAGTTGTTGATACAGGTGTAGTTGGTTCAGGTGTAGTACTTGATGTTTGAGGTGTAGTAGTTGTCAGGACAGTTGTACTTGTGGTGGTGGTGTTGTAGATGTCGTCGTTGAGATGACAGTTGTACTTGGTGGTGGAGTGGTGGTTGTCTCTTCAGTTGTTGATACAGGTGTAGTTGGTTCAGGTGTAGTACTTGATGTTTGAGGTGTAGTAGTTGTCAGGACAGTTGTTACAGTTGTACTTGGTGGTGAAGTGGGTGGTGTTGTAGATGTCGTCGTTGAGATGACAGTTGTACTTGGTGGTGGAGTGGTGGTTGTCTCTTCAGTTGTTGATACAGGTGTAGTTGGTTCAGGTGTAGTACTTGATGTTTGAGGTGTAGTAGTTGTCAGGACAGTTGTTACAGTTGTACTTGGTGGTGAAGTGGGTGGTGTTGTAGATGTCGTCGTTGAGATGACAGTTGTACTTGGTGGTGGAGTGGTGGTTGTCTCTTCAGTTGTTGATACAGGTGTAGTTGGTTCAGGTGTAGTACTTGATGTTTGAGGTGTAGTAGTTGTCAGGACAGTTGTTACAGTTGTACTTGGTGGTGAAGTGGGTGGTGTTGTAGATGTCGTCGTTGAGATGACAGTTGTACTTGGTGGTGTGGAGTGGTGGTTGTCTCTTCAGTTGTTGATACAGGTGTAGTTGGTTCAGGTGTAGTACTTGATGTTTGAGGTGTAGTAGTTGTCAGGACAGTTGTTACAGTTGTACTTGGTGGTGAAGTGGGTGGTGTTGTAGATGTCGTCGTTGAGATGACAGTTGTACTTGGTGGTGGAGTGGTGGTTGTCTCTTCAGTTGTTGATACAGGTGTAGTTGGTTCAGGTGTAGTACTTGATGTTTGAGGTGTAGTAGTTGTCAGGACAGTTGTTACAGTTGTACTTGGTGGTGAAGTGGGTGGTGTTGTAGATGTCGTCGTTGAGATGACAGTTGTACTTGGTGGTGGAGTGGTGGTTGTCTCTTCAGTTGTTGATACAGGTGTAGTTGGTTCAGGTGTAGTACTTGATGTTTGAGGTGTAGTAGTTGTCAGGACAGTTGTTACAGTTGTACTTGGTGGTGAAGTGGGTGGTGTTGTAGATGTCGTCGTTGAGATGACAGTTGTACTTGGTGGTGGAGTGGTGGTTGTCTCTTCAGTTGTTGATACAGGTGTAGTTGGTTCAGGTGTAGTACTTGATGTTTGAGGTGTAGTAGTTGTCAGGACAGTGTACAGTTGTACTGGGTGAAGTGGTGGTGTTGTAGATGTCGTCGTTGAGATGACAGTTGTACTTGGTGGTGGAGTGGTGGTTGTCTCTTCAGTTGTTGATACAGGTGTAGTTGGTTCAGGTGTAGTACTTGATGTTTGAGGTGTAGTAGTTGTCAGGACAGTTGTTACAGTTGTACTTGGTGGTGAAGTGGGTGGTGTTGTAGATGTCGTCGTTGAGATGACAGTTGTACTTGGTGGTGGAGTGGTGGTTGTCTCTTCAGTTGTTGATACAGGTGTAGTTGGTTCAGGTGTAGTACTTGATGTTTGAGGTGTAGTAGTTGTCAGGACAGTTGTTACAGTTGTACTTGGTGGTGAAGTGGGTGGTGTTGTAGATGTCGTCGTTGAGATGACAGTTGTACTTGGTGGTGGAGTGGTGGTTGTCTCTTCAGTTGTTGATACAGGTGTAGTTGGTTCAGGTGTAGTACTTGATGTTTGAGGTGTAGTAGTTGTCAGGACAGTTGTTACAGTTGTACTTGGTGGTGAAGTGGGTGGTGTTGTAGATGTCGTCGTTGAGATGACAGTTGTACTTGGTGGTGGAGTGGTGGTTGTCTCTTCAGTTGTTGATACAGGTGTAGTTGGTTCAGGTGTAGTACTTGATGTTTGAGGTGTAGTAGTTGTCAGGACAGTTGTTACAGTTGTACTTGGTGGTGAAGTGGGTGGTGTTGTAGATGTCGTCGTTGAGATGACAGTTGTACTTGGCGGTGGAGTGGTGGTTGTCTCTTCAGTTGTTGATACAGGTGTAGTTGGTTCAGGTGTAGTACTTGATGTTTGAGGTGTAGTAGTTGTCAGGACAGTTGTTACAGTTGTACTTGGTGGTGAAGTGGGTGGTGTTGTAGATGTCGTCGTTGAGATGACAGTTGTACTTGGTGGTGGAGTGGTGGTTGTCTCTTCAGTTGTTGATACAGGTGTAGTTGGTTCAGGTGTAGTACTTGATGTTTGAGGTGTAGTAGTTGTCAGGACAGTTGTTACAGTTGTACTTGGTGGTGAAGTGGGTGGTGTTGTAGATGTCGTCGTTGAGATGACAGTTGTACTTGGTGGTGGAGTGGTGGTTGTCTCTTCAGTTGTTGATACAGGTGTAGTTGGTTCAGGTGTAGTACTTGATGTTTGAGGTGTAGTAGTTGTCAGGACAGTTGTTACAGTTGTACTTGGTGGTGAAGTGGGTGGTGTTGTAGATGTCGTCGTTGAGATGACAGTTGTACTTGGTGGTGGAGTGGTGGTTGTCTCTTCAGTTGTTGATACAGGTGTAGTTGGTTCAGGTGTAGTACTTGATGTTTGAGGTGTAGTAGTTGTCAGGACAGTTGTTACAGTTGTACTTGGTGGTGAAGTGGGTGGTGTTGTAGATGTCGTCGTTGAGATGACAGTTGTACTTGGCGGTGGAGTGGTGGTTGTCTCTTCAGTTGTTGATACAGGTGTAGTTGGTTCAGGTGTTGTACTGGGGCTAGGGGTAACGATGGTAGTGGACGTAGTTGTATGAGGGGTGGGGGTAACGCACGGAACACAACATTCTACTCTGATCTGATAATTAAAGCACTTGCGCGGTGGCCGAGTCTGGTCCACTTTTTTGCAGATCAAACCATAGCTGATATTACAAGTGACAACTTGTCTAGTGCTACTGACAAAGTCTTCGAAGCTCAAATCAGGAGCTTTCGTTGACCTGCATTCAATGTCGTTTGGATTTTTACATATCTTCTTCCCACTGGCTGTGATGTTGTCGTACGTTTCCCAGTTGCTGCCACTGGAGCCCAGGTCCACATCGAACCATTCTGTCCATTCACATGGGGTCGGGATGCATGGGGTGGTGGTACTGGGTGTTGTAGTTTTGGTGGTTGTCTCTTCAGTTGTTGATACAGGTGTAGTTGGTTCAGGTGTAGTACTTGATGTTTGAGGTGTAGTAGTTGTCAGGACAGTTGTTACAGTTGTACTGGGTGGAGTGGGTGGTGTTGTAGATGTCGTTGTTGAGGTGACAGTTGGAGTTGTTGATACGATTGTAGTTGTCTCAGGTGTAGTAGTTGATGTCACAGGTGTAGTTGTTGGTTGGGGTGTAGTACAGGGTGCATTTGTCTTTATCACGGTTCCATTATTGCAAATTGCATAGTAGCACATTCCCAAATTGTCAGTCTCATTGTAGATGACATCATTATCTTCATAATAAGTTCCATTGTAAATGCATCCATCACATGTATCGACACATATCTGTTTATTTTCGTCAAATATGGGCTTATCTTCCGGGCACACAGGGTAACAGCCTGAAAAACACACATTTAAAAGGCTATTATTAAATGCCTACACTGAGGGAGTAAATGCATTGTATTGCTTCACTCGTATGTTAGCTAATTCATGATGAATTCTCAGAAAATGCTACTAAATGTAGTGACATTTAGTAGCCTATAGTATTTCTATCCATCCAAATATCACTCTAAAATGTACCTTTATCCTGACTTAGGCAGGCAAGCCGACACCCTTTAAAATGGTTTCCTACCTTCCAGGTTTGGTATTGAATTGTTGCATGCATGTGGATTCTGGCAGGTCTTGAAACAGTGGCAAGGCTTGTAGTGCCACTGGCATATGTCCCCAGTGTTGTAGAAATCACAAAACATGGCTATAAGTGGGTAAAACAAGATGTTATGTTATGTTACGTTAAAAACAAGGGGTTATTGTGTTTTGCTCAGTGTGTTCTCGGTTTTTTACAACAAACTGTTTTTCGATACTGTGTCATATATTTTACATATGCCATGTGTTCACTTACGGCATATTTGTGGGGTCCTCCAGGCAACGCACACGCTGACCTCATTGCAAGCCTGAGCATACGCTGCTACCGCGGTACAGAAACACTCACAGTCCCCTCCGCTGTTACAGGCACATGAGTCTTTGACACAGTTATCATAAAACGGTTGAGGATCCACCTGTACAGGCAAAAACAATGATGTCATAATTGCAACTTATTTTTGCAACGGGTCGACCTATCATCTCGTCATGGGGGAAACCAGAAATAGATTTTGCAGTCACCTTTTTGTGGCAGTCTTGGAAGGTCACCCCCATTATGATGGAACACTGAAGTCGGGACCAGCTTTGTCGATGGGGTTTAACCATGCAAGAGTCGGCGGTAGCTTGTGCGTCCGCGCAACTGCTCGAAACCTTCCAGCTGTTTGCAAACTCGAGGGGGCTGCTCACCACCATCTGACCCTGAGTCATGAGGTCATTCTGAGCATCTCCATTAAAGTCTCCGCAGAGACCGCACACCCTCCCCTTTACAAAAGAAAGAAAGACGTCAACAGAGAAATATTTTCTAATTCTACAGTATTGTTGTTTCGATCATGGAATATATATCCATCAAAAATGCATTAGTCATTTACATGATACGTTACAATATTATTAACACAAAAATACAAAACAACTCAACAAATGTTGTCACATCTTCAATTACATTTCCCAATTGCATCTTTGTCATTTGTATCTTTAAAAAAATGATGACTAAAGCAACAACAGCAAAAGCAAACACTGCAGTTTAACAGCTGAACTGCTTGTTCAGCCCTTAACTGTGGTGCTACTCACCCAGTGCTGTGGTTCCAGAATGATCCGGATGGTTGTTTTGCGGTCCCACAGAATCGCAAGCCCAATTGAAGCTTCCACGACCAGATACATGCCCACATTTCTGACAGTGTACTCGATCACTGGGCCCTCTGCCAGACTCAGCACTGAATGAGCCCCCTTCGTCAGTTTAATTTCTGCTCTCTGCAATAATAAAACAAGTTGGATTTGTCAGTGCAAATAGTGGTCCTCTCAAGTGTATTCACTATATCTGATACTTTTTATATATATACATATATATACTGCGGTGAGGACATACCCCCAGTTGAATCCTGACAGATTTGGCGCAAGTGGTGCCCGTTGTTCCACATGGTATATTTTCTGTAATAACCCGGAAGGGTTCCTCAACTGATTTGTTGCCACATTTGTTCTTAAAAACAACAACAACAACAACAATAAGGCTTAAACATCACCACTACATCTGGATGGATCTGGATTCTCGGTAAACACAAATGCTTGTGTTTACATAGAATCCAGATCCTGATCTGAAATATCATGTCAATCAATGAAACATTAACTCATACACATTAGCCAGAAAGATAAAAGCAAGGTAAACATAGGCCATCGAATCGAATAATTGTTCACCACATTACATGCCTGAAACCATATTTGGCGTCTGAATAACAACTGCCACCGGAAGATAGAAGCAAAAGACGAGGAATCATTATTAGTATCCGTGTCCTTACCTGGAGCGCCACATAGCCGCATTGTCCTTGAAATCCATACGTACGCCGATCAAAAGTACTGTAATGACCACTGCCGTAAATGACGCAAGTCCCCGGGCATTTCTTCTCTGTACACTCCCATGTCCCCCTTCTGCATGTACTGGAAATTTTGGGGATAAATGTAGAGGAGACGGCCATGAGCGGGATTAAGACTTGGTATATTAGATATTCTCATGACACAAATCCGTATTAGGTTCATCATACCAGGTGTTGCAGTCATATGGGACTTGTGTGCCAGAAGCGTAGTGGACGCCGTTGTGTTCGCATGGACAGTCATGTTCCTTCACGCAGTGGCTGGCGCCGTCATCGAGGAGACCGCTGGGGCATTGACAGCCGGATTCACATTCTGTCGCGTACTAGAGGTAACGGAGACCCGTGGAGACGAGAGTCAGCTCCCGATCCGTTTCGATTCGTGACCGTGAGGTCAAGAGTGAATACATGATTTGTTTCGATTTTCGGACAGTATGCATTTGGTTCTTCTCCCTCACTGGAGCGAAAGGTTGAAGAATTGTACTCACACAACTGTCACTCGCTGGGTTTCTGCACGTTCGAGCACACTGCACGCCGAGCTCGTCGACGCCTGCGTTCGAACAGTTGACGAAGACTTTTGGAGCGGGACAGGCTTTGAAAACATGAGAAGGGATACTTAACTTGCACGTGAAGTCACACACACAGACGCACACACAATTTAATGATTGAATGAATGAACAAAAATGAATACGTATAGAAACATACTTGCTGAGAATGTCCTCCAAGTACGACAATGAAGCTTGCCATTGGTGCACACACTAAAATACAAAATATCATGTTTAGTCATCTCCAACTATCCCAAATCGTTATCCACAGCCTTCTGTTCCAGCAGGACAATGAAGACACTACAGAACAGTAAAGTTAGGTAGGCGCTTTTGTCCAAAGTGCCTTACAATAAGTCCATTCAACATAGGTAGGCGAACGGTAAGAGAACTACAAGAAAATCACCAGAAATTACAAGAGCATTTCTTCAAGCCTCCAAGAGCAGAACCAGTGCTTGGGTAAACATATAGGTCCATCAAACAGGAGCCAAAATGACAAATAGTGAAGCCAATAGACACAAGCTAATGAGAAAGAGCTAATACACTAGCAACGGCAAGCAAGACATAGAGCTCACAACTAACCAGTGTTGCTCTTTGAGGCTCATGGATTTGCCCGGCTGAATGTGGACTCCGTTGTGGTAGCAGGGGCATTTGGCCATGGGCACGCAGGTGCCTTTATCATTCAGGTACATCCCCTCTGGGCAGGAGCAGCCATCCACAGGCAGGAAGTCCGAGGTGCAGCTGTGCTGCTCCGAGTTCAGCTGTTTGCACGTCCACTGGCAGCGCTGCAGCTTGTAGGAGAAGCTCTGACTTTCCGGGCAGCCCCTTGTGTATTCATCTGTTAAGAATATTGTTTTTTAGAATGTACTTGCATGTCAGTGAGTCACGGTATTACGAATACCGCTTTGACAATAGACTTCGCCGAGAGTACCACACACATCACGCCTGTGATGTCTTACCACAGACGTTCACTCTCCAGCCGCTCAGGAAAACTCCCTTCGAAGCGCAAGCTCGGGCGTAGGAGGAGAAAACGGCACACATGCAGGCTTCGGTCTTGCCACAGTTACAGGTGGCGTAGATGCATCTCTGATGAGGACAAAGTGTTGTTCATACTGTGACAACCATGACCACTTGAAATTATTTGAATTGACACCTGCAGTACAGTTGGACAATACCTTGTGGTACATTTCCGGATCGATCATTGCATGACACTCTGCAAATGCGCTGGTCGGACTTGTTAACAGCGCGCACCAATGTTCAGCATATTGTTCTGCGTAAAGATCAAAATGATTATTGTTATTTGGGATTATTTGGAAACAAAAAAGTGAAACTTTCAGTGTGAATGATTAAACACACAGACACCTAAAGACATGCACAGACACAAACACACACACACACACACTATTTCAGATTTTATATTTATTTAATATATTTAATATTTTTTCTATTTTATATATTATTTTCCTGTAATACTTATATTGGTTTGAAATAAATCAAATGCCCTGCACAATACTCTGATGTGTGAAATGTGTTTCAAAGTCCAAGAGGGCAGACTACATTGTACACATTCCCCGGCTTATTCGTGTGACAAATCAACCAAATCTGAATCTGAATGTGAATATGAAACATGCTATGTTCTATTCTTTTTTTGAGGAATAATAACTCGAACCGAAACATACCGTTCTCAACGCTGAGGGAGCAGGGGTTGTCCAGCCGGTCCTCTCTATCCTGGCAGTTAGTGTTGGATTTCCAGGAGCTACCAAAGGAGGACGCTGTGCCTTCCACGATGCCCTGTGGTGTCTTCATCTCATCGGACAGTATCATGTTATAGTTTCCACATAGACCTGAAGCAGAGGAAACAGTTTTGATGAAATTAAAAATGGATGGATGGATGGAGATGGGTGGACAGAAGACATAGTACAGTTTATGTATGCAACAGTCATATCAGTGGTTCCCAAACTGGGGTTCCCCTAAGGGGGCCCCCATCGGATATCGTAAAAGAGACTTGTTTCTATTTAGATTAGCCATTGCAGTGCTGTATTAATTACAGACAAATACATGTTTTAAATACCTTCTATAGGAGTGTGCAAGCAAAGGATGTGTCTGAGAGTGTCTTTATTTATCTTTTTTTTTATCTACAATAGAGGGCCCTGCCCTCCACTGAGTTGTGTTCAGAACCACTGAGTTATGTGTTTTTTAGGAAATATATATATATATATATATATGTATAATTGGGCTCCAAATTTATATGTAGTTACAGTATATTGTAACTTAGCACTGAGCAAGCCTCAGATTAGCCATGTGTCGGCTTACCTCTTGTCTTGTTTTTGTAACTCTGCTCAAGGGTCAGATAGACCTGCAAGAGAGGAACATGCTGGATCTGGATCTGTAACCCGAACCTGGTCTGGAGCAGGATGTGAAAGGACGATGCCTGGAATATGTTGATGTCGCCTACAAGTCAATGGTAATGATAGCGTTAGGACTTAGGACATATTTTAAACTATTTTGAAACCGCTAGTTATGGCTGTTTCTTTCTTATCTTACCCGCGTGGTATGGCAAGGTGATGACCTGCGTATTGTAGCTCACTTTCCCATCTGCAGAGAACGTTAGCATCTGCGCAAAGGCCAAAGTTTTGTCAAAGGGATAATCAAACGTAATAATTGGCAGTGTCACGTATCTAACAGCCTCCATGGCTGCGGATAAAATTGTAAGTAGCACCGCTTACATTGTTTTTGTCATTGTTCAGCAGGACCTTCACACTCTTCAGACAAGTGTCAAACTCATGGCTCAAACATGGGACCAACTGTGCCAGGACAGTGAACTTGGGGCTTGCATTGTCCTGCATCACGCATGGTATGGAGGACATTTGGATATACATTTATTCATTACAATGTGTAAAATTGCCATTTCGGCAATGTTTTCAACATTTATTCTAATTTGTCAAATCTACAAATTCTATAATTTTCATTATTTTTGTATTTCTAAATCTTCCAATTCTGAATTCAATGTATGACATTTTTAAATGTTTATATGTTTACATGTTTACATTTCAAATCGGAAATGACAAGCTGAGCTAAGTCCTTTACCTTGCTTTCCACCTTCGCCAGGATGTAGTGGCAATCCCCGTGGAACATGTAGGCTTTCCCATCAAAAGTGGTCACATGGGAACCCTCTTCCACTGCGCACGTAGCAGGACTGGGTAGACTCGTGCAGTCCCATCTTCCCTCGTAGCATACACTGAAATGAGCGAACCGATTTGAGATTGTTCACAAAAAAACACATAGCAGATAATAGGCCTTGCCTATTATCACGACAGCATTCAAAATTAACTTGCACATACCATTCTTCACTGTCCTGCCTGTAGACGTCTCCAGAGTTGTAGATTTTATCATGTTTACACTGGCATTCAGCCTGGTGTATACAACCTCTCTGTGAAATGTCGTCCCACACCGTTCCTGAAATACAGGGAGGTCACAATTATAGGGGACAGCAATATTTTGACAGAAATATTTTCACATGACAGAAATATTTTCTCATTGATTAAAAAAGGTAAAGGTGGCTAACCGGCAGGACAAAAGCAACCGTCCATTTTGTGGTCCTCGCAGAGCGAGCTGGTGTCTGACAGTGTGCAGGTAGTCATACACGGGGAGCCGCTCTCTTCGTACACCATGTTAAACGGGCACGTCTTAGCTGCAATGGGGAAAAGAAATGTCATGTCATTTTTAATTTTTTTTCTAAAGAAGTTGCCATGAAGTCCTATTGTCATGGTAGTTCACTATTCAATATATACATCAACTGCATAACAGTGTGGTACGGCAACTGCGCCGTTTCCGTCCTGAAAGCGCTGCAGAGGGTGGTGAAAACCGCCCAGCGTATCGTTGGACTACCCCTCCCTGCAATAAACACTACCCACCACAAATGGTGTCTGAGGAAGGCACAAACAATAGTCAAAGACAAAGACACCTCTCACCCCAACCATGGCTATAGAAACCTTTGTTCCAAGGCTTAGGAACAGCTTCTTAATCTTATATATCTTAATCTTCAACTGCTAATATAATCTTCAACTGCTAATATAACTACACCCCCCTGCTCACTACCTGCTGTATATACATTTATATATATATATATATATATATATATATATATATATATATATATAATATTTTGATACAACTGCATACCCCTGGTCACTACCTGTTTATACTTGTATACTTACCTTGTATATATATATACCTATAATTCTGCACATATCTCATACCTACTCTATAAGATATGTTATACCTGTTTTTAGTAGTAGTTTTTTAGAAGACTGTTTTTACATATTATTCAACAACTGTACATTATATATTACCATGCACTTTACTGCAACATGTGCACTCTGGTTAGATGCCTAATTGTTTTGGCTGTACAGTACTTGTGCTGTGCACTGACAATAAATAAATATAAATAAATATTGTGTGACTGTGTTACTGAAATGTTCTATTCCACCCTATACCGTGCCAATGGTTGTTTGAAGGAACAAGTTCACTATTGAGTCTGGAAAATGAAATGGGAAACAAAGTGATTCGACTCAATGAATCACTTGTATATGGTCTATGTGTGAGTGGTTACTGTCATGAAGAATATGTTACCGCAGAATTCGGGCTTCCTCCAGTTGGGCGGCTGACCCCCGGCGTGGGAACACTGGCGAGAGTACTCCGCCAGCGTGCTGCAGACGCAGAAGTCATCCGTGCTCTGGCCGCAGCCACACATGTCCTGGACGCAGGCCTGGGTGTACGGAGCGGGGTCCACCAGTGACGCGCAAGAGCTCCAGGCCTCCGAGTGGATCATCTTCTCGCACTCGGACCGCTAAAATGTGTTAATGGAGGGGGGGGGGGTGTAAAATGTAAAAATGTAATTCTGAATATTCTCTTTGCGTTGGATCCTAGACTCGATTTTTTTTTTAAACGTACAAATTCCTCGCAGGGGTCTTTGCCAGCTTCCAGCGACTGGTCTTCCTCTTCGTAGGGGTCCTCGCAGTCGTCGTTCGGTCGATGGACTCTCTGGCTGTTGCCAAACTCAATGGGGTAGATTTGTCGATCTAAATGCGATTTGCGGAATTAGACAACAGTTATACAAGCAAAAAGTGACTAGTGTGCGGTAGGCCTACACACAAACAATCAGACTTCTCAAATAATAAACTGACTGTTGTGAATAAATTCGTTGTAGACTGGAACGCCGTTGAAATCCCCGCAAAGGCCACAAGTGCGGTTATGGTAATCCGAATCCAGTTCCACCTAATAATGAGATACAAAGTGAATTATTTGAATCATAATAACTACATTGAGTTTCTTTCACCGCTTACATAGAACAAAGGTAATGCACAACATATCAGTGATTAGTCATTTTTGTCTTACCATCACAGCGTCGTCTCCGTTCCACATGACAACAAGGCCAACCTTGGACTGGAGCTTGGTGTAGACAGCGTTCCGTTCAAGTTGTATCCCAGAATTAAAGTACGGCAGGTTGATCCTAGGAAAGAGTCAATATTTGTTAAAACATTGATGAAAAATCCAAAGAACACAGGGTCATTGAATTTATGAGGTTTCTAATAATTTCCAGTTAGAAGTAGAAGTAGTACAATTAATGTATTGTCGTTGCACTATAGTAGTAGGCTACTAGAACAACATTGTGTAGCAATCCTCGTGGTGCAGTATTTCACACAACAGCAGTTAAGAAAAATGTAAATAATTTAAAAACTAAACAAAATGTACAGATTTACTGAACAAAATGTACAGATTTACAGTTGGCTGTAACCCAGAACAGCCAGTGTCAGTGTTTGGCAGTGTTCAATTCCCTTTGGGCTCTGGTATGCAGTGGCGGCCGGTGACACCCGAAGTAGGAGGGGCGCGGGGGTAAAAAATTCGCAATTTTCTTATCATATCTGCTGTGCAATAGCGCATTTTCCCAGACGGTGGCGCCATTTCTCCATGTAAACGTGTCCACGATAAACTTACAAAACCCGAATCCACACCGTTTACATACAAATGACACAAGCTGCATGTTTATACAGCAAGACCAACATTTCTTATCCGCTTTACTTTACGTTTACATCGTCCACAATAAAAATAAATGTAAAACTATAACCGGGACAACAAAAACGTACCTCTCCTCAGACAGCAAGACGCGAACTGAGAGCAGAGCAGTACAGGCTTTACAAATAAGGTTCAACTAGGCTACAATTGAGTGGCGCATGCGTGACTGGTTTCTTTGCTACAATTGAGTCACTCAATTGTAGCAAAGAAACCAGTCACGCATGCGCCACTCAATTTGAGTGGCGCATGCGTGACTGGTTTCTTTGTTCGGGCGCAAGAATATGCGCCCCCACAGATCGTATTTAGGACCCTTGATAGGCTACATTTATTTGCTTGATCCATTTTCATTGGCCGTTTGCGCGCAGTGACGCGGAGTTAGTGGGCGCACCGGTCTTGCGCCCAGGTTTGGAGGTAGGTACTAGATTTCTATGAGAGTGACGTCAATGACAAACGAGGGGGGAGAATAGCACGCACAAAACAATGATTTATATTTGCTATATTAACGTTATTGTGCATTTTAAACACAAACATACTTAAAATGAGTAATTATTATTCATTTTAAACATGTTTAGTTTATTTTTAGGGGTCAAAAAATCTAAATCAAAAACACAATTTTATTTTTTTGTTCCCTCTCTCAACGAGCCGCCACTGCTGGTATGTCAGTTTGCATTTACAAGATCATCTGATGTGGTGCTTTCCAAGCAGCGGTCTCAATGGGTGGGATACTCACGCATCGCCGTTCAACGTGACGACACCCTTGGTCATGTGGAACACGAGGTCGTTGATGGTGACCACGACCTCCTGCACCTTGGGGTTGCCGTCCACAGTGCCCCTCTGAATGTGCACCGAGAACTCTCGGTAGGTCTCGTGGCAGTCGGACACCAGGTTGTAGCCGCACATCCCGGGGAACTGGTACACGTCCCCGTCGAACGTCTTGAAGTGGTCCCGGCCCCATGTGCTGCAGATGCTGTCGACGTGGTTGACAACTGTGGAGGCAGAGTATAGGAGAGAAAAGACATTTGTGCGCTGCTGTGTTAGAATTTGAGTCAATTGTATCCATATTAGTCATATTAGTTACTGAAATGTGTTCCAGATATTGTATGGATTACAATGTTTTATGTTAATAATGCATTCAAGAGGATCAACCTGTGTAAAAATATAATGAATCAATAAATACCCATATGTCCTTAACAATGTTACACCACCCGTTGGGGGTTTTGTTCAAAAGATGCAGACATGTATGATACACTTTTCTCAGTAATGAATTAAAGACGGAATGTGCCAACGTATATACTGTATAGACATATATATATAAATAAAAAAAATTAAAAAAATATATATATACTGTATATATATATATATATATATACACAGGTATATAAATGAGTACCAACTTGATTGTGTCGCCAGCGGACCACAGCAGAGTGTGAGCCAAACCGCGGCCAACCCGAGAGGCATGCCGCTTCTCCTCATCTTCCTCGAGTTCTCAGACGTCTGAAGTATATATGTCACTATGCTCTCTCTCTCTATATATACACACACACAAGTGTGTGATATTCATTGTCTGTTTATAATTGAGGTGGGGTAAGAGGTTCGATTCAGGGTGTCGACACATTGCACCGTCCAGTGCACCGTCGGGGAGCCGTGACACTCGTCCACGGATATTTGCTGATATCAGCTTTCACCCGAGTAAAAGGCCTTCTTGGGAATTGTGAGTCTGTCTGCATATTTGCAAAAGGTCTGCCATTAATTTCAAGATTTACTCAGTGCATGAAGAAACTAAACAATGGAGAGTCTCCAATGTCTAGGGAACACCACACCAACATTTCTTCCATCACACAGTAGAGAAATAGAGGTTAAGAAGTTAAGGTTGATTTAGGA
This sequence comes from Muraenolepis orangiensis, assembly GCA_027704905.1. Classification (NCBI taxonomy): domain Eukaryota; kingdom Metazoa; phylum Chordata; class Actinopteri; order Gadiformes; family Muraenolepididae; genus Muraenolepis; species Muraenolepis orangiensis. The sequence goes on along the minus strand of CM051010.1, from coordinate 2,488,966 downwards.
AAGTCTGGTTTAATGTCAGTTGATCATAGGTACGACTGTATCATAATGTGACATGCATGCTTTCTCCATTCAGTGACGTGGAGACATGAGTGCAAAAGGAAACGGATGAGTATGTAAACGCTCTAGGATTACATTAACATGATATATCCGTCCCGATTCAGTTTGTCTTTTCCAGCTCCTGTTTTGGCTGAGTGATGAGGGCCGTATTTACACAGCAATGAAAACAGGCCATCCACCATGGTCACCATGATCTGATCCGGGTGTCCACAGGGGTCTGGTGCCTCATCATTTTTCATGAGAAAAGGCCATGGCCAGTTAGATCCAGTGATTAGATTAGATTCAAATGTATGTCATTGCACAGCACAACTACAGTGAAAATAATTTAGCATCTAACCAGAGTGCAAATGTTGCATTAAAGTGCATGGTAATATATTATTTCCCTTTTCACAGTTGCTAAAAGACAGTCTACTCGGTATAAAAAGTTATAAGATTACTTATACAGTATGTGTGGGATATGAGCATAATAATAGGTATATATATATGTATAAACAGGTAAGTCAATGTAAGTATTGAACAGGTAGTGATCAGGGGTATGCAATTACATTTACAGGTATGTCATGTGAGAATGTTAACTGAAGGAACTGAGGATTACGCCATTTTTTGACACGTATGTATTATATGTTCATAATTAATACATATATATAGTATAGTAAATCTAGAGGAGAGATTGAAACATGCATATGATTATATGCCCATTATGATGTTTAGTTATATTGTGCATGATGCTCTGAGGAAGGTCTGAACTGGTCCATCTGTGAGTTAGATGTTCCTCACCTAGCTGGCCTTTACAAGACAACATTGATAACATGCAGGAATACATTGATATCGTCTCTTACTCAAACCCCTTTTCTCAGTGGTTATGGTGAAAAATAAAAGTCACACAGACACACTGACAGACATTGCATTGCTATTTTAATATTTAATATTTTCACGTATCTGACATTTTGTTTGCCAAACATTAAAAGCGACTTGCTTTAAAATAACAAAAAAATAAATGTAAAGCTTTGGCGTAGCTTAGCTCGAGCATTTAAACTCCTACGAGGGCCCGCCTCCTGCGACCAAGCGGGGCCGGTTTGATGCAGTTGGTGTGTTCGCAGCCGCACTTCTCCACATGGGTGTAGGTGAAGGGCACCTTATCTCCGTTCAGACAGATCAGCTGCACCGTGCGGGTGCTGGATTGAACCTCTTTGCAGCACACGCACGTGTGCAGCAGACTGGCGACTTCTTCGGAGTACCTGACAAGAAAACCAGACGGAAAGGGGAAGCATTAGTGGTGTTTGAGGGGGCTGGTAGGGTGGGGGTTTCGAACTCCCCCTAATACCTGTGAAGGCATTCTGTGTAGGCAGACCCTACCTGCTGCTGAACGACATGCATATACAATTCCCACACCAAATAACCACACTACACCTCAACACACCGGACCAGGACAAGCAGGTTAAAGGACAGCTTTTACCCACAGTAAGGCAGTGTGCCACTACCATAGCATTGCCACCATTGTCACCAGTATGACACTTGTCATACTTATTTATGTGACTTAATGGACTCACTACCGTACTGCACTCTTATTGTATAATATTATTATATTAATGATGCTGCCACCACTCACTATGGTGCTGAACTACTGTCACACCATCCAACCATGTGTATGTATCATCCATTAGCCACTTGACTGTTCTTATTGTTATTTTTATTGTGTATAGTAGTGTTATAGCATAATGTTGTTTATAGAACCATATTGAACCATATAATTGAACCAGAACTGATTGCTGATGCTAAATGTCTTATAACATGAGCACAGCATCAATCAAGTTACCTGGCTTCGGTGTTGCAAGACCCCTCACAGTACGTCATGTTCACGTGTTCGGTGGCCTGGCAGTTCCTGTGGGCGAGGAGTACCTTCGTGGCACCCAGCTTACACGCCTTCTCCTTCTCCACGCCTTGTTTAAAACACGTACACCAGTTGTGTTATCTTTGTATTATCACGCCCCCCAAACAGACACAGCCCATCACAGCGAATGAATACTCACAGATCTTACAGCAGCCGTTGGCAGCCGTCTGAATCGTATCCTACAGAGTTCCAACACATGCCATGTCAAAAACTATTGTCCAGGATGAGCACTTAAATTTTCATTTTCATGTCCGCAGCGTAGTGGGGTTCGTTCATGTATCTTCGGCTGTACTTACCGGTTGACATTTGCTCTGTTGGAATGGTGGACACAAAGTGTTGGACTGGACGGTTGTGAAAGTCTCGGCGGTTTTCATGCAAGTATAAGACTCGCAATTGTTCCCTGGTGGTGACCACATGTCTCCTTCCTATAGGGGCAAATGACACACACACACACACACACACGTCATTTAGAGCAGTGGTTGCAAACTTTGTAAGGTCCTGTACCCCCTCAAATATTGAACTTCCTGCTGCGTAACCCCTCTACCTCTCATTTGATGTTACATATGAAGACAAGACAGTGTTATTCACTATTTTGCTCTTTATTCAGCCTCGTAGAAAGCCCTCTGATATGTGATATGCACCCGCTCACAAGTGATATGCACAAGAAGAAATGTAATATTCTGTTCTTGCAACAGTGGTGAAGTGTCAGGGCCTTCAAGGTATTCAGAGAAGACCCTGGAACTCTCAGATGAAACAAAGAAAATCGAATTAATTGTATTAATAAAATGTAATACAATTTAATCAAATTTAAATCAAATGAATAAATGAGAATGGTATCTGTGTTTTTATCTGTTATATTACGTTGATTTGTTTGTCTTTCTCGGTCCATGCACTACGCATATGAGTGGTTTTGTGTTGGAAAAACAATGCAACCAATCAGTTATTTTTCTAGGTTGCTGGGAAGAATATCCTTCAACCAAAGTATTCCCGATGACTTTGGCCCTTAGACTGAATGAGAGCGTACGTTTGGATTGACAATTTGATCAACCAATCATATAGTGATTTGTAGCCAATGGGCGTATTCTTTCAGATTTCCCCACAGCTCAATAGGGAGCTAGAAGGTATACTGGCTGGAGCGAGAGTGGATCTAGCGTAGTGCTACGTTGTTTCTACGTAGGATTTTACGTCAAAATGGCGAAGATGATGGGCTGTTGGTGGTGGTCTACAGCAGGGGTTCCCAAAGTGGGAGTCGCGAGACCCCGAGGGGGGGGTCGTGAGATGATTTTTGAATCCTCTTGATGTGACCCATGAGGTTTATTTATTTTTTATTTTTTATCTATTATTATTATTCATTTTTTATCATTTGTATTATTATTATTATTGTTAATAATAACGTGAGTGACAAATAAAGGAATTCTGATTCCCACAGATTCACGACAGTATCATCATTGAAAAAAAGCCACACACAATATTCATGATCGCGACATACACCCCCCCCCCCCCACCTTGGACTTCACGCTGTTCGCGATCGCGACATACCCCCCCCCGTTGAATTTCACGATGTTCGCGATTACCCCCCCCCCCACCCCGTCGGACGGTGATAGGGGGGGTCGCCAGTCTCCAGCACTGTTATGTTGGGGGTCGCGGGCTGAAAAGTTGGGGAACCCCTGGTCTACAGAAGGTCCAGTTGTGATAGACACGCTTCGCCACTGTCTTGCAACCACCAAATAAGTGACCGATTGAAGCAGAGTCGGGTATATATTTTTTTACAGAGAGGCTATTACACGCGTGTACAACATTGCAAATATGCAAATATAATTTATTTAAAACCTTTACCTTAATCAGCTCCTTTGTCGTGTTCATAATGACGATGCAGTGGGTCTGCACGCACTTCCCACAGCAGTCATGCGAGTCAAACTCTTCATCGACGTACTCGTATCCCTGCAAACAGGTTTGTTTCAAGCCACACATGACACAAAATCCAATCAATTGTTACCTGGCCCATAATTAATTTAACCACCAAGTTTTGTCAATTGCCAATTCCGTACATAACTCATTGAGCTATTTTGCTAACAGACAGACCCATCTTTGATGGTGGAGGTAACAACAGGGAAGACTTACTGGACCACAATTCCTGTCGCACGTTATAGGCCCACAAACGCCCGCAAGGAGACCCGTGTTCGGGTCCACCTGCCTGGTACAAGTGCAGTTCACACACTCACTGGCCATGAATGAGGAACCGAGCTGGGGAGGGAGCAGCACAGGGACTCAGTGTGTGTACAGCACAGTGTGTGTACACACACACACACACACACACACACACACACACACACACACACACACACACACACTTGTGGTGTTTACAGTAAGCTAGCTAGTATGACCTCAACTCCAATTGATTACCTGGTATTCCATGTTTTTATGGACACAAACACGTTTAGGCTCTGGGGAAAAGAACGAGGCACACACACGTAGTCAATATAAAACCACAGCAATATGAGCGTTGTCCTCAGCAACGAGGTATGCACACGAGATGTAACCGAACGGGGATCGGCCGATCACAATAACACGCTTACTGCATTCGTGCTCTGAGCAGCAATGGCCCTGCGGCACAGTGACTTCCGGTTTGTAGCCAATATCGCAGCTCATGTCGGTCAGTGGACAAGTGCTGCTGTCACATTCTACAAGAGAGAAAAGCAGAAAAAGAATATCAGCAATACCCAGTCAACCCCATGCAGAAAAATAAGACCACGTTAGGTATTCCTTTCACGATCGGGTCTTACGGCAAACATAGGACGGACAACAGCGGTCTGATGGACTGGTTTGATTCACCAAAATGAACCCCGGTAGAGTGCAGCTTCCCACTGGAGGCGCAGGACAGGCAATGGGTTTGCATGTCACAGACTTGGTGGTTTCCTGGCAGACGCAGGTTTGGCAGTTCTGTTCAAAGATCTCATCAAACTGTGGGAAAAGGGAAAAGCAGACATATGGGATTCACGTCCATGCACGGTATTGCAGAACATACAGAAGCTCATCGCATGAGGGTTTGACGGCTTTGCTCACCTCACGAGGGATGCCCTCAGAATCCAAGCATCCTGGAGGAACAGAGGCACTGTGTGAGAGCAGCACACCTGGGACATTATATTACGCTAAGCTGGGAATAAAGCGTACGGTTGCACTTACCACATTTAGCAACACATATGTCTGACTCCTTGTTGAAGAGCTTCATGCCATCAGGACAGAAGCACCCCTCAGTGATATAGTCAATTAGATCCTCGCCAGGTCTGTGACACACACACACAAAGGGTTTCAATGAATGCCTCCGTTCAACCCTTCGTCATCGTTTTGAACTGTGTTTGGCGCGACACACTTCAGACACATTCAGATGTGTATGCCGTCATTTTCCATACAATCAAATCATTGATACAATTATCATTGATTCACAGCGGCCATTCATCGATCACTATGGAGCAGACGGTAACAGGTAACCTACTTGTCTTCGCAGGACGGCTGCTCCGCGAGACCACACGGCCTATAGACCTTGTCCTCCGGGCAGTTACTGGCTGTTGTGGCACAAAAACAGAAAAGAAAGAAACGGGCGTCAGGCAAACCGCCCTTGCTGATTCCTTCTCGTCTGCGGCGCCGTCACGGTGGGTGTGTATGTGCACTCACGACACAGTGTGGTGTGGTTCCTCCAGTACAGGCAAACCCCGGCCTGCGCGCAGGCGGCGGCGTACACCTGCAGGCTGGTGCACAGGAGGACCGGGTTGGCCACGTGGCAGCTGTCGAAGATGCAGCCCTGGAGGAATTTGTCCGGTGAGACGATGGCATGACAGGCTTCGAACACACTGTGGGAAGAGCGGGGAGGTTAACCAAGCTCAATTCCAGTGATATGAAAAATCAATTGCATGATGCCTCTTATCTTAACTCTGACAAAGACAGGTCTACGCTAGTTTGAATGCACGTGACTATAATTGATAGTATACCATAGGTTAAACGCACGTACCTGCCCATTAGCAGTTCACATATAGGGTTGCATGAGGTTAGTGGCGGAGCGGTTGCGGGGTTATTGGTCGGTTGTACCGATGGAATTTGACAGTCTGGCTTGTAAATGTCTTTTACAGGCCAGTAGTCAGCCATCACTGCACAACTATTCACCAGCTGGCCGCTAGGTAACATACAATCATCCGCCTGGTTGTTGTTGCATGTACCTGACAGGACACACACAAATAGCGCTGAGCGTTCGTCACCAACCCCAGTGCTTTGAACAGCTGACCCATGTGGGTGGGGGGTCAAGAATCCTTACCACAATGCCCCTGTGTGTTGTTGACAAATTCCCGAGGTGGCAGGCTGATACTAAATCCTGTGATTCCAAACGTGATGACCACTTGCCTACGAGGGATCTCCAAGATCAAGGAGATGCCGGTGGTCAGCACCTTCATCCCTTGTTGGTAATATGGCAGTGACAGAGTCACTCCATTACTGAGAGCCTATGTAAGACACAAGGTTAAGAAAAGCACATCATCAGGCAAATCCCCTCTGTCTCACCCTCCCCTCTTGGGTGAGACAAACACGTTCCCCTTTGTGTTCACAATGGTTCACATGCGCAAATATGTATTGTTTTTGTTACCTCCAGCTGGGCCGCTCCCATGAGGTTGTGATTCTTGAGAGTGATCACTTGCGAGCCGTAGGACACGATAATGGAGCGAGGACAAGACACGTCTTCGGTGGGGTCGCAGAACACGTTGTCGACGTGAACCTTCAGGTTGTGCTTGGGTCTGATCTCTTCCATTAAGACGTACGTGCAGTTTCCTTGGTAGCTGTAGAAGGTCCCGTCGAAGGTGATGTAATGCGGATCTCCCCAGCCTTCGCACACACCTGTGAAAAACACACAAGGAAAAACGGTGTGGTTGTGATCCGGCGTTGGTGGAACCCGAGACCTGTACGGTCGACGGTCAATGAGTCCAAAGGCATGTCATTGAACTCACATGGGCAGGTGGAATAGTTGCAGCAGCCCCATTCGTCGTATACAATAATTGGTTCCATTCCACTGGTACAGGTGATCGTCTCCAGTGGGGGGCATTCGTATGGCACTATTTCAATGGTGTTGTTCTCAATGCACCTGGCCATCGTGCAATTGCACAGCTCAAATGTCTCGTTTTGCTGTCACCGGAAAAAAATAATATGAGAAGGTTAAAATATGAGAACAGATCATCAATAAATCAATACAGCACATAAGTCTGGTATCAAAGATGTCTCAAATCCAAAAATCCCTGTGCTTTTATGACCAGGATGCATGACATTCCTTACCACTTTATCCCACTCGGGGCAGGTGATCGGGGGGGGTGTCGTCGGTGAGGGTGAGGTTGTTGTATAGCAATCGACCGTTTCGTTGTGAAGTGCGCAAACATCCGAACATATTATTGTGAGACAAACCCCTGATCCAATATTTTTCCTGTCATATATTGTCTGCCCTAAAAGACAAAAAGAAGACCATTTAAGAATACATTCCCTTGAATAACTCTATCCCGGGACTGTATTAACAAGTTAATCAAATGTTACTCTTTATATAAAGATATACTGTAGGTACAGCTACAATGAATTGACATACATCACAAACATACATTCAGACAAATACTGGAACTATAACAATGAAAACTAATTCCTCACGCATCGCTCGCTTCTGTGGAACAAAGCTATGCCATTCAAACTGAATCTGTCGAACTGAATGTTTACAATATAATAGCCATGTTCTCTTACCAGGTTTATAATGCACCCCATCAACAATGCAGACACATACTGTCGTTGTTGCCAGTGTTGTGGTGGATAGGGTCTGCATGGTGGTAGTATATTCGCCTTGACTGCCCGTGGAGACAGTGGGATTAACGTGGAGCCTAACGTGGAGCCCGTAACAATGGACACAAATGTTGTTGACGACGTAGTACCCGTCGATACGGGTGTAGTGGGTTCAGGTGTAGTACTCTGTGTTGTTTGAGGTGTAGTAGTTGATGTCAGGACAGTGGGGGTTGGTGTTACAGTTGTACTGGGTGGTGGAGTGGGTGGTGTTGTAGATGTAGTCGTCGATACAGGTGTAGTGGGTTCAGGTGTAGTACTCATGGTTGTTTCAGGAGTAGTAGTTGATGTCAGGACAGTGGGGGTTGGTGTTACAGTTGTACTGGGTGGTGCTGTAGTTGTCAGGACAGTTGTTACAGTTGTACTGGGTGGTGGAGTGGGTGGTGCTGTAGTTGTCAGTACAGTTGTACTGGGTGGTGCTGTAGTTGTCAGGACAGTTGTACTGGGTGGTGCTGTAGTTGTCAGGACAGTTGTACTGGGTGGTGCTGTAGTTGTCAGGACAGTTGTTACAGTTGTTCTGGGTGGTGGAGTGGGTGGTGTTGTAGTTGTCAGTACAGTTGTACTGGGTGGTGTTGTAGATGTCGTCGTTGAGATGACAGTTGTACTTGGTGGTGGAGTGGTGGTTGTCTCTTCAGTTGTTGATACAGGTGTAGTTGGTTCAGGTGTAGTACTTGATGTTTGAGGTGTAGTAGTTGTCAGGACAGTTGTTACAGTTGTACTTGGTGGTGAAGTGGGTGGTGTTGTAGATGTCGTCGTTGAGATGACAGTTGTACTTGGTGGTGGAGTGGTGGTTGTCTCTTCAGTTGTTGATACAGGTGTAGTTGGTTCAGGTGTAGTACTTGATGTTTGAGGTGTAGTAGTTGTCAGGACAGTTGTTACAGTTGTACTTGGTGGTGAAGTGGGTGGTGTTGTAGATGTCGTCGTTGAGATGACAGTTGTACTTGGTGGTGGAGTGGTGGTTGTCTCTTCAGTTGTTGATACAGGTGTAGTTGGTTCAGGTGTAGTACTTGATGTTTGAGGTGTAGTAGTTGTCAGGACAGTTGTTACAGTTGTACTTGGTGGTGAAGTGGGTGGTGTTGTAGATGTCGTCGTTGAGATGACAGTTGTACTTGGTGGTGGAGTGGTGGTTGTCTCTTCAGTTGTTGATACAGGTGTAGTTGGTTCAGGTGTAGTACTTGATGTTTGAGGTGTAGTAGTTGTCAGGACAGTTGTTACAGTTGTACTTGGTGGTGAAGTGGGTGGTGTTGTAGATGTCGTCGTTGAGATGACAGTTGTACTTGGTGGTGGAGTGGTGGTACTGGGTGTTGTAGTTGTGGTGGTTGTCTCTTCAGTTGTTGATACAGGTGTAGTTGGTTTAGGTGTAGTACTTGATGTTTGAGGTGTAGTAGTTGTCAGGACAGTTGTTATAGTTGTACTGGGTGGAGTGGGTGGTGTTGTAGATGTCGTCGTTGAGATGACAGTTGTACTTGGTGGTGGAGTGGTGGTTGTCTCTTCAGTTGTTGATACAGGTGTAGTTGGTTCAGGTGTAGTACTTGATGTTTGAGGTGTAGTAGTTGTCAGGACAGTTGTTACAGTTGTACTTGGTGGTGAAGTGGGTGGTGTTGTAGATGTCGTCGTTGAGATGACAGTTGTACTTGGTGGTGGAGTGGTGGTTGTCTCTTCAGTTGTTGATACAGGTGTAGTTGGTTCAGGTGTAGTACTGGGGCTAGGGTAACGATGGTAGTGGACGTAGTTGTAGGAGGGGTGGGGGTAACGCACGGAACACAACATTCTACTCTGATCTGATAATTAAGCACTTGCGCGGTGGCAGAGTCTGGTCCACTTTTTTGCAGATCAAACCATAGCTGATATTACAAGTGACAACTTGTCCAGTGCTACTGACAAAGTCTTCGAAGCTCATATCAGGAGCTTTCGTTGACCTGCATTCAATGTCGTTTGGATTTTTACATATCTTCTTCCACTGGCTGTGATGTTGTCGTACGTTTCCCAGTTGCTGCCATCGGAGCCCAGGTCCACATCGAACCATTCTGTCCATTCACATGGGGTCGGGATGCATGGAGTGGTGGTACTGGGTGTTGTAGTTTTGGTGGTTGTCTCTTCAGTTGTTGATACAGGTGTAGTTGGTTCAGGTGTAGTACTTGATGTTTGAGGTGTAGTAGTTGTCTGGACAGTTGTTACAGTTGTACTGGTGGAGTGGGTGGTGTTGTAGATGTCGTCGTTGAGATGACAGTTGTACTTGGTGGTGGAGTGGTGGTTGTCTCTTCAGTTGTTGATACAGGTGTAGTTGGTTCAGGTGTAGTACTTGATGTTTGAGGTGTAGTAGTTGTCAGGACAGTTGTTACAGTTGTACTTGGTGGTGAAGTGGGTGGTGTTGTAGATGTCGTCGTTGAGATGACAGTTGTACTTGGTGGTGGAGTGGTGGTTGTCTCTTCAGTTGTTGATACAGGTGTAGTTGGTTCAGGTGTAGTACTTGATGTTTGAGGTGTAGTAGTTGTCAGGACAGTTGTTACAGTTGTACTTGGTGGTGAAGTGGGTGGTGTTGTAGATGTCGTCGTTGAGATGACAGTTGTACTTGGTGGTGGAGTGGTGGTTGTCTCTTCAGTTGTTGATACAGGTGTAGTTGGTTCAGGTGTAGTACTTGATGTTTGAGGTGTAGTAGTTGTCAGGACAGTTGTTACAGTTGTACTTGGTGGTGAAGTGGGTGGTGTTGTAGATGTCGTCGTTGAGATGACAGTTGTACTTGGCGGTGGAGTGGTGGTTGTCTCTTCAGTTGTTGATACAGGTGTAGTTGGTTCAGGTGTAGTACTTGATGTTTGAGGTGTAGTAGTTGTCAGGACAGTTGTTACAGTTGTACTGGTGGTGAGTGGGTGGTGTTGTAGATGTCGTCGTTGAGATGACAGTTGTACTTGGTGGAGTGGTGGTACTGGGTGTTGTAGTTTGGTGGTTGTCTCTTCAGTTGTTGATACAGGTGTAGTTGGTTCAGGTGTAGTACTTGATGTTTGAGGTGTAGTAGTTGTCAGGACAGTTGTTACAGTTGTACTTGGTGGTGAAGTGGGTGGTGTTGTAGATGTCGTCGTTGAGATGACAGTTGTACTTGGCGGTGGAGTGGTGGTTGTCTCTTCAGTTGTTGATACAGGTGTAGTTGGTTCAGGTGTTGTACTGGGGCTAGGGGTAACGATGGTAGTGGACGTAGTTGTATGAGGGGTGGGGGTAACGCACGGAACACAACATTCTACTCTGATCTGATAATTAAAGCACTTGCGCGGTGGCCGAGTCTGGTCCACTTTTTTGCAGATCAAACCATAGCTGATATTACAAGTGACAACTTGTCCAGTGCTACTGACAAAGTCTTCGAAGCTCATATCAGGAGCTTTCGTTGACCTGCATTCAATGTCGTTTGGATTTTTACATATCTTCTTCCCACTGGCTGTGATGTTGTCGTACGTTTCCCAGTTGCTGCCACTCGGAGCCCAGGTCCACATCGAACCATTCTGTCCATTCACATGGGGTCGGGATGCATGGAGTGGTGGTACTGGGTGTTGTAGTTTTGGTGGTTGTCTCTTCAGTTGTTGATACAGGTGTAGTTGGTTCAGGTGTAGTACTTGATGTTTGAGGTGTAGTAGTTGTCAGGACAGTTGTTACAGTTGTACTGGGTGGAGTGGGTGGTGTTGTAGATGTCGTTGTTGAGGTGACAGTTGGAGTTGTTGATACGATTGTAGTTGTCTCAGGTGTAGTAGTTGATGTCACAGGTGTAGTTGTTGGTTGGGGAGTAGTACAGGGTGCATTTGTCTTTATCACGGTTCCATTAATGCAAATTGCATAGTAGCACATTCCCAAATTGTCAGTCTCATTGTAGATGACATCATTATCTTCATAATAAGTTCCATTGTAAATGCATCCATCACATGTATCGACACATATCTGTTTATTTTCGTCAAATATGGGCTTATCTTCCGGGCACACAGGGTAACAGCCTGAAAAACACACATTTAAAAGGCTATTATTAAATGCCTACACTGAGGGAGTAAATGCATTGTATTGCTTCACTCGTATGTTAGCTAATTCATGATGAATTCTCAGAAAATGCTACTAAATGTAGTGACATTTAGTAGCCTATAGTATTTCTATCCATCCAAATATCACTCTAAAATGTACCTTTATCCTGACTTAGGCAGGCAAGCCGACACGCTTTAAAATGGTTTCCTACCTTCCAGGTTTGGTATTGAATTGTTGCATGCATGGGGATTCTGGCAGGTCTTGAAACAGTGGCAAGGCTTGTAGTGCCACTGGCATATGTCCCCAGTGTTGTAGAAATCACAAAACATGGCTATAAGTGGGTAAAACAAGATGTTATGTTATGTTACGTTAAAAACAAGGGGTTATTGTGTTTTGCTCAGTGTGTTCTCGGTTTTTTACAACAAACAGTTTTTCGATACTGTGTCATATATTTTACATATGCCATATGTGTTCACTTACGGCATATTTGTGGGGTCCTCCAGGCAACGCACACGCTGACCTCATTGCAAGCCTGAGCATACGCTGCTACCGCGGTACAGAAACACTCACAGTCCCCTCCGCTGTTACAGGCACATGAGTCTTTGACACAGTTATCATAAAACGGTTGAGGATCCACCTGTACAGGCAAAAACAATGATGTCATAATTGCAACTTATTTTTGCAACGGGTCGACCTATCATCTCGTGGGGGAAACCAGAAATAGATTTTGCAGTCACCTTTTTGTGGCAGTCTTGGAAGGTCACCCCCATTATGATGGAACACTGAAGTCGGGACCAGCTTTGTCGATGGGGTTTAACCATGCAAGAGTCGGCGGTAGCTTGTGCGTCCGCGCAACTGCTCGAAACCTTCCAGCTGTTTGCAAACTCGAGGGGGCTGCTCACCACCATCTGACCCTGAGTCATGAGGTCATTCTGAGCATCTCCATTAAAGTCTCCGCAGAGACCGCACACCCTCCCCTTTACAAAAGAAAGAAAGACGTCAACAGAGAAATATTTTCTAATTCTACAGTATTGTTGTTTCGATCATGGAATATATATCCATCAAAAATGCATTAGTCATTTACATGATACGTTACAATATTATTAACACAAAAATACAAAACAACTCAACAAATGTTGTCACATCTTCAATTACATTTCCCAATTGCATCTTTGTCATTTGTATCTTTAAAAAAATGATGACTAAAGCAACAACAGCAAAAGCAAACACTGCAGTTTAACAGCTGAACTGCTTGTTCAGCCCTTAACTGTGGTGCTACTCACCCAGTGCTGTGGTTCCAGAATGATCCGGATGGTTGTTTTGCGGTCCCACAGAATCGCAAGCCCAATTGAAGCTTCCACGACCAGATACATGCCCACATTTCTGACAGTGTACTCGATCACTGGGCCCTCTGCCAGACTCAGCACTGAATGAGCCCCCTTCGTCAGTTTAATTTCTGCTCTCTGCAATAATAAAACAAGTTGGATTTGTCAGTGCAAATAGTGGTCCTCTCAAGTGTATTCACTATATCTGATACTTTTTATATATATACATATATATACTGCTTGCGGTGAGGACATACCCCCAGTTGAATCCTGACAGATTTGGCGCAAGTGGTGCCCGTTGTTCCACATGGTATATTTTCTGTAATAACCCGGAAGGGTTCCTCAACTGATTTGTTGCCACATTTGTTCTTAAAAACAACAACAACAACAACAATAAGGCTTAAACATCACCACTACATCTGGATGGATCTGGATTCTCGGTAAACACAAATGCTTGTGTTTACATAGAATCCAGATCCTGATCTGAAATATCATGTCAATCAATGAAACATTAACTCATATACATTAGCCAGAAAGATAAAAGCAAGGTAAACATAGGCCATCGAATCGAATAATTGTTCACCACATTACATGCCTGAAACCATATTTGGCGTCTGAATAACAACTGCCACCGGAAGATAGAAGCAAAAGACGAGGAATCATTATTAGTATCCGTGTCCTTACCTGGAGCGCCACGTAGCCGCATTGTCCTTGAAATCCATACGTACGCCGATCAAAAGTACTGTAATGACCACTGCCGTAAATGACGCAAGTCCCCGGGCATTTCTTCTCTGTACACTCCCATGTCCCCCTTCTGCATGTACTGGAAATTTTGGGGATAAATGTAGAGGAGACGGCCATGAGCGGGATTAAGACTTGGTATATTAGATATTCTCATGACACAAATCCGTATTAGGTTCATCATACCAGGTGTTGCAGTCATATGGGACTTGTGTGCCAGAAGCGTAGTGGACGCCGTTGTGTTCGCATGGACAGTCATGTTCCTTCACGCAGTGGCTGGCGCCGTCATCGAGGAGACCGCTGGGGCATTGACAGCCGGATTCACATTCTGTCGCGTACTAGAGGTAACGGAGACCCGTGGAGACGAGAGTCAGCTCCCGATCCGTTTCGATTCGTGACCGTGAGGTCAAGAGTGAATACATGATTTGTTTCGATTTTCGGACAGTATGCATTTGGTTCTTCTCCCTCACTGGAGCGAAAGGTTGAAGAATTGTACTCACACAACTGTCACTCGCTGGGTTTCTGCACGTTCGAGCACACTGCACGCCGAGCTCGTCGACGCCTGCGTTCGAACAGTTGACGAAGACTTTTGGAGCGGGACAGGCTTTGAAAACATGAGAAGGGATACTTAACTTGCACGTGAAGTCACACACACAGACGCACACACAATTTAATGATTGAATGAATGAACAAAAATGAATACGTATAGAAACATACTTGCTGAGAATGTCCTCCAAGTACGACAATGAAGCTTGCCATTGGTGCACACACTAAAATACAAAATATCATGTTTAGTCATCTCCAACTATCCCAAATCGTTATCCACAGCCTTCTGTTCCAGCAGGACAATGAAGACACTACAGAACAGTAAAGTTAGGTAGGCGCTTTTGTCCAAAGTGCCTTACAATAAGTCCATTCAACATAGGTAGGCGAACGGTAAGAGAACTACAAGAAAATCACCAGAAATTACAAGAGCATTTCTTCAAGCCTCCAAGAGCAGAACCAGTGCTTGGGTAAACATATAGGTCCATCAAACAGGAGCCAAAATGACAAATAGTGAAGCCAATAGACACAAGCTAATGAGAAAGAGCTAATACACTAGCAACGGCAAGCAAGACATAGAGCTCACAACTAACCAGTGTTGCTCTTTGAGGCTCATGGATTTGCCCGGCTGAATGTGGACTCCGTTGTGGTAGCAGGGGCATTTGGCCATGGGCACGCAGGTGCCTTTATCATTCAGGTACATCCCCTCTGGGCAGGAGCAGCCATCCACAGGCAGGAAGTCCGAGGTGCAGCTGTGCTGCTCCGAGTTCAGCTGTTTGCACGTCCACTGGCAGCGCTGCAGCTTGTAGGAGAAGCTCTGACTTTCCGGGCAGCCCCTTGTGTATTCATCTGTTAAGAATATTGTTTTTTAGAATGTACTTGCATGTCAGTGAGTCACGGTATTACGAATACCGCTTTGACAATAGACTTCGCCGAGAGTACCACACACATCACGCCTGTGATGTCTTACCACAGACGTTCACTCTCCAGCCGCTCAGGAAAACTCCCTTCGAAGCGCAAGCTCGGGCGTAGGAGGAGAAAACGGCACACATGCAGGCTTCGGTCTTGCCACAGTTACAGGTGGCGTAGATGCATCTCTGATGAGGACAAAGTGTTGTTCATACTGTGACAACCATGACCACTTGAAATTATTTGAATTGACACCTGCAGTACAGTTGGACAATACCTTGTGGTACATTTCCGGATCGATCATTGCATGACACTCTGCAAATGCGCTGGTCGGACTTGTTAACAGCGCGCACCAATGTTCAGCATATTGTTCTGCGTAAAGATCAAAATGATTATTGTTATTTGGGATTATTTGGAAACAAAAAAGTGAAACTTTCAGTGTGAATGATTAAACACACAGACACCTAAAGACATGCACAGACACAAACACACACACACACACACTATTTCAGATTTTATATTTATTTAATATATTTAATATTTTTTCTATTTTATATATTATTTTCCTGTAATACTTATATTGGTTTGAAATAAATCAAATGCCCTGCACAATACTCTGATGTGTGAAATGTGTTTCAAAGTCCAAGAGGGCAGACTACATTGTACACATTCCCCGGCTTATTCGTGTGACAAATCAACCAAATCTGAATCTGAATGTGAATATGAAACATGCTATGTTCTATTCTTTTTTTGAGGAATAATAACTCGAACCGAAACATACCGTTCTCAACGCTGAGGGAGCAGGGGTTGTCCAGCCGGTCCTCTCTATCCTGGCAGTTAGTGTTGGATTTCCAGGAGCTACCAAAGGAGGACGCTGTGCCTTCCACGATGCCCTGTGGTGTCTTCATCTCATCGGACAGTATCATGTTATAGTTTCCACATAGACCTGAAGCAGAGGAAACAGTTTTGATGAAATTAAAAATGGATGGATGGGAGATGGGTGGACAGAAGACATAGTACAGTTTATGTATGCAACAGTCATATCAGTGGTTCCCAAACTGGGGTTCCCCTAAGGGGGCCCCCGCCGGATATCGTAAAAGAGACTTGTTTCTATTTAGATTAGCCATTGCAGTGCTGTATTAATTACAGACAAATACATGTTTTAAATACCTTCTATAGGAGTGTGCAAGCAAAGGATGTGTCTGAGAGTGTCTTTATTTATCTTTTTTTTTATCTACAATAGAGGGCCCTGCCCTCCACTGAGTTGTGTTCAGAACCACTGAGTTATGTGTTTTTTAGGAAATATATATATATATATGTATAATTGGGCTCCAAATTTATATGTAGTTACAGTATATTGTAACTTAGCACTGAGCAAGCCTCAGATTAGCCATGTGTCGGCTTACCTCTTGTCTTGTTTTTGTAACTCTGCTCAAGGGTCAGATAGACCTGCAAGAGAGGAACATGCTGGATCTGGATCTGTAACCCGAACCTGGTCTGGAGCAGGATGTGAAAGGACGATGCCTGGAATATGTTGATGTCGCCTACAAGTCAATGGTAATGATAGCGTTAGGACTTAGGACATATTTTAAACTATTTTGAAACCGCTAGTTATGGCTGTTTCTTTCTTATCTTACCCGCGTGGTATGGCAAGGTGATGACCTGCGTATTGTAGCTCACTTTCCCATCTGCAGAGAACGTTAGCATCTGCGCAAAGGCCAAAGTTTTGTCAAAGGGATAATCAAACGTAATAATTGGCAGTGTCACGTATCTAACAGCCTCCATGGCTGCGGATAAAATTGTAAGTAGCACCGCTTACATTGTTTTTGTCATTGTTCAGCAGGACCTTCACACTCTTCAGACAAGTGTCAAACTCATGGCTCAAACATGGGACCAACTGTGCCAGGACAGTGAACTTGGGGCTTGCATTGTCCTGCATCACGCATGGTATGGAGGACATTTGGATATACATTTATTCATTACAATGTGTAAAATTGCCATTTCGGCAATGTTTTCAACATTTATTCTAATTTGTCAAATCTACAAATTCTATAATTTTCATTATTTTTGTATTTCTAAATCTTCCAATTCTGAATTCAATGTATGACATTTTTAAATGTTTATATGTTTACATGTTTACATTTCAAATCGGAAATGACAAGCTGAGCTAAGTCCTTTACCTTGCTTTCCACCTTCGCCAGGATGTAGTGGCAATCCCCGTGGAACATGTAGGCTTTCCCATCAAAAGTGGTCACATGGGAACCCTCTTCCACTGCGCACGTAGCAGGACTGGGTAGACTCGTGCAGTCCCATCTTCCCTCGTAGCATACACTGAAATGAGCGAACCGATTTGAGATTGTTCACAAAAAAACACATAGCACACGACAGCATTCAAAATTAACTTGCACATACCATTCTTCACTGTCCTGCCTGTAGACGTCTCCAGAGTTGTAGATTTTATCATGTTTACACTGGCATTCAGCCTGGTTTATACAACCTCTCTGTGAAATGTCGTCCCACACCGTTCCTGAAATACAGGGAGGTCACAATTATAGGGGACAGCAATATTTTGACAGAAATATTTTCACATGACAGAAATATTTTCTCATGGATTAAAAAAGGTAAAGGTGGCTAACCGGCAGGACAAAAGCAACCGTCCATTTTGTGGTCCTCGCAGAGCGAGCTGGTGTCTGACAGTGTGCAGGTAGTCATACACGGGGAGCCGCTCTCTTCGTACACCATGTTAAACGGGCACGTCTTAGCTGCAATGGGGAAAAGAAATGTCATGTCATTTTTTATTTTTTTTCAAAAGAAGTTGCCATGAAGTCAATGGTAGTTCACTATTCAATATATACATCAACTGCATAACAGTGTGGTACGGCAACTGCGCCGTTTCCGTCCTGAAAGCGCTGCAGAGGGTGGTGAAAACCGCCCAGCGTATCGTTGGACTACCCCTCCCTGCAATAAACACTACCCACCACAAATGGTGTCTGAGGAAGGCACAAACAATAGTCAAAGACAAAGACACCTCTCACCCCAACCATGGCTATAGAAACCTTTGTTCCAAGTCAAGCAGGCTTAGGAACAGCTTCTTCCCCTCAGCTTCCCCCTGAGCTCTGTACCACGATGACAGCCCCCCCCCCCCCCCTCTGAACTCTGTACCACAGCCCCCCCCCCCTCTGAACTCTGTACCACAGCCCCCCCCCCCCTCTGAACTCTGTACCACAGCCCCCCCCCCCTCTGAACTCTGTACCACAGCCCCCCCCCCCCCTCTGAACTCTGTACCACAGCCCCCCCCCCTCTGAACTCTGTACCACAGCCCCCCCCCCTCTGACTCTGTACCACGCCCCCCCCCTCTGAACTCTGTACCACAGCCCCCCCCCCCTCTGAACTCTGTACCACAGCCCCCCCTCTCTCTCTCTCTGCTGCCCAACATACGAACTCTGAACTCTGCTGACAATACCCTTTCACCATCAATGTCTTCAACGGCCTTGCACTGTATCATAACTCACTACATATAGTTACTACTACATATTTATAGTTTACATATTTATTGTTTACATACCTGTAGGATAGTCATGTACATTTTTACTGTACTTACCGTATATATATATATATATATATATATATATCTTAATCTTCAACTGCTAATATAATCTTCAACTGCTAATATAACTACACCCCCCTGCTCACTACCTGCTGTATATACATTTTATATATATATATATATATATATATATATATATATATATATATATATATATATATATATATATATATATATATATAATATTTTGATACAACTGCATACCCCTGGTCACTACCTGTTTATACTTGTATACTTACCTTGTATATATATATACCTATAATTCTGCACATATCTCATACCTACTCTATAAGATATGTTATACCTGTTTTTAGTAGTAGTTTTTTAGAAGACTGTTTTTCCATATTAATCAACAACTGTACATTATATATTACCATGCACTTTACTGCAACATGTGCACTCTGGTTAGATGCCTAATTGTTTTCGCTGTACAGTACTTGTGCTGTGCACTGACAATAAATAAATATAAATAAATATTGTGTGACTGTGTTACTGAAATGTTCTATTCCACCCTATACGGTGCCAATGGTTGTTTGAAGGAACAAGTTCACTATTGAGTCTGGAAAATGAAATGGGAAACAAAGTGATTCGACTCAATGAATCACTTGTATATGGTCTATGTGTGAGTGGTTACTGTCATGAAGAATATGTTACCGCAGAATTCGGGCTTCCTCCAGTTGGGCGGCTGACCCCCGGCGTGGGAACACTGGCGAGAGTACTCCGCCAGCGTGCTGCAGACGCAGAAGTCATCCGTGCTCTGGCCGCAGCCACACATGTCCTGGACGCAGGCCTGGGTGTACGGAGCGGGGTCCACCAGTGACGCGCAAGAGCTCCAGGCCTCCGAGTGGATCATCTTCTCGCACTCGGACCGCTAAAATGTGTTAATGGGGGGGGGGGGGGTGTAAAATGTAAAAATGTAATTCTGAATATTCTCTTTGCGTTGGATCCTAGACTCGATTTTTTTTTTTAAACGTACAAATTCCTCGCAGGGGTCTTTGCCAGCTTCCAGCGACTGGTCTTCCTCTTCGTAGGGGTCCTCGCAGTCGTCGTTCGGTCGATGGACTCTCTGGCTGTTGCCAAACTCAATGGGGTGGATTTGTCGATCTAAATGCGATTTGCGGAATTAGACAACAGTTATACAAGCAAAAAGTGACTAGTGTGCGGTAGGCCTACACACAAACAATCAGACTTCTCAAATAATAAACTGACTGTTGTGAATAAATTCGTTGTAGACTGGAACGCCGTTGAAATCCCCGCAAAGGCCACAAGTGCGGTTATGGTAATCCGAATCCAGTTCCACCTAATAATGAGATACAAAGTGAATTATTTGAATCATAATAACTACATTGAGTTTCTTTCACCGCTTACATAGAACAAAGGTAATGCACAACATATCAGTGATTAGTCATTTTTGTCTTACCATCACAGCGTCGTCTCCGTTCCACATGACAACAAGGCCAACCTTGGACTGGAGCTTGGTGTAGACAGCGTTCCGTTCAAGTTGTATCCCAGAATTAAAGTACGGCAGGTTGATCCTAGGAAAGAGTCAATATTTGTTAAAACATTGATGAAAAATCCAAAGAACACAGGGTCATTGAATTTATGAGGTTTCTAATAATTTCCAGTTAGAAGTAGAAGTAGTACAATTAATGTATTGTCGTTGCACTATAGTAGTAGGCTACTAGAACAACATTGTGTAGCAATCCTCGTGGTGCAGTATTTCACACAACAGCAGTTAAGAAAAATGTAAATAATTTAAAAACTAAACAAAATGTACAGATTTACTGAACAAAATGTACAGATTTACAGTTGGCTGTAACCCAGAACAGCCAGTGTCAGTGTTTGGCAGTGTTCAATTCCCTTTGGGCTCTGGTATGTCAGTTTGCATTTACAAGATCATCTGATGTGGTGCTTTCCAAGCAGCGGTCTCAATGGGTGGGATACTCACGCATCGCCGTTCAACGTGACGACACCCTTGGTCATGTGGAACACGAGGTCGTTGATGGTGACCACGACCTCCTGCACCTTGGGGTTGCCGTCCACAGTGCCCCTCTGAATGTGCACCGAGAACTCTTGGTAGGTCTCGTGGCAGTCGGACACCAGGTTGTAGCCGCACATCCCGGGGAACTGGTACACGTCCCCGTCGAACGTCTTGAAGTGGTCCCGGCCCCATGTGCTGCAGATGCTGTCGACGTGGTTGACAACTGTGGAGGCAGAGTATAGGAGAGAAAAGACATTTGTGCGCTGCTGTGTTAGAATTTGAGTCAATTGTATCCATATTAGTCATATTAGTTACTGAAATGTGTTCCAGATATTGTATGGATTACAATGGTTGATGTTAATAATGCATTCAAGAGGATCAACCTGTAGACCCTAACCTTAACCCTAACCCTGTACGTCCATATCAAATCCCAAAGGATGTCCATCTTACCCTGTCTGGCTTGGACATTGGCGATGGCTGTAACTGCCAGGGTCAGGCAACACAACCAGAAGTGACTCCACCTCATACTTGCCACTATGGGGTTGCTGTCCTCAAGGTATGCTGTAGGCTGGTCCCTGACGGTCCTTTATATGGAGATTGCTCCAGTTTTGCTCACACCCCTTTAAGGGTAATCTTCGGTTTATTGCTGAGACATGGTAAACATTCAGCTAAATGAGGAGTCATGGATGTACGCATGTGTGTGTTTCACTAAAAACGCCTACGAAAAGACAACATCATGGGCATTACATAACGTTTTAGTGTTTGAAGTTAGATTTTGTGGCCTCTTTCTCCACAGACCAAATTCATTGAAAAATACCCCTGGGTTGGTTGATATGTTTTTACTCTTTGGACACTTAGTAGCACTTAGTACCACAAAAGTGATGGACTGGATGGAAAATGTTACAAATCATTTTAGCAACAGTGATGGCTGTAGTGAAAGTGTAGTACAAAGTTTACGTAGTTTAAAATATAAAGATTTAAAGTAAATTCACTTGACCTTATTTAAATTATAATTGACCCCACTAAAACCATTCTATTAAAATACAATCTGTAATAATTGTATCATAATAACCTTCAATAAGATAAAGTATATCCTCAATCGATGCCATTTCCTGTCATTAAACTTTATTGTGTAGACATTTTGCTGCAGTTACATAAATCATGTATACATAAGGCCACATTTGTCTGTGCCAAAAGTATATTGTCAAGCACGTCATTTAGCTTTGAGTGTTTCCCATCTGGTTCAAGTTATGATAAGCAGTTAGATCATTAACACCCTCTACCTATGACATCCAGAAGTCCCAGAGTGTCAAGGAGACACATCCTGTTATCATTATCAAAAATGAAAGTCACCAATGGAAATGGATACAAAAGGACAACTATGAATATTACATTACATTACAGTCATTTAGCAGACGCTTATGTCCAAAGCCACTTGAACGTCCTTTAAGGTTGCTTTTATGTGTCACAATACTATATTTGTTTTCATTTCCCTCATAGTTATTGTTTTCAAGATTCAAGATTTCAAGTACAATGGAATGCTTACTGACATCTCCGTCTGAATCTTCTAAAACACTATATTATAAAAATATAAATACTGTACACAATAAAAAGAACAATATAAAGTGACTAATGATATGTACATGTTTTGAATTGTAAAATCATATTAAAGTGCCAGTAGTGCAGCAGCATTGTGAATACAGTGTAGTACAGTGCAGAACAGTGCAGTGGCTGTTATGAGTCCAGAAAGTTCAGCAAAAGTATGATAGTGTAATGTAATATGACAATGACAATGTTATGATAGTGGCAGCACTTCTAGCAGTTCAGTAGGTGCACTGCCTGTGGTTAAAAACTGTCTTTGAACCTGGTAGTCGGCGGCTGGACCGTTTGTGATGGAGATGGCCTTCTTCCAACATCTGGTCCTAAAGATCTTCTCAATGCGTGAAAGTGCACACGCGATGATCTTTTCCGCTGCCCTCACGACCCTCTGGATGGCTTTCTTGTCCCGTGCAGTGGTGTTGCCGTACCACACGGTGACGCCACTCGTCAGGACGCTCTCTACGGTGCCGCCGTAAAAGTTTAGTTACATTTATTTGTTGAGGCCTCTATGTGTGTGCTGTTAAAGTGTGAGACAGAGAAAATGTATTACATTTTGGAATTGTCTTCAGGGAAGGTTGGTCTTCGGAGACCGATATACTGTCTCAATTGTCAGCTAGTCCATATAAATCCTGTATGAATAGAATCTACAATATGAATATTGCATATACACATATCCTGCATATAATCAGGATATGTGTATTTGTTATGTCAGGTATAATAAATCATTCCGTTGTTTGCGCTTTTGAGACACACGTTAAATAGTCTGAATGTTGAATGTATGATAACAAGAAGAGGGACAGATAATACAATCAACAAAAATGGATGCTTCCTTTGACATACGGCCCAGTCTTTTTCTACAGTAAAAATATTCATGACACAAATCAAATCATAGGTCAAATATACTATATATATCTGATCTGGATTCATGCAATGACAATACATTTGAATCTAATCTAATCTCATTATTTGTCATTGCTCTGTTGATGTACTTATTGAGTCACATCTAGGGAGCCAACTTGTTGTACTTTTACCTGAGCACTGGTTCTGCTCTTTGAGGCTTGTTAGGAAGGAAGTGCACTTAGGATTTCTGGTGACTATTAGTTCACTTGCCTACCTATGTTGAATGAACTTTATTTTCACGGACCTGTGTGCTCCACTCTATAAATGCCGGTAGGCTACTAGTAGGCTAGACAACTGCTCTGAGCAGCTATCTGTAACCCCTCCAAGGACAAACACATTTGCACATTAGTTGACTCAACTGAAACATTAAACTATATATCCACCACTCCCAACGGTAGACAGCTGCAGTTTGTGAAAGACCTCAGCCTGCTGCATATGTTGATTCAGGGTGGGCATTATTCTTCCTAAATTACCTTGGACAACGTCATGGCAAATTGAGTTTTGCTATTACAATTTGCAATCCATGTTGACTTTGAAAGTGTGTCCTATAATAAAATGGATTGCATTATGACACGAAGAGAAGGTTAGGTATCAGAAGCAGTATTAGAGATTATTACAGTGTTGCAGTATCTCCTGAACTTTCTTCTTTTTTTAGTAAAAGTGAGTCTATGGTCTAACTATAACTATAACTTTATTGGCATAACCAATATTCCTTTAAATAAATATATAAAAAATATGAAGAGCGAAAGATAAGTTAATTTAAAACAAAGAGAGGGGAGAAAAAAACAGCTGGCTGCTTTCCTCCCAGAAGGCATTGCACTGCGCATGCGCATTCGTGTGCCTGCTAAAAGCGGAGCTTTGAAAATCCGCGTTGCGTCCGTGTTTACAACTCGTGTGACTGCAATGGCATCGCTTCTAATGTTTTGAGATACTCTAAAGGGGCGGTCAAAATGAGTGAGTTTTTCCAATGTCATTCATTTATGTTTGAAATTTGATATTGCGTGAGTTTTTAAGTCAACAATGGAGGCCACACGCGAAGCTCAACTGGCTAATGTAAACTATCACTTGTGCAGTTAACATGGCTCAATTGAGCAAAAATAACTACTACGGAAAATTGTGTGATGAAATGTCATTGCTGTAGTCTGGAACTGTCATTGTTATAGTCTGGAATCTTGAACACATGTCATGAATTATGATGATCTTGCTATGATCAGCTTTGATCATATCATATTAGACAACAAGGCTTTACAGACAACTTTGCACAAAAGTAATGACCACCATTGTACCCCCGTGTGCCAGACCATAACGATAGTGCCGAAGAGGAGGAGGAGGAGGAGGAGGCACATGAGAGGTGCTGGTCACCAGAGGTGAGTTCGCCTGCCATGGACCGCAACCCATCACCTCCACCCGACACTGCAGATGGAGAAAAGGCTGAAGTGGCCGACGCCATAGGAGAAACCGTTTACAGCAAGCACTGGCTTTTTAGCACTCTGACCAGACTGATCCAGGTATTTTTCTTTCAGGTTATTTCCCTGTTATTTTTCACTTTTCCTGATTTCACTTGGGTTTTTGTTGCAATTAAGTATAAACATTTGATTTAAATGTGTCACTGACATCAACTTTTAAGTATATCTTGCAAGTTGTCCCTTTTTGAAGTGAGGAACGTACTAGTAAATATATTATTATAAATATTATGGACTACTTTTCTTTCAAATGTGGGAATATCACGAATGAATCATGAATATCAATATGTCACAGAGGGGTAAAAGAGTATTATAAATGTGTCCCTTTATGTATAATAATCAGGTGGAGATTAATTATAGGTGTGATTATTATACAAAGTTTTATACAAAGTTTTATGTCACCCATTTTGGGCATGACTTGACCCTGTGTGGCTGTGTCTCCTTTTGTGTTATCGTCCTGGTTCCTTCTGCTACAACAAAGTCATATCCCATTCTGTCATAGATGGTGACAAAACATGAGGAAGAGGAATCTGATGCTCAAATGGAACTTGCTGATGATGATGAGGAAGATCTATGTAGAGTCTGGGATATGGCAATGGACAAGGTGTGTTGTGCAGCTAGGATAATATAATGTGTGTGTGTGTTTAATATTTTAATATGCATTCCTTTTGACGTAAGATCATTTAATATATGATGTGAAACATGTCATGTCAACTGTTTAAAGCATAGCCCACTGACTTTTACATCTAAACTGTGGGGCTGGTCTTGATAGACTCACATTCATTCTTCACTCATTAGTTTTCGCACTGTATTCAAAATGCTGCTGCACTACTGGCACTTTAAAATGCTTTAAAATGCTTTCTGCACAATATAACACATGTACATATCATCCATCAATCACTTTATTGTTCTTTTTATGTTCATTTTTGATTTTATTGTGTATAGCATTCTTATAGTATTGTGTTCTAGTATTTCATACTGCGGGAGGAAATGGGGAGTAAGCATTACAATGTGCTTGCAAATGGCCAATACAATTCTTAAATCTTAAATCTTGAATCTAGTGAAGTAAGGAAGTGTACATAATGTTAAGTGACTGATGTGTACCTGCATGTGTGTAGGATGTGGCTGGTTTCCTGCAGGAGTTTAAAGCGGCAGATATTCTTCTGGGGGTCATTGCCAAATCCCGGTGCCCCCGCCTAACAGTGAGTGGGTGATATTTCCCGATTGAATGTGCATCCCTTTGGATTGAAGCGTAGGCAAAATTGTTAAAGGGTCGATTTTCAACAATGATCAATTCCCCTCCTTTTCCCTTCCATTCATTTGACCAGCAAGTTCCACCGAGTGACATTTTGACACGCTGTTCTGTGGTCAACTGCTGTTCTGTCGTTATGTTGCACCAATGCATTTTGTTTGCGTGTCTTTCTACTGCATAGACCGCTCCGTTCTATAAAGCCCTACTGGCCAGCTGGAAAATACTTTAATAGTGCTTGACACAAGACGACATGCGATGATGAAGTTGACTACATGTACAGATATGCTTTTTTTATTTTTTTGCTGTTGTGTTTCTGCAGGAGATCTGTGTAGGAATCCTAGGCAACATTGCTTGTTTTCCCGACACGTGTGTAGCCCTGAGCCAAAACGAAGACTTGGGGTAGGTAAGAGCATCCACAACAGAGGTTTCAGCCTCACATTACCGCAGGCTTTCTCACCTCTCAGCGTGTGTCTACTTTCGTCCACAGGATGGTGCTGTTGCTGCTGCTTGGAGACTCCGATCCTCCCACTCTGTTGGAGACCAGCAGGTAATGACGTGCATGTGTGCGTATGAGAGAAGCAAAATGTGTCTGTGTGAAGTGGAAATATATCACCTGCTTCTTTTTCTGCTCTGTTTTTCCCAGAATGCTGCTGACGTGTGTGTCTCAGAGAGATGCGTGTGGGCTGTGGATTGACAGAATACGACAACAGAGCTCTGTGTGCCCCAGCCTCTGTTTCATAATGTGCAGCTCGACCAACTGTAAGTTCTGGTTCACACCAGTTCTTCTTTAAGAACTGGTGATGTAAACCTGTGTTTACATATATTTTTGTCTCATCAATGTAGAATACGTTCTTTGTTTACTGTTATCTCAAAAACACATACATGGCGCTTTACCCATGTAAAATAAAGGGTATAGCAATATGTATATGAAAAACTATAATTTGATCCATTTATCAAGTGTCAATCAACCAAACTACTACCTCTACATTATTATATTAACATTTTCATGTGGTCTGGAATGCACATGTCATTGTGTTGGTGTGTGTACTGTGTGCAGTGGAGCTGCTCATGAAGGTTGGAGAATTGGTTGACAAGCTGTTTGACCTTGATGAGGAGCTGATGAAGAGCTGGATAACAGTACAGTCGAGTGAGGCAGATGACAGCGAAAGCCACCTTGATGTGGCATCCTCTTTACTCGAAGCAGCAAAGCAGCTCCGGTAAGAGATTGAACTTGCCGTCATGACGGTGTTCATATAGTTGCATCAAACGGTGATTGCAGGGCTATAGCTCTGATATACTATTACACAAGTGGGCATAAGTTTGGAAGTGAAAATGCGTTCTTGTATTCTCAGGAGTGAAAGTCCAGGTGCTTTAGAAGTGTATCTGCATGTTCTAGAACTGTTGACGACCACAGACGAAGGCATGCAGATGTTCGGTAAGGCCCCGCTATTAATAAGCTAACCTTGTGGTGGCTTGTATTGAATTGAATTGAGCCTAGTCTTCGTTGGCATACCTTTTTAATAAAATCCAGCACATAAAGATTGGATTACTTTTGTATCCCCCAGCCACTCCAGATGGGCCAGGCAAGGCAGTGTGGGACTTCCTGTGTGAAGTGGTGTGCGAGGACTTGTGCCAGCCAGACGATCCCCCGCTCATCCTGCAGGAGCAGAAGGTCCTTCTGGTGCAGGCGCTGGCGGTGCTGTCGGCTCTCTACAGGCTTCAGCACCAGTGGAACAGCGCAGTGGATTCATGTAAGATCACGAGCCCCTTGGGGTTGACTACTACACATCAAACCCGTCCAAAGCACCAACAACGCTCGGGTGACCGTTTCATCCTTATATATCTGTTGTGTGGGAGGACTTGCAGTGCAGTAGTGTGATGCTGTATTAATCTGCCAGTGGTATATATGGCTGACAGGCTAATTGTTGTGGTGGCAGTAAGGAATGGAAAATTCCCCACATCATCACTGTTGACACTATGCTGTTACTAATGCGGGAAGACCAGGATGTGGTTGTGGATGTTTTGAGTAGCTAGTCAATCAGTACAGTATAATCACACACCATCGTGTGTGTGTGTGTGTGTGTGTGTGTGTGTGTGTGTGTGTGTGTGTGTGTGTGTGTGTGTGTGTGTGTGTGTGTGTGTGTGTGTGTGTGTGTGTGTGTGTGTGTGTGTGTGTGTGTGTGTGTGTGTGTGTGTGTGTGTGTGTGTGTGTGTGTGTGTGTGTGTGTGTGTAGGCCTGCCTCTGGTTGGCAGTATTCTGCGGGTGCTCCGGTGTCACAGTGAGTATCGGGAGAACAAGCCCCCCAGGGACACGAGCGGTGACGACGAACCAAAATATGACCAGCTTCAGGCCCTGCTGGAGACCTCAGCAGAGTTCCTGGCTGAAATCCTTCACTCTCTTCCCAAGGTAGTTGACGTGCGTGTGTGTGTGTGTTTTAAACAAATTGTAATCAGGACAAAGTGTAAAGTTTCTTATCCATCTATTTAGGAGGAAGTGGCAGAGCTGGTGAAGAGACGGTACCTAACACAGAAGACATGTCAGGCGGCAGTAGACAGTTTACTCCCTCAGTTCAAGCCGGCGGTAAGTGTTCAGCTCGTTTACGTCTGATAACTGTAGACAGTTTGGACTATAAGGGACAATACCGGTATGGGTGATCACACAGTCGTAGAATTCTCTCTTCTGGCTTCACTAAAAGTTCTGTCACAAATATCACATTTTAAAATCACTTCCTTGTACCGATTTCTGCCTAAGAGCATTTGGCATCATTTAGCACGTCTGCCACAAATGTAATGTAATGACACTATAGCACTTTGGTGTTTTAGAATGAATGTGGGTCGGTCAGTCGGGAGTTTGTGGACAGCATAATAGTGAATCGACATAAGTACTTCGCAAAATGTCTTCTCATAAAGACCAAAGTGCTATATTGCTATTGTTTACATTTGTGGCAGGCACGCTTAATCACATTAGGAAGTGATTTTGTGAAAAGACATTGGTAACTGGGTTTTAGAGGCGGTAATGATGGTTTTGTCCTTCAAACAATTCACTGTGTTTTGCATATGCATACTCCTAACGGGAGATTATAAAAAAGGATCTGTTATACAATTATAAAAAGATCTGTGATTGCATTCTCGTATAATCGTATTTACAACAATGTAAATTACAGTTCATTCATTACAACTCATATACGCAGTCTCACTTACTTTCACGACATGCCATGTCACATGTTTTCTGTGTGTCTTTGTTTCTCCACATATTGGTACAGTTGGTGCAGCTGGCTTCCTTATTGACCGACGCTGATCCCCAGCTGGCAGATGAGATGAGGAAGCGATTGTGTGAGTGAGGCTCCGTGAGGCGGTGAGGAGCGGGGGGACACGCCCTCCACGGGAGCCAGCTGAAGAGCACACACTCTGGGGTTGGTGTTTCCGACTCCCATGGGCACCCTTTCCTCATGATATTGCTTTAGTTTCATTGGAGGTTTCCTACGCGAGTCCTGATGAGGTGATACTGTGACAATATAACCTTTTTATAGTCTGTTTTTTGCAAATGAAAATATTTGGTATTTTATGAATTAAATGTACAATTTTCACATTTTTCATGTTGTCTACTATATTGCTCAACGTTGTTTAATATGTGTGGAATAAAAGGTGTTTGCCTTAACTAGTAATGGCTAAAGCTGTAAGCTATAGCAGTTAGAAATACATACATAACAACATACATGCAGAATATACGATTCTATCATAACTAAAAAATATAAAAACAAATGTATAAAAGGTTAAACATGAGCAAATTAAAGTATACTATTGTGTAATACTATAGGAATATGTCTACTTGATTGAATGACTTTTAAATTCAGCAGAAAAGAAACCATTGTTTAGTGTGTAAACCATGAGAGAAAATATGTGTTCATGATCAACACATCACGGAGGTGAATCTGTCCAATTTTTAAACGTGTCATTTCATGTATTATTTTATCTAGACATAAATGGAAGACTCCGTCAACAGTTCAGCCCTTCATAGTGGTCCCTGATCCACTCACTCACCAACTCAGGATTTCCATTAGAAAGAGTGTTCTACATATCAATCCAGCCTTTAATTAAAAAGCTGCTATATTCGCACGGCTCTACTAAACACACTAGACACGCGCAGGTTGTCCCCCTTGAGTGGGCGAAATGTGGCATTTGGAAACCAAATGAGTTCATTGTTGCCATGTTCAGGCCTTTCATCTCATGTGTATTGTCCCCGTGGAGTGACTGTCACCCTCTGGTAAACACTTAACGTGGTCGTCGGCACGTCCCTTACTCATATGCTCGGAAAGAATGACGCAATACACTTTACATGCAGATTTATGTTGTGTAGCACTTTTGGAAATGGGTGTCATAATTATTTTATAAAGACGTTTTTATTTTTAATCTGAAAATATAAATCATCAAACGGATGGAACCGTGATGATCTTCTTCGTTGGATGTGGACCAATTGGTCTTGGTAAAAAAATAGTTCAGTACTGGCAGTAGTATGCCACCTTGTCCTAGAGACGTATTCGACTGCTTGGCATGCGATGATTTTGGTGTGTCATGATGACGCAGACCCGAGAGACATTTGTGTGTAGGCCTACCTGAAAGAGTAATTAGTTAAACCCCAAACTACATTCACACGTGTATCATACATGTATTCGCCAAGCATGAGTTTGATTGACAGCTTCCTCCGTACGTAATGCGGCGTATGACTCCCAATAGGCCTTTAATGCCGTCACTCTTCCGAGACGCCGTCCCGTGTTGTTGTTGTTGTTGTGGATTCGCGGACGTGACGCAGATGGAATCATAGTTGGCCTTTCAAGGTTAGCTTTCGGCCGGCGGCGTGCGCTTCACGCGGCGCCCCGAACCGGAGGACTCGCTCCGGGCCACGCCGTGTCACAGATCAATGTGACGGCCGCATGCTTCCTGCCTTTTCCCCTGTCAAGTCGGCTGCCGGTCCGCCGAAGCCTAATGCGAACGGACTCCTATAGGTACAGCACTGTTGGGCTTTCGCGTTTGCAGGCTTGCCCCCGGCGCCCCGATGATGGATGTGCTGGCAACAAGCGGATGTCGGGCCTGTGTGACACTAATAGTGGATGGCAGTTTTGCATTTATTCTGTTTGAACATCGGCCCACGCTGGTGGCTGCGTGTGTTTGAGTAACCTTTTGCCTCGAAATGACAGGTGTTCTATTTTTATGTCTCACGCAATATATTTTCTGTCGTGCATAGTTAAATGTTTATTTGCACATCCTTTTTAGGTACGCATTATTATTGTTTATTCGTCTTATGTATATTTTGTATATATATAGATGGATTTTATATATAGATATATAAGATTCGATTATATATGAATGTATTATTTGGAACATGTATTACAATATCCAATGTCCAAAATAATGCTTTTAATTTGATGCAGAATTAAAATTGAACATTATGTATTATGGCACATTACCTTTTATAACTGAAAACAATTCTAACGCCAAACACAAATAATTACCCATCAAAATCCATACTCATCCCACGGGGCAAAATAGCAACCCAAATGTGCTTCATAAGTATATATTATAGTAGGCCTAAATGTAAAAATGTTAAAGTCCTTGGATTGAGTTTGAGACTTGCCTAGCTTCAGGTGACGCAGACGTGGGGCATGGTTCGAGTCCCGTATTTACGCACGTATCCACCGTGTTGCTGGGATAACGCGAAGAGGAAAGAATGCAGATGTGAGGTCCGTCACGTTCGCCACCCCCTTTGGTTCCAAGGACTGGCCTATTCACGGCCACCTGGTCACCCGGTCGTTCATAAAGAAAACCTTGCAGGGTTGGGACACAATCAAAGCCTCTTCAGCCTCATTTCCTGAGTTCCTCAGATTTTCTATCTCGTGTCAACAGAATCACAATTAAGCGTATACCCCTCTGTGTTGTTTCATGTATCAAAGACCGTGACGTTTCCTCCCAATTGTCAAAAACCGCAAATATGGTGACGCTGTTCATGTCATTGGCGGTTACTTCTTAGTGCGCCTGTACTTTTAGGTGAAGACCTTTTGAAGAGAAGAAGAGAAAACAAGAGAAGTGTTATTCCTATTTGCTTATAAGCACACGCTTGATGGCAAACATGCTGTGTATATACTGTATGATCTTGTTTTTCACGTCTATTGAAAGGACTAACACACAGTCCGACTGTATTTGATGCCGTTGTATTCCATAGTTTATCTTGCTTTTGAACACCGCAGGTGTGCCAGACTAATCGTGTTAATCTTTAGTGTACACTGTGTGGCCTGTCAGCACATGTCATATGCTGTTTGCTCTGCTCTGGAGCTTATTAAAGAGGCCACGATCTTGTTCAGGAAGTACAAATAGGCAGTCCATTCATCCCCCCCCCCCCCCCCGCCTCGTTAGTCGGTTGTCCAAACAATCAATGGCACCAAATGACGGAGGGCTGGAATTTCGTTGATGACGTGTTTGCTTAAATTAGGCGTCCGCTTTCTCATGAAAACACCAAAAGATTGTCAACATTTCAGGGGCTTTTCGGTACTTGAATTAGAGCCAAGAAAGATATAAGATATAACTGTTACACACATTTAGGAATGACCAAATCTTTTAAATATGCATATATGTACACACACTAACATGCACATCCAGTGACTTTAAAGTGGCACAAATGGTGAATATTTTGCATGTTTAATTGAAATATGAAACATGGAACATGACAATTGCACTAAATGAGTAGGACAATGTGACGTCAGGTATAGGTATTATACATATTGCATGTCAAAGTGACGCCCCTCCCATTGGAGGCAAGGAGATACCACTTTGATGATCAACCACAGGAACCAACGTATGCCCTGTGGTGATGTGTGGGACACCTCGCCGTTAAAGAGTCTGCTGCCCAACGTGCTCCTCGGTTCAGACAGACCGTCACCTGTGGAGTGGGTGGGTGAGCCATCGTCTAGCATGCAGAGATCCCCATGTGGTGGTTGGTGGTGGTGATGGTGGCGGCCAGAAGGTCGGGTTCCACCCAGCAGAACAGAACCACCGGCCCTCCTGTGCAGGTTGTTGGGTCTGCTGGCCCAGCACCAGACCACAGACTCTAATACACACTATGCTAATAGAGCTATTCATATTAATCAACCCACCAATACAGACTATACTAATGGAGTTTTTGACTGTATTAAGATCAACCCACCAACACGGCCTGTACTAAGCTATAGACTCTTTAATGATGTACTGTGTTCATTATTCAATCGTAGGTTTATCAGACTGAATTGTTTAATTGCACAAATGTTACTTTTGTTGAACCAATGGGTTTAGTTTAGCATATATCCAAATCAACAACAAATAAAAACACATTTTGAAACATGTCGTCATCATTGCCATTGTTGAGTCCAGATTTACTTTGATCAATACAATAACTGGGTCATTATTAGTATAATAGAGCCACAGTCTCTATACTAAAATTCACGGTATGTATTTGTAGTACATGTTATGCATTATCCTCTGTTCTCAGCAATAGACAATTCAAGTCATAATTAAACTAGAGGACTGTGGTATTGTGAGACCAAAGGCAATGATGTATTGTTCAAAGCTGAAGGCTCAGCCATAGTGCTTCTACAGCTCTATGGGTGCACTAAAATATACCTTTTTTGGAGGTGACATTAACACCAAGGGCTCACACGCCCAACTCTCTTGCTTTATTCTCTGCTTTGAATACACTGAGAACCCAACCCACCTTCCTTCCCCTCTCTCATCTGGTGTAGTGCAGTGCTGCAGGAGGGAGACAGCACACACTAGATAAGAACATTCCCATGATACACATGTTCCACCAGCCCCTGGCAAAACACAACTTCCTGGAAACTCTGGGAAAGTATGCATTACATTTTGAATTGAAAGGGAACTATGCTTAGATTCACTCAACTCACTAACAACAACTAATGTATTAAGAGATCATGGTGAAAGTTGTGGTTAAGAACCTGCTAATTTGCCAGTCTGAGGCTCAAAAACCACATGCCCTGGGAATAAGCATATTCAAACGACGAAAGCCAAAGTGCCACAGCTAAACTTCTTTTCAGTATCAACTGAAATAGTCTTGTGAGAAAATCGTGTCCGATTTAAAAAAAATGCATTAAAACGTTTAGCAAATGTAGTTAGCTGGCCTGAAGGCCAATACCAAGCAGCTAAAGCACCAAGAGAGCTCTGCTCACATACAGAAACAGCACAGCTCCACAGTTGTGGCTCAGCACAGTGACTAAAAGAATACTCTCCTCTCAATGGCTTCTAGGCTGTTGGGGTTTCCAGTTCAGCTGTGATCCATATCTTGTTATTATTATAATCAATAACAATCTAATCTGAAAACGAGAGGGGTGCTCACCTCCACACTTTCTTTGGGTGGAACAGTGAATACAGGAAAATACAGTTGATTTTCCAAATGTCCATTATGCAGACATAAACTAATGGACATAAAGAGACTAACATCGTATACAGGTTGTAAATACATCTACAGATGCTTCATGACCTATAGGACTAATGCTTCCGGTGAGGGGGACTCATGGAACAATGCTATCTGACATCTGACGACAATGTCAGAGGTCTTTTCAAGCGCACTCTAATGACCACAGACTGTTGTCCATATGTACAATGACTGAGTGAGCGTCACTGGGGGGAAATCACGTCGTTTCAGTCCTTTTTATGCTCAGCTCTGACCCGACCCTCATCAATAACCGTGGGACCTGTAACTATCTGGTTAAAAGTACACACACACACACACACACACACACACACACACACACACACACACACACACACACACACACACACACACACACACACACACACACACACACACACACACACACACACACACACACACACACACACACACACAAACCTGTGTCTTACAAGTTCATGAAGTGAATATTCAATTTTTGTGAAGGGTGAAGGGTAAGAAGTAGAAGTGAAATGGCAGATCCATTGGCAGTCTGTCAGTCTGTTAAGATTGGAGCAAATATTCTTATCATGATTTTTTTCTCAACCAAACAAAACGTATCGCAGTTAAGAAGAGAGGGGGGAAAACAACCCTGATAGCTGATCAGGTGATCCTTCACCAAACCATCATCCTATCGTGCGAATTCATTTATTCCATTTCGTATTTTATCTTTGAATGTGACACCATTCGACAAAATGAAAAGTAGCCCTCCACTCGATGACGTGAGAGGTGGTCCTCTCTTTCCATTCGCTGCTTTAGACGAGATTGTGTTTGGTGTGACCCCCTCCCCCACCCCTCCCCCTCCCTCCCCCTCCACTCGCCCCTCGCTGGGGTTAAATAGAGAAGCGCACTTCTTATCGCTCAGTTAACACAGTTGAGTACCAACACCGCCATAAATAAGCCTGAATACGACCTCCAACATGTATTCACACAACTTTGAAGGACCAAGGAGAGGTCGGTCTTTTGACTCGATGAATATCGCCTTTGAAGAAAAACAGCTTAACAATGAGGTAAGAGTGGCATCTTTCCTTAAGCTAAAACAAGGCTGTGAAGAAATTGTCTAAATGCGCCCGCAACTAAAGATGTACTTACTCCGTGCATTGGAATGGCTTGTTTGATTAAACGATGTCTTCCATAGGCCATACAACGAAGTGTAAATAGCCATAGGCCCGTGTGTGTGTGTGTGTGTGTGTGTGTGTGTGTGTGTGTGGTGTGTGTGTGTGTGTGTGTGTGTGTGTGTGTGTGTGTGTGTGTGTGTCTGTGTGTCTGTGTGTGTGTGAATTAGAGACCCAGGTGGGATTGATTGATGCAATGAGCGCGCTGAGGTTAATGATGGACACTTATTTTGCGCAACAGAAGAAGAAGAGCGTCCGTCATCATGGCTGCTTCCATAGTAACCTACCTGCCCGACACACAGGCAGCCAAGAAAACGTGGCCTTAGACTATCTAACATCCAAATAACTGCCAATTGAGAATCCAATCAAATGTGTTGTAAGCTACAGTATATTGTTTTACATTAGTGTGGCCGGTGTGAACCCGGGCATAGGCACAGCCTACTAAAGCATATTCTACTCTGCTTCGCATGATCAAAGGGTACCTTTGATTATTATGTATGCTTTAAATAGGCCTACATAAATAAATAAATAAATACATATATTTGATAAATATATTGATTTAGTCTCCATTTACTACATACAATCGATTTGTTTATCAACAACACCCCCCACTATGTATCTGTTTGATAGTTAAATGCTTTCTAATGGCGTGTACAAATATTCAGACTATAGTAAAGGATATATGAATAGACATCCTTGTTGTTTAAATTCGATTTATTTAATAAGTTCACCCTCGTTTGACGCGCCTGTCTCGACTATAGACGCACCTATTATTAGACCTATTATGCCGCTATGATTGATTGACAAAATGTGTGATTTGGTGGATTTACAACCAACAACTTGACGTGCGTAAAAGTGTTTCACAAATTAAATATTGTGTTGAGTAGCGTAGGTCAACAAGCTGGTTATATTATGGTGCAACCGTGTTTCATGGTCGTTTTAATTTAGGCCTA
Organism: Muraenolepis orangiensis; assembly: GCA_027704905.1. NCBI lineage: Eukaryota > Metazoa > Chordata > Actinopteri > Gadiformes > Muraenolepididae > Muraenolepis > Muraenolepis orangiensis. The sequence goes on along the minus strand of CM051010.1, from coordinate 2,452,290 downwards.
TGCGCAGTCGATGTGTCGCTGTCCAGGGTACTCATTTGATAGGTCAGCCATTACCACCCGCTGATCTTCACCCTACTCAAACACCCCCCCACCCAAGTGTGTGTGTGCGTGTGTGCGTGTGTGGTGTGTGTGTGTGTGTGTGTGTGTGTGTGTGTGTGTGTGTGTGTGATATTCTACTTACTAACCTTTTCAAAGACAAAACATTTATATTTCATGTGCTTGACCAAAGACATACATGCATAGATTTATTGATTGATTCGTTTAAGACGCAAGTTGAGTGAATAATGGCTAGCGGTTAATATTTATACTATATTAAAAAGCGATCAAAATGCCAACAATACAATTGTTGCTGACAGTATTAAAAATGTGTGTTCGATTTTGTACTTTTAAGTCAACATAAATTCTGCAGTCATGAGGTCATACAACGTTTAGAGCTCTTATTTCCTTATCTCCATCCTTACACAAAGAAGGTTCGAAGCGAATGGGCTTTTGTCGCTTAAATGTTCCCCATCTGCTGCATCTAAATCATCCATTCAATGTGTGTCAACTGCTAGAGATCAGACGAATGCAGACCTACCTACTGTAAGGTGTTATCTTGTCGTTAAACAACATCATTAAACAGCCATTGTGGCCATTGTTTCAGATTAACAAATCAACCTTCACCAAAATCGACGAGAAGGCGGAGAAGAGCTGCACTGCACCAGAGAAGGGGGGAGCGACGGTCATCTTTTCTCTCAAAAATGAAGTTGGAGGACTTGTAAAGGCACTTAAACTTTTCCAGGTGAGGAGTACATGTCATTTCAAAGACATTGCATTCTGAAGACATTTCAACATATTCTGGGTAACTGCTTTTTTTTTGTCACTACTTTGTCAGTTGAATTTTTGTATACTGTCCTCGTCCAGAATAACTTGTATTGGAACTAATACTATCAATTGTATTATTATTTATATTGTATAGTAAATACTATATTGTATGTATATTTATATATATATATATACAGTATATATATATATATATAGTTTTAAGTATCATTGCAAGGAATAACATTGCATGTCATACATAAAAAAAGAACCATTCCATAATGATTTGTATTAATGCTGGTCAATATGTAACAAAATGCCAATGTTTACCCATAGGAAAACCACGTCAATCTTGTACACATAGAATCCAGGAAATCCAAGAGACGCAACTCTGAGTTTGAGATATTTGTGGATTGTGACAGCGACCACAAACAACTGAACAAGATCATCCAACTCCTCCGCAAGCACGTCAACATTGTGGACATGGAAGCCCCGGATAACTCCTGTCTCCTGGGAGAAGGTGGGCAGCCAATGCCTCTGAGAACCCATTGTGGTCCTCCTGTCCAATCGAGACACCCACCACACTCACAGTGCTACATGTCTCTCTCCATAGATATGGATAGCGTCCCTTGGTTTCCCAAAAAGATTTTGGATCTGGACAACTGCGCCAACCGTGTCCTGATGTACGGCTCCGATTTGGATGCTGACCATCCAGTATGTAGTGAACTGGTTCCATTTTGTATTCTACTTATTTGGAAATGTTTTAAAGGATTTATTCTCTTAGATGCCGTTTCTGATATTCTTTTTTTTTCCCACTGATATCAGGGTTTCAAGGACAACGTGTACCGAACCAGAAGGAAGTACTTTGCAGATCTGGCAATGAGCTACAAACAGTGAGTGTGAAACTCAAACACACAACACAAGACACACACACACACACGCTCACACACACACACACACACACACACACACACACACACACACACACACACACACACACACACACACACACACACACACCAACACACACCAACACACACACACACACACACACACACACACACACACACACACACACACACACACACACACACACACAAGTGGCCCCTGAAGAGTTCCATTCACAGCGAAAGTGAATGACTCGCGTGTCCCTCCAGTGGTGATCCCATCCCTCGCGTGGAGTTCACGGAGGAGGAGGTGAAGACCTGGGGCGTGGTGTACAGGGAGCTGAGCAAGCTCTACCCCACCCACGCCTGCAGGGAGTACCTGAAGAACCTGCCCCTCCTGTCCAAACACTGTGGCTGCCGAGAGGACAACATCCCCCAGCTTGAGGACGTCTCCCGCTTCCTCAAAGGTACAGCACACCTCAGTAGGCATGTTTGATGATATGAGGAGGATTTACATATATACTAGATGGTCAATGTGCAATATAATAATAGTAATAATTCATTGCATTTATATAGCTCTTTTCAAGACTCCCAAAGCACTTTATATAGTGTGTGTCTGAGGGTATGACACATCCCCTATACGACATCTTGTATATATCTATAATGTCCTTTCCAGGTGTTTTGGATTCTTTTCTTTTCTTTTCTTTTTCTTTCTGTGCAGCACTAAATACGTTTTTATAGTCGCTCCAATATGAATAAAAAAATGTATATATTTTCAGCCTGACATAATTAAAATGTTGTCGACAAAAGCGTGAAATAGCAAATCCCCCAAATGTAAACGTCTGTGATCCGTTTGAACGATTCAGTGCTTGATTGGTTTTGTTTTGCGCTGATTAGTGTCTGATTGCCCTGTGTGTCTATGTCTGTGTCACGTTTAGAGCGCACTGGGTTCACCATCAGGCCAGTGGCAGGCTACCTCTCTCCAAGGGATTTCCTGGCCGGCCTGGCATACCGTGTGTTCCACTGCACACAGTACGTGCGCCACAGCTCCGACCCCTTGTACACCCCTGAGCCGTGAGTGAGCCCTATGTTTTACTGTTTTACATTTTTGTATTATCTATCTTCTTCCATCGGTCCATCGGACATATATAAACAATATATATATATATATATATATAAATATATATATATACTGTAGGGATACTGAGGGAATGGAGAGTAAGCATTCCATTGCACTTAATAAAATCTTGAATCTTGTATATTTATGTTTTAGGTTTTCTTGTATGTTTGTACTGAATGAAGAATCTTAGTCCCAGTACCACACGACATCAGGGAGGGCATCAGGGAGGACATCAGGCAGGGCATCAGGGAGGACATCAGGGAGGGCATCAGGCGGCGGCAGTAGCTCAGTCTGTTGGGACTTGGCTTGGGAACCGGGAGGTTGCCGGTTCAAGTCCCCGAAAAACACCTGGGCACTACCGAGGTGCCCTTGAGCAAGGCACCAGACCCCTACACTGCTCCCTGGGCACTGTATATAAAACAGCTGCCCACTGCTCCTAATACTAAGATAGGTTAAATGCAGAGAAGGGTGTGTGTGTGTGTGTGTGTGTGACGATTTAAGAGGAATCAATCCTCCAGATTTATATTTCGATCACAAAAAACGGTTGGTTCACGAGGAGGAGAGCGTTTCCACTGACCTGTTGACCTGTGATCACACAGGGACACATGCCACGAGCTGCTAGGACACGTCCCGCTGCTCGCTGAGCCTAGCTTCGCCCAGTTCTCTCAGGAGATTGGTCTGGCCTCGCTAGGGGCCTCAGATGACTCGGTACAGAAACTGTCCACAGTAAGTAGCAATACAGACTTTGGATGTTATCCTTCGGATCATATTGATCATATTCTTCCAAGTTTTCCTGTTAATGTCATCTTTCTGTGTGTGCGCCAGTGTTATTTCTTCACAGTGGAGTTCGGCCTATGCAAGCAAGAAGGGAAGTTACGAGCGTATGGGGCGGGGCTGCTGTCATCCATCAGTGAACTGAAGGTAAAATATTTTAAAGATCTCAAAAAGATTCACAGATATGGGAACTTATTGGCACACTCACTCAATTATAAAACATCATCTTATGTTCATCTTATGTTTATCTCATTTTTCATCTTAATCTTCGAGTAAACAAGAATACACAATGGTCCATTGATGTTTTATGTAGTTTGTAGTTTCATTCTGATGCATTTGACTTCCCCACAGCATGCGCTATCCAGCAACGCCAGCACAAAGCCCTTTGACCCCAAGGTTACGTGCAAACAGGAGTGCATGATCACCACGTTCCAGGACGTCTACTTTGTGTCCGACAGCTTTGAAGAAGCTAAAGTGAAGATGAGGTGAGTCAACAGCTCTCGTTCCCCCCAACCCCCCCCCCCCCCTTATGGCCTCTATTTTGTTCCGTATTAAGGAGGCTGTATGTAGCATCAAATGATATAGTGCAAGGATCACAAAATATTATTAACGCATTATAATCCTTGTGTTAAATGTTATCGAGATGACCACGTAGTATCGTTATAGTATAGTATATAGTAGGTAGTATATAGTGTTGTTTAAAGTATATAGTATTGTATATAGTAGGTAGTGTTGTTTATAGTATATAGTAGGTAGTATATAGTGTTGTTTATAGTATAAAGCAACAAACAACAACAAATAGCATAATATATAGTAGGTAATATATAGTGTTGTTTATAGTATAAAGTAAAGTATATAGTAGGTAGTATATAGTGTTGTTTATAGTATAAAGCATAGTATATAGTAGGTAATATATAGTGTTGTTTATAGTATAAAGTAAAGTATATAGTAGGTAGTATAGTGTTGTTTATAGCAAAGTATAGTATAGTATAGTATAGTATTGTTGTTGAAATTCATACTGCAGGGGGAAATGGGGAGTAGGCATTCCATTGTACTTGTTGCACATGGCAAATTGGGATCTTTTTTTTCCAGAGAGTTCGCCAAGACCATACGGCGGCCCTTCACAATCCGCTACAACCCGTACACGCAGAGCGTGGACGTGCTGCGGGACACGCTGAGCATCAACAGCGTGGTGGAGGAGCTTCGGCACGAGCTCGACATCGTCGGCGACGCACTCAGTCGTCTCAACAGCCATCTGGGAATCTGAAGAGATCCCCCCCCCCTCACCCCCGGGACTCCCTCTTGTTATCCAATGAGTCAGGAGAATCGACCGTAATCACCATCAAATCATCGCCGCAAAAGCAAACCCAATGTACAGACTGTCTGTCGCGCGTAGAGATTCTGTTTTCTTAAACAACGTATGTGCTTCCGTGGTACCTGAATGTCCATGGTGAATTAAAAAAAAGATATACATATATATTTATGGATTTATTATGGATTATAACGACTTGTTTGATTACATTTACTTGGACCAGTCTTGGTGAGTGTTTTATATTCACGTTCAAGTCTTTGTAACTCATTGTTATTAATGGTGATACTTCTCTCATGTGATTCACTAAATCTCTGTGATTTGCACTCTATGTTGTGCACTCTGTTACCTTTTTTATATCCACCTGCTGTATGTAAGATGTTTGTCTTTGTGAAGAGTTTCTTGAATCAATGAATGATATATATTAATGGGTTAATGGCTGATAAATGTTGACGTTTACATGTACCTCCTTTTCTGAAGTGAAATGTAAGTGTTGTACTTGTCATTGTACAAGCGTAGGCTGCCATTATTACATTATTTTTCTACTATGAAGATGTGTTGACCGCGTAGACTGTACAGTTCGTCTCAAAATAAAGCACAAGTGTCTTAATTCAAAATCAGCATTGATCTATATTCCTATTGTGGTTGGAAGAAGCATGTGTGTCGCACTCACTCTGGGAAATGTACTGCTTTACGGCAGTGTCGCACATACGTTTATAACCGGGTAACCATGGAAACGAACGAGTTTTGCTTGTACGCGTGGGTAAGTTGAAATTGCTCAAATAACTAAGAATAACAACACGAATATACGATACAATACATCAAATACATTACATACGATAGTTGTTTCGGCCGTGTGACTAGGGCGTGTCGTTTCAAAGTAATGCTTATCAGTTAGGCCTACTCGCCATCGGGAAAGCATTTTGCTACCGTAGTTTAGAAAGTACCATAATAACGATTTAGTTGAGATCTATCTTGTTTACCCTCCATTCTATCGTACGGCCAGGGAGCCAACAGCTACGGGCAGCTGGGACAGGGCAATGTCGAGGACCTGTCGGTGCCTCGTCGGTGTCCGGGTACCGGCGCTCTCCCCCGCGGGCCGGTACGGCTTCTGTGTGGAGGAGGCGGCCACACGGTGGCTGTCACAGGTAGGGAATGATGATGTTTCTGTCTGTCTGTGTCTTCTTTGTATACTTTGGATAGACTGTAATATGTCTTGTTAGCGGATTTGAAATGTGCTAGTCGCGGTTTGTCAAATGTTACGGTGGTCTTAACACTTTGTGTCGTTTGTGAATCGTTTCGTGACTCGCTCCAGAAACCGGCACGGTGTTCGTGTGTGGACAGAACCACAGGGGGCAGCTGGGACTTGGCCACACGTCAGACGTCTCCGTTCTTCAGCCCTGTCCTGGCCTAAGTCAAAGGATAGGAAACGTGTCCTGTGGTTGGGATTTCACCCTGTTTCTAACCGGTAAGCGGTCGAAATTTAGATCAAATGTACGTTACACTAGTCGTTATTAAACTCTTGAACTAAAAAAAAAATTAAAAAAAATATATTGCAGAACATTGCATCAGTTGCCAAATACCCTAAATGAACATTAATTCATAGTAATACATGCAATATACCATGCTTTTTCAGCAGTTTTCTTTATGTATTTTTTAATGATGAATAGATTGTGGCCAGGTCCTGGCTTGTGGATCCAATGCTTTTGGTCAACTGGGTGTGGCCCAAATAACCACACATTCTGCAGAGCCCCTACTTGTTGAGGTAAATTACTTACTAAATTGATTGTTTGCTTGTAAGTTAGTTGGATATTGTTGTACTTATTGCATTTTTACCTGAGCACTGATTCAGTTCTGATTCCGACTTGTTAGGAATAAAATGCACTTATGACGAGTTGTTCTCTTGCCTACCTTTGTCAAACGCACTATTGTAAGTCGCTTTGGACAAAAGCGTCTGCTAAATTACTGTAATGTAATATAAGGTAAATTGCATGGCGAGCCTGACGTGAACTCAAGTCAAGTTATTGTAATGAATGCATGCAATAATGACTAATAACCGGAGCCAAAATCAAATCATTTTATGATCCATTTGTGACTTCTTCCTCAGAGTCTGAAGGAGCCAGTGGTCAGTTTGGCAGCAGGACTTCGACATTCCCTAGCTGTCACCAGTGAGTTCCCGTGCATCCCTACCGTCATACGCTGACGTGTAAAACAAAGCGTTTGTTTCCCCAGAGTTTATGCCCGTCTTCTCTGCCTCCAGACACTGGCTGCGTGTACCAGTGGGGATTGGGTCTGTTAACTCACGCCAAGAGAGCGCTAGGCACAAACCCGGTCCCGCTGCACTTTAACTCACAGGTGCCCGTGCGTGTGCCTGGTAAGTTTGAGTCTGTTGGATCAACGTGTTTCTCTGTGTAATGAATGAATGAATGAATGATGTAACTGGAAACGTGTATTGGTGTCTCAAGGTCTGGATCATGTGACTGCTCATGCTGTAGCTGCAGGCACCGCCCACTGCGCTGCCCTTACAGGTAGGCCTACTATATCGACCAGTCATAGCCTGAGTATGAGTGTGTTCTCATTTGGTAAAGCTGGCCAGCATCCATTTTAATTGTAAACCGTACTTAAAACTACCACGTTACATTCATGCCATTGTTGTATAGGAGGAGGTGATGTGTTTCTGTGGGGAAGTAATAAATATGGACAGCTGACCACAAACGACTGCTTTTCAACCTATCCTGCTCTTCTAAAGCGCTCGCTATTGGACGGAGAGGGTGTCACTCACGTTTGGAGTGGCTGGACACACCTGGTGGCCAAAACAGGTGTGGCAAAAATACAACAAAAAAAATTGTTGTAATAATTCAGATTGTTTGTCAAAGAAGTGTCCGTTTTTAAATATGGTGACTTTTTTTTCAGCGAGTGGAAAAGTGTTTACCTGGGGAAGAGGGAATTACGGACAGCTTGGAAGAGCAGACTCCACCAATCACAGTCCAGCACCGCAGTCAGATGATTTGCCAGCAGTCGTAGAGGTCAAGGAGGCCTCATGTCCAGGGAAGGTTGATGTCCTTCATGGGGCTACACAGGTATACGTGACCTACATTTTCCTATTCAAACCTGATCTTATATCCTCATTACCATTGGAATAATTATAATAATAATAATAAATTATATTTATAATGCACTTTTAATTTGCATGGGCAAAACTCAAAGTGCTAATTGCCCTAGACAAAGAGGTTTTAACGTAAAACACCAGGTTTTTTAAATAGTTTAACACTCAAGCGATTGAACGCCATGCAGAAAATAAAACCAAAGCATACAGCAGGCTGGAATATTATTGGCCTTATTGTGGCCTTTTGCGGTTGTAGTACATGCTTCAGTCCACCAGGGGGCTGCAGACACCGGCGGCTGTAAAACCCCTCCGGGGATGGGGCTGAAGTGTGATCAAGCACTGTGCGGTGTCCCTCTAAGCCGTAGGCCCAAATGGCTCCTCTGTGATTTACATCACCTGATTTACAAATTGTCCCCCCCCCCCTCTCTCTTCCCCCCCCCCCCCCCCCCCTAGTGAAAGGCCTCTCCCATTTGGGTAATTATGAGTGAAAGGCATGGGTGAGTGATGCCGTTGACCTGTAGCGTAAATGGCATCAGGCTGATGGGAGTTTCCCTGCCATTAAAAGGATGATGCTCCCCCCCCCCCCCCCCCTTCTCACAGATCACGGTGTAAGCTCCGGTCCGAGGTTTCGAGGCGTGCCGTCGCCTTGTGCACATAAAGCGGGAGAGGAAGACGGATTAGCCCAAGTGTGCTATGAAGTAACATGACTACTCTCGTAACATGAGCACACACTCCTGCACGCCCAGCTGTGACAATATTTGAAAACATTTTTTTCTATTTAGTTTCAACAGTCAGCCTTCAAATATATAAATGCTGTCGAACGATGCAGTGGTACACATGGTACCACTGCCTCACCCACAATGCTACATTTGTTTAGTTTCTGGACACGGCCTTCAGATAACACCAGTGTGTCTCTGAAGGAAGGTGTCTCTGTGTTGTTAGAGAGGGATCGGTTCAGTGGATACAGGGCTGTCAAAGGAGGACCGTTGTTTCTAGTAGCTTGTTAGGGCTGTGTGTTGTTGTTGTGCTGAGAAATGACCTGATCATTTCGGAATGTCTTTGAATGCTGCATTGCTGCTGCTTACACTTCACAATTTTAAATATGGTGTAAAAATATTTTAGCTGTTGATCCAATTTTTTTAATTGTATTCGTCACACAAACCTTATTGTCTTTGCAGATTGCTTGTGGGTCCGAACACAATCTGGCCATTGTAGGTAAGTGCAATGTCTCACAGATCCCTACAAAACAATACACTCTTTGCCAATATCCTCATCAGTCAGAAATCACTGTCAGAAATGACCTTGTTGCACGATATATAGCATGGAGCTATGGCTCCACTCCTTTCAGGCCGCTCCCTGCTGTAGGAGGTAAAGCATGACGTACAGATGTCAGCTACAGCATACCAAACCACCCCGCCATGGGGTACATGAGATAATCCGTTGTGTGGGGTACATACAATACAGAGCAGAACCAAAGCAGCTGGAGGGGGGGGGGGGGGGGGTGCGGTGTGGGTGTGTGTGTGTGTGTGTGTGTGTGTGTGTGTGTGTGTGTGTGTGTGTGTGTGTGTGTGTGTGTGTGTGTGTGTGTGTGTGTGTGTGTGTGTGTGTGTGTGTGTGTGTGTGTGTGTGTGTGTTAATTTGACCAACGCCTATCGGTGTACATGCATTTGATTGGACCTGCTATCAGCTGTCGGCTGATAGGCATGACTTCAGTGGCCCGTCAGAACTAGCTACGCACCATGTTTTTTTTTAGTGTTGCAACCAGACATTTCCGCTCCAAAATAACTCGAAATAGCTATTGTTTGTCATGGAAATGGTCAGGGATTTTTAGGACAGTGGTCGTACGGAAAAATAATTAAGCGCGACGGCCTTATTGCTGTTCCTTGTGTGCTATCTTTGGTTTTCCATTCCTCCGCCTGGAGACAGATGGCTAAAACAAACAGGGCTCCGGGCCCCTGGATATCATTAAATCCGCATCCATTCATGTATTATCTTACAACTTAAGATAATACCAAGACAATTGTATCACAACATCCTTAGCCCCTCATTAGCATTTCGCGTCTCGTATTTGTTGTTGTTGATGCGATCGTAAACGAGACGACGACGTGAGAAACGGCTTGTATTAGGCTCGGAACAAGTTGTCCTGGGAGCGGCTCGTGGCCTTCCATAACAAGCAGCTCAGTGTAATGGCGGGGAGGGAGGGAGCCGTGTAAGACTCACCGCTACGACGCCAGTGGGGAATATTAATCCCGGAGCCTCTCTGAGGTCAGAGAGTCTTTTTTTTTTTCACTCTGTGGGCCGCGCTTCAGGAAGTAATTACAGCCATTAGAAGGGAGACGGGGTATCGCGCACCGAGTGCAATTGTCCGCACGTGCCGGTGAGCGAGCGGCATTAACCACACGCGCATTTACACGTTGCACGTTGTTCTCGCGCGGAGCGTGTGTGTGTGCGCGCGGAAAGCCAAGTCATGCAAAGGGGGAGCACGGCGAGCCGTGGCGATTCAGACCGAGCTACGACGCCACGTGTTCCGAGCAGCGCTAGACAGGAGCACATTTGGATTCTCCTCACAATTCTGCCGGACTGGGGGTTGAGCCCGTATCGTTGAGTCTGTATCCACAGACTCAAAACTTTTCAAATCTTTTATTTGTGGCGTGAACACTGACTTGCACGGTCTCAGAGGCATTCTTTTTGGGAGCACATTGTGTGTGTGTGTGTGTGTGTGTGTGTGTGTGTGTGTGTGTGTGTGTTAAACTTCATTAAAGTTTCAACACTGACCTATTTCTCAACATCAATGTCGCAACCCCCCCCCCCCCCCCCCCTCCCTTTTAAAACAGCCCCGGTTGGGAGAGGTTTTAGTGACCGGCCCTGTGCTGTATTACACAGGCCCCAGCCGCATGGACGATACTTGAGACACCTGCGGGCAAACCACTGCCATCCGCTATCTGCACGCCGTGACCCTTGGTCACAGATGGACCGGGATCCGCTTTTTTATTTTGGGGGACAATCGCTAAAGCGGGCTGGCGGCCATTCATAATGGCTATCCCCTTGAGAGGCAGCGCTAACGGGCCTCCGCTACTTCCTCTCATTCAGCTATAAAGTCCAGGTCCAAATACAAGCAAGAGCGCCCGTGTGTGAACCCTGTGTACCCTGCACGGCACGGCACGGCGGCTGCACACTCCCTCCCTCCTCCTCCTCCTCCTCCTCCTCCTCCTCCTCCTCCTGTTGTTGGCCTCGTGCAGAATAACAAAAAAAACAAAAAAAAGGCATCAAAACAGGACCGGGAGGCTGAGACCCGAGTGCTGCTATTTCTGGGGCCCAAGTAGGTCGGTGGAGGCAGTAAAGGGAGCGGGGAGCAGAGGGCGTCGGCGTGTGTCGTCGGCGTGCGGTGGAGTGCTATCTGTGGCCGCCCCAAACGACCGCCCCTCTCTGCCAATTTACAGAGAGAGTTGTCCGCACCGGCCGACCCTGCCGAAGCGTGGTCGGCATCACCCGGCACTGCATGGACGCCCATGGGGGGGGGGACGGAGGGGTCCTAAGCTCACGGGTCCGCTCCCTCAGATCCGGACTTACATTGTGGACCTTTTCCCTCTCTGAAGTGACCCACCTGTAGTGACGTATTATGTTCCACGGGGGGGAGGGATATGGGGATATGGAGTGATTTGTTAATGTACCAGTCACCCTCTAACGTTATTCGAATCGGTACGGGCCTCCAGAGCGGTCGACTGTTGATCCTACTGAACAAGCCAGAGACGACAAGCCAGAGACGCCAAGTCTTGTTTTTGCGGGGTGATGGCCTTGGATCTTCATCTGTTGCTTTTATTTTTTTCTCCCTCTCTCGTTCTTTCTCACACCGCCGCTTTGTTGTGTGTTGAGGAGTATTTTGCAGGCTCTGCGTTGCCATGGAAACACCAATGTGCTGTATTCCAGTCGGCGTGTGCATGAATTAAGCCTTTCAAAGATATTTTTGTTGTTGTATTTTTCTTTTTAAATCGACAGGAGATTTGAATGCACAACATTGATGATAGTAACCAGGATGTTTCGGTTGGACCTGTTGTCCTGTCGACTCTTTACATCCGTGTTCCGTAAATACACGGCGACGTGTGTGTGTGTGTGTGTGTGTGTGTTGTGTAGAGCATAGAAAATGGCTGGCAGCAAGTCACGTCGACATAAGCTGCTGGCGTGACATCTTGGTGTGGTTACCGCAGAAAACATATGTGATCGCTGGCAGTCCTGAAGCCATTCGATACACCGAATGGAGTTAGAGGCGGGAAGGCGTTTCTCTCGCGCCTCATCTAGGAGGAAGCCACAAAATCCCCCCCCCACACACACACACACACACACACACACACACAAAAGCCGCTCCGATCTAAAAAGGACACAACTGTGCAGTCGGGATAACTTGAAGCCGTGTTACCCTTGAGGAGGCAAGCTCCCTTCTGTTGCCATGGCGATGGAGCCTATTAGGTAACTGTGTTGCCATGGCACGTGTCTCTCCTCCTCGGTGATGCAGACCTGACCACACCCACTAACAAGCTCACCAGCTGAGAAGAACACAGAGAGGTCTATTACTGGGCGGGTGTGACTGCCGTGTGTGGCAGGGGCGGGGCCGAGGGGGGGGGGCTCTTGTTTGATTCAAAGCAGCTTGATTAAAAGATGCTCATGTTATCGGCTCATCATTGTCTGGGGGGCTTCCACAGTTCAAGCAGGCTCTTCATCTAACCTATACAATGACAATACGTTTTTTTTGTTCAGGGAACCGTCTCTTCTGCTGGGGCTGGAACGAGCATGGCATGTGTGGCGATGGCACGCAGACGGACCTCGCCCGACCGCGGCCGGTCTCCGCTCTCGGGCCTCTACTCATTGGCTGCGGAGCCGGACACTCGATGGCGCTGTGTGCGGCAAGCCAGTGAGGAGACAAATGGCGGGGCAATATGATCGAACATGTGACCCGTCGAGAGACAAAACGAGAAGAAACGAAGACTACTTTGAACTCATTTTGCCACTTTAACAATTTTAACGTGTGTGTGTGTGTGTGTGTGTGTGTGTGTGTGTGTGTGTGTGTGTGTGTGTGTGTGTGTGTGTGTGTGTGTGTGTGTGTGTGTGTGTGTGTGTGTGTGTGTGTGTGTGTGTGTGTGTGTGTGTGTGTGTGTGTGTGTGTGTGTGTGTGTGTGTGTGTGTGTGTGTGTGTGTCCCAAGTCTTTAAGCGGCCATAACCAAAAACTGTAAATATTCCCAGTCCAGCTACAGGTTGAGTTATGGTCCGATGAGGTGGCCATTATGTTCTTTCTATCACTCTGTCAATTTGATGGACATGACGAGAGGAGAAGGCTTCTCCCAGACCACGGCTGTGCCTAGGCTATTCCCCCCCCCCCCCACAACCACCACCACCACTCTCCCTCTCCCTCTCTCCCCTTGTTCGCCTGCCATGTTGGTCTTTTCTCGGTGAATGAGGCGGTTATGAGTGGTGGTGCGAGGGCTGGAGCAGACCAGTGCTGCGGCCCTATGTCCCTATGTCCCAGGTTTTATGGTAGTGATCTTAAGTGTCAGGAGGCACTCCATCTCCCCAGAGGTCCGCTCTCTGTCACGGTCACCCCCCCCCCCCCTTGATTTACTGCTAATGCCACAGACTGGGGATTATGTCTCCGCTCACGTCTGTCATTAGCCCGAATCACTTTTTATGAACGTGAGGACTTTCAATAGAAAGGGCCGTCGTATGAATGGATTTTATGTCTGTCGTAAACATTATTTTTTTTTTTTTAAAGCATGGTTACAAATAAGATCGATATCAAGGTTATGAAAATGTCACGTTTATTATTTTTGTCCTGGAATGGTTCCAAGGAATAAAGTGAACACTCATTGAAAAAAAAAAAGGATAATGTTCGTGTATCTTTTTTATTTTTCACTATTTATTGTACAATCCTGAACTTTGCACCGGTCAGAAAAAGTCACAAGAGAATCCCTAAACAACAAAACTATTTAAAACGAGCACTTAATCACCTTGACTATAACCACAAAACGCACGGTGTTCAACACACACATACACACACACACACACACACACACACACACACACACACACACACACACACACACACACACACACACACACACACACACACCACGTTTCTCTAAATGGCACACATTAGTCACCTCTCTGTTTGAGATATTAACCCCATCGACCGTCATGGCTGCTGTTGTTTTTTAGTTTTTTTTGTTAGTTTCTTTTGCAATATTGGACTGAAACCAGCCCAGGGCCTTCCCCCGTGTTTGTTCTCCGTTCCATTGGCACGCCCACGTCCGTGGTTCCTGTTTGCATACAGATCTTATTCTGGAAAGTTGGCAGTGTTGTTTGCAGTGGTTTGATAAAAACTGTGTTGGTCCCTTACCACTCGAGTAACTCTTTCAATATTACGAGCTATAAGTTAAGGTGTGTGTGTGTGTGTGTGTGTGTGTGTGTGTGTGTGTGTGTGTGTGTGTGTGTGTGTGTGTGTGTGTGTGTGTGTGTGTGTGTGTGTGTGTGTGTGTGTGTGTGTGTGTGTGTGTGTGTGTCCAGGGTCTCCATGTGGGCTTGTTTGCCATTTGGATAGGCTATTAGTTGTGGTTTGCATTCAAGAGTGAGCAGTTTAAAATAATATAAATACAAAGTAAAAGAATCTGCAGGAGTCATTTCATGAGTTATTTTTTGGAGTGAAACGGTTAGTTTTGAAAAACAGAGGCACTTCTCCAGTGTAATAATATTCGGCAATTGTTTTGTTTTTCCAGATAATATTGAGTGCGGTAAGAGCAAAACAAGCCAATTTCACACGATTGTCGGTTAAAAAAAGTTCCTGTATAATAATTAAAACGTTAAGTTTCAACATTTGATTCATGTTGAATGTATATTTTCTAAAAACAAACACAAAACAGCATCTCGGGTCAAAGATGAATTGTCCAGTACTAATAGTTCACAAATACGGGTATGTATAACCATAGAGTATTTTCTATTTATTCCTATTCAATGCCCCAAAATATATCCTAAGAATGTGAATGATCACTAGTGCAAAGAAGTGCAAAGGATATGTGAATATGGCATTGTCAATCTCTTGTTTTTTCAACTTTTGTTTTTCCCGACAGTGCCATAAGAAAGTGACTTGTATTCTAATGGTGATGAACACAGAGCAACTGCACATATTTTTCTTTTCGTTGCCTGAAGACACACACATATAGGGCCTGTTTGATGATCACACGAAACACATTGATATACACAACTTCAGCACACAAAAGCAGATATAGATATATACTGTATATATATATATATATATATATATGTATATATATATATATATATATATATATATATATATATGTATATACATGTATATATATATATATATATATATGTATATACATGTATATATATATGTGTATGTATATACAGCACTGGCACACACAAAAATAGGCACACAAAATTACAACACAGTAACCAGTCACAGATACTGAGCTATGTAAGGCTTGACAACAACACTTTCCTCTGTGCTACATCTATGCTGAGTTTGTGATGTACAGGTTGTCACTGTTACACCCATTTTTTTCCAAATACTGAGAAATACACACGCGCACGCACACACACACGCACACACACACACACAAAAACAAACAAACAATCAAACGCTGACAACTCTTTATCAGGTAGGGGACGGGCTGTTATGGGTCATACACATAGTGGTCGGTACACCATGGTTCATTACACAGACTGACTCTGTTGCTGGTCTGCTCCGCGACGCTCGGTGGGTCTCTATAAACATATAAACAAAACATAAATAAAAGCAAAACAAACAAACAAACAAACAAACAAAAAGCAATAACACAAAATAAATTATCACACGATTAACGTTTGAGAATGGTGGACATTTGGATGGAGATGACGGAGAGGAGGAGTGGGGGAAAGGGGAGATTTTTGGGGCTTTTTTTTGGTTGGGGTTGAAATCGAGGAGTGCACTTCCGTTAGTCGCTCATGGTAAAACGTGGCGTTTACCATGTAGTTCCCATGCGTGTAAGAGGGCCCTCGAGGTGTTACCCCCCCCGCGGAGGTTTGGATCATACGGTACACAGGTCAAGTCAACAACATGCCCGGCTCATGCTCTACTACTCTACGGGTGAACGTACAGAGAGAGATTTCATGTCATTTTGGTCATGCATTAGTGTGTGCTCATGCTCTCGTGTCAACCACCACCATCCCCCCCCCCCCCCCACACACACACACATCCCACCCCACTTCTGCCGCTCTGTTGAGCTGCAACCACCACCACGGCGTTAGTACGGTTAGTGTCGTCCAACCGCGAGGACGGCTGGTAAGCAAAGCCCAAGGGAGAGAGAGAGAGAGAGAGAGAGAGAGAGAGAGAGAGAGAGAGAGAGAGAGAGAGAGGAGAGAGAGAGAGAGAGAGAGAGAGAGAGAGAGAGAGAGAGAGAGAGAGAGAGAGAGAGAGAGAGAGAGAGACGGACTGTTTGTACGTCTGTATGTGCTGGCGAATAAAAAAAACAGAGGCTAAAACACCCGTTGTGTACAAAATTTATTTCATGCAAGGAATTTTTATGTACATATATCTTTTTTTTTGGATTTCAATACTTTTCTGTTGCATAAATGTCAAATACATGCATTAACCTTTCCCCAAGAAGACACATCCCCTTAATGAATCGTAATGTTTTGTGTATTTTTTTTTCCCCACTTAAATTGCATTGGAGTGTGAGCATATAGTTCCCCTGCATCTCTTTACATCAAATCTTCACAAGGTTTATTTATTTTTTTGTATGTCCATTAATTACCACAACAATAGACAAAAGTCATGAATATGAAAAACAATGCTCATACAGAATGAGATATTTTAGGATTTACTTACAGCTATATGTATAGACGTTAACGTCTCTTTTTTGTCAACTTACAACTTGTTAAAGTGCCCGAAAAGACATGTGCATATATAATGGGGTATGTTATAAAATGTATGTGTTATAGCGTATTGATGCTTCGATCAAGTCAATACATCTGTTTAATATATGCTTTAGGAGCCATCATATTTCTGCAAAATATTATAGCCTGGTGCATTTCCCAGGGTTTGTTCCCTCTTATTTGCAGGAACATAATCCTCCCTGTGTAATCAGATATAGCCGGTTGATAAATATACCTCAACTTAAAACCTACACTTGTGACATCCGTGGGATTGGTTATTTTGATCCAACTGTGAGAGGATATGTTGGCGTGATTGCCCCACATGCAATAAAGCTTTCATTGCACTGTTATGAGCACAAGATTCCATATATTGATGCTACAATGTGGGCACTGATGCTTTCCCTTCTACATTCGTTCTACTACAAGTCACCTTTGCCTTCCGATATATGAAGGCACAGCACTTATGTAATAGTCAAACATTGCTTCAATTTAGGAGTCACCGCAATGACGGCAATGATTGGTGTGGCTGGTTTGTAATACTGTTTTAAAGTGAATAAGTACAAAAACGCTCATAACAGCGTCAGTTAGCTTTATGATAAAACATGTTGAATTCAATGTGGCTATTTTTTTGTTGAAGCCCCAGTCAAAATATAGACATTTAAAATTGTATATACTATTTTGGGGAAAGGCAAAGGATGGTAGCTACATACAATTCTTCTGCTATGATTGAGTCTCTTTTCTCTTTTTTTTTTTTGGAAAGCTGTTTCAAAATGCATAAAATGAAGAAGCTCTTTTGAATGAAAACAAATTAAAAAATATGTTTTCCATACAGTTACTGCAATACAGTTAGCTTCTCGAAGAACATATCATGCAGTTCATGCAAATGGACAGATTTTCCCTCTGTTTGACATTGTGTTCAATTCATCACTAGTATCAGGATTCACCGTCATTTATATTTTGCATTGCACATCACGAACATCATGTTCATAAATTTTGGATTGCCACTCGTATAATATCAAGTCTTATCTCGGTTTGCACGCATGAAACAACAACGTCTCTACTACACAAAGCACTTTTGGAGAAGGTCCCTTAACAGCTGGCAAAAGTATCCCTCAGATACGTTTTCAAAGCCACATATTGTTAATGTTCAGCATATATATGTATATATATATATATACATATATATATAAATAAGCAGAAAGAGTGTGTGTGTGTGTGTGTGTGTGTGTGGGAGGGGGGGGGGGTTACAGCTTATGAAATAGTTTTCTTTCACAAGTGTCTCAATAAGCAGATGAGATCAGTAGAAGAGTTACTGGCTGAGACAGCGGGAGATCAAAAGCAACAGAGCAACAGGCAGATAATAAGAGTAATGTGAAAGAAAGAGGAGAAAGAGGCGTGGCAGTCTAAACTCTACGGACATGACCCATGCAGAGTGGGTGGCATGTGGCGACAGCTCTTTATGTCTTTTCTAGGTTGAGGATCTGATGACACTTCCCAAGGACAAGGAACCCCTTGGGGAGCTGAACCTTTCGATACAGAGTTACCGGATGATGAGTGATGAGTGGGGTGGGTGGGTGGTGGGGGGGGTGTGGTTGAAAGAAAAAACATGAGAGAACGGAAGTGGTAGCTTTTTTTCCAAAAAAAGCTTTTTTTTTTCTCGGCTGCATTGTTTCTGTCGGGAGGGTTCGACCGTGCTACATAATGGATGGGATGGGCGAATGGGAGTGGTGCATTAGGCAGGGCGGGCTGCAGGGCAGGGCACACACGGAGGACACCCCTGAAGCGTCCTCGCTCATGCCAGACATGCTGTTAAGACTCCAAGGCTTTTCATAACCTTCGGTTGGAAAGAAAACGTTCTGAGTATACCGGCCGCCATGCCGCTGCCGCTGCAGAGATCCACACAGAACACAGCGGCTTTGGTGGCTATTCATCATCTTTTGATTAGGCTACACCTGTTGCTTTCTTGGTTTTGACTCAAAGTAAACAGGTCAGCACAGACTTATGGTATGTATATATATAAATATATATATAAAAATAGAAATATATAAATATATATACATATATATATATATATATACATATATATATATATATAGACGGTTAATCTCCATGCGTTTGAGTGCATCAGGAGTCCACAAATAAAATCAGGAAAATAAACAGACTGCATGCACCAGGCGGTATTTGGGATGGTTTCAGAGTTGAACACTTTGTTGATGTTTTTTAGGGTTTTTGTTTAGTTTGTTTCCTCCGGGTCTATCAGCTATACAGGAGGGTCAATTGGTAGGTAGAGGGAGAGCTGTAAAAATGCACAATTAAACGTGCTCACGTGGGTGTGCTTATGTGCTATCTACACAAGACGGAAAAGCACCAACCAGAAGACAAACAAGATAGATTTTCATCATTTCTTTTCTTTTTAAATAAATAGTTTTATAAATGTTTTAATCTGTTCTCTGTTCTTCTCTTATCTACAGTCCGTACGCTCTGTAAACAAGGTCAACCGAGTCAGCCACGGACGGTGTTTGCTTTGTGGCGACGATGCAAAGGCAGACAGCGGCCATTTTGTTTCCGTTCAGTGTTGTGCTCGTCAACCATCCTAATAACACCTGTCCCCAAGACACCTCATGCATCATTATGCTAAAGACCCGACGCTCCCATTGGTCGGGATCTCTCACGCATGTGTGTGTTCATCAGTTTAAAACACACACACACACACACACACACACACACACGTACGTACACATATCGTATATATATATATACACAGTACACAACGTATAATAGCGCACAAATACTTTCGTAGGCATTTACAACAACACATTGTACGTAGGTGATATAAAACTCTGAAAATAGTGATGGTCGTGTGTTTCTCTGTTCTTCCCTTTTTTTATGTAAATAAATAAATAGCGTTAAGCAATATGACTGGTGTTAAAAATATATATTATGTAGCTGTGGAAACAGCTTTCCTTTTTCTCAATCTCTGTCGTAATTGTGCTTGGGCTTAAGTGGCAGATGTTCTAAATACTTTAGACTGTTATATGTATATATATATATATATATATATATATATATATAGTACTTATGCAAATTATAACAGAAAAGGGGTGGGGGGTGGCGGGGGGGGTTGTGAGAGGATAAAGTTCAGAGATTCATCTTTGTTGTGTGTTTGCATGTCAATAATCGAGGTGAGACGACAGAGACAGACAGAGAGAGACAGAGAGAGACAGAGAGAGAGAGAGACAGAGACAGAGACAGAGACAGAGACAGAGACAGAGACAGAGACAGAGAGAGAGAGGGAGGGGGGAGAGAGAGAGGTGAGGAGGGGTAGGCTGGTGTAGGAGGGGTAGGGGGGAGCAGAATCCCATCTACAGTGTCAGTGTCCTGTGACGGGGGCCTGTGACTGGCTGTTGCTGTACGTACCCCTCCGCACTTTCCCCCCCGCGTGGTTGGGCCGCTCCGCCGTGGTCACCAGGAAGCAAGGGCGCTCGCGCTCGCTGAGGGGGCTGAACGTCGTCTCGTCGGGGGACACGGCCTGGTCTATGTGGGGGCAGTCCTCGTCCGCCAGCGCCGCGTTCGCCGCCTCGCCGTTCAATTTGGACTCTGGCCAGGCGCAGGAAAAAAACAAAACAAAAGGAGATTTATGTGAGTTCAGATATCTGGTCTTCTATAGTGGGGTTTTGAGTGGCACTTCTATCATTAGCGTTATTGGCTATCACTATTCTGCACTGTACTGCACTCTGTACTCACGGTGCTGCTATCACTACGGAGCTGCACTAATGTCACTTTAAAATGCTGCTTTTTGCACCGTCCGTCTATATGTCTATATCATACGTTAGACACTTTATTGTTCGTTGTTCTTGTGTTTAGTATTGTCATAGTATAGTGTTGTTTATAGCATATAGTATAGTATATAGTATATTGTGTTTATAATATAGTACATTATAGTATAGTATAGTATAGAATAGTGTAGTATATTATAGTATAGTATAGTATAGTAAAGTATAAAGTGTAGTAGAAATGTTGTAGAAATTCATATTCCATTGGCAAAAATAAAGAATCTTGAAGAAATAATCTTGTAAGATGGTATTTGTATGGTATTTTTCCTTTTTTTCCAAGTTTAGGAATTGGCTTGGGATGACAGCCTTGTCCAATAAAATGATTAACATGCCACTAAAAAATACCATCTCTTAATAAAAAATATTTGAGGGCACATTTCATTAGATGCACATGGGTCAATTTACAATGAACATATTTAATTTAATTTAATTTTGTGTCATAAGTCATGATGCTAACGTTGTGCTTCCTGGATGTGTAACATATATATAGATATATACATATCTATATATATATACATAGTATATATATAAAAAGCGTGAAAGCGTATGTACAATGCCACTTGTTCATGTCTTTCAGCTCCAATAACATTACGGTTCTTTTGAACTGAACAAAATTGGGGGGGGCAGTAGCTCAGTGGATAAGGACTTGGCTTGGGAGCCGCAAGGTCACCAGCTCAAGACCCGGAAACACCAGGTTACTGCCTAAGTGCCCTTGAGCAAGGCACCCCCTACACTGCTCCCCAGGCGCTGTACCAATGGCTGCCCACTGCTCCTAACACTAGGATGGGTCAAATGCAGAGAACTAATTTCCCTCAGGATAAAATAAGTAGTTAAAAATAAATAAAAACCACAGAGCAATGTGTTTTTTATGCCCTCTCACACCATTGTTACATTGTGATGTATTGCAAGGATGGGGGCTCTGATGGTGAGCCTTAAGAAGGTGGGGTGAGTGAGTCACTGCATTAAGAACTGCAAGATCGATCGATCGTATCCTCAGGCCCCATCTCTCTGTTCTCCCATTCAGCCTTTAAAAAAACGCCAGTCATCACGTCTGTTATGGATCCATCAGAAAGAGAGAGAGGCATTCATTGGTTTCATCTCACGGCCCGACTCTTGCGTCAAAGGTAAGAAAGGCAGACAGGGAAACGGCTACGACGACGACTACTACTACTACTACAGTTGCACACATTGTGACGTGTAGTGCGTGACGTGTAGATAAATACATTATATATATATATATATATATATATATATATATATGTGTGTGTCCTACCTTGGAACTTGATCTCGAAAACGTTGTCGTGGTGCTGGGCTACGGGGCTCTGGTGCTGTGAGCTCATGCTGGACTTACAGTAGTTTGGCGAGCCGGGCTGCGGCGCCCGGGGGATGTACTTGTTCTTCTTCTTTGGCAGTTTCTGCTTGGCCATGGCCAGGGAATAGTACATCCCGAAGTTGTTGACGATGACGGGCACGGGCATGGCGATGGTCAGCACCCCGGCCAGGGCGCACAACGCTCCCACCAGCATGCCCGAGGTGGTCTGGGGGTACATGTCCCCGTAGCCCAGCGTGGTCATGGTCACCACCGCCCACCAGAAGCCGATGGGGATGTTCTTGAAGTGCGTGTGGTCGCTGGCCCGCGGGTCGTTGGGGTTGGCGCCGATGCGCTCGGCGTAGTAGATCATGGTGGCGAAGATGAGCACGCCGAGCGCCAGGAAGATGATGAGCAGCAGGAACTCGTTGGTGCTGGCGCGCAGCGTGTGGCCCAGCACGCGCAGGCCCACGAAGTGGCGGGTGAGCTTGAAGATGCGCAGGATGCGGACAAAGCGCACCACGCGCAGGAAGCCTAGCACGTCCTTGGCGGCCTTGGAGGAGAGGCCGCTGAGGCCCACCTCCAGGTAGAAGGGCAGGATGGCCACGAAGTCGATGATGTTCAGGGCGTTGCGGATGAAGTCCAGCTTGTTGGGGCAGAACGTTATTCGCATGAGGAACTCGAACGTGAACCAGATGACGCACACGCCCTCGATGTACGTGAGGAAGGCCACCGTCTCCACCTCGGGGTAGATGCGCTCCACCGTCACGTTGTCCACGATCTCCACCTCGGTGCGGTTGATGATGGGGTTGAAGGCCTCGTGGGTCTCCAGGCAGAACGTGGTGATGGACACCAGGATGAAGAACAGCGAGGCGAGGGCCACCCACTGAGGAGGAGATTGGATTGGATAGAGAGAATGAGGGTGGTGGTGGGTGGTGGAGGGGGGGGGGGGGGGGTGGTGGAGGTGGAGGTGGGGGTTGAGAGAGGGGAGAAAGTGGGCAGAGAGATGAGAAGGACACAACGCAAGGCGATACACTTGTGCTGTAATTAAGCTCAAGCACTGGGTAACAATCCGCAGCAAGATGCGCTGCGATTCAATCCACTATCAGATACTACAGGGTGACTACTTTGACAGTGGCAATGACATTGACACACAATGTAAACCCCCCCCCCCCCCATGTAACACTCTAACCTCCTCCCCCCCCCCCCCACACACACGCACACACACACACAGTGTGCGCACACATGCACACTTATTATTTGATTCTGCGTCTCCGCCCCTGTGCCTTGGTTCGATAGGGCCGCTGTAAGGAGGGCCGATCAATAGGAGCGGCCCATTACAGGCGGAGCCTCTGTTCCCTCGGTGCTCACTCAAGGTCAGGGCGAGCTCCAAGGGCGTAGCGCACGGACCACGTTCAACAAACATTACAGAGAGAGAGAGACGTCTTCGCCGGAGCTCCGACTGCAAAGCCATTAGCGGTAGCGCGCCCCCAATCAAGGTCTTGTTGACTTAACCCACTTAGCGAATTGCAAAGAAGCAAGCGTGATCCACGGATTTTATGTTATTGTGTATGTATGTATTTCTGGATATGTATTCACGAGAAAACTATCCCGAATTCCGTATTTCCACCGGTAACCCATCCTTCGGTACCTATATTGATCCGGGGATCGCCTTGCATTGCGTCCACATCCCGATATGTACTCAGATATGTCGGTTGTGTACGTCATTGATTTTTAGAAAAGATATACCCGTTCATTTCCTCGTAGATATCGATGTACACCGCATCCCCGCGCCATTCCGCTGTTTGTCGGCCGTGTTCCATCGCTATATACACTTTATCGCTCAATCCATCGTTTTTTTTCCACACACACATACTATAGAGTGGCACTTAATATCAGCCGATCCCAGTGGAATAAGGCCATTGTTTTTGCGATGCATGTGTTTGTGTGTGTGTGTGTGTGTGTGTGTGGGGGGGGGGGATCTTCTTCTTCTTGGCTATAAATCGCATGTCAGCTTGCCAGCCGGTCGTCTGTGCGCTAATGAGTGCAAGTGTGGACATGTTGTTTGCTCCATCCACACTGTAATTGCGTAATGAGACTGGAGGAAGTGGACCAGAGCGGCAGTGTGTTGGACCAGGGCATGTCAGGGCTTGACGTGGTGAGACGCCCTCCCTCTCACTGAGTTAAGGAAATGCACCATTAGCATCAGCGCACACACGCCCCCCCACCCCACCCTCCCCACCACACACAAACACACGCACACGCACAAACGCGCACGCACAGATGTATATCCAGTATCAATGCCCTGCTGCTGAGGCAACATCACAAGGAAGCAAAGGGAAGAGTGGCGTGTTTAATATCCATAAAGAGACCATAAATAGTCCTGATATTGACCGGCTGCCAGACCGTTGCCGTGCTCTAATCTTGATAAATGCCTTTTCCACACCACCTCGGCTAATCCCGGCTTTCCGCAACTTAGCCGTTAACGTACGCAAAACAAATGAGTTGCTTGATATAGCGGCGATGCCAATTAGCTATGACCAATTAGTGAGGACATTGAGTGGTGCCAGAAAACAAAGAGAGCCGGCACGGTATCATCACGAACGCTGCACAGTGTGATGCTAAAACTATCCCCCGTGACCATTCTCTATACGCGCGTTCCCAAGCCAACATCCGATTCTACTTAATATCGCGACACAGACGCCCCTGGACCCCAGCTACACAACTGCTCTTGTACATCATCTTCCTGGGGTGAATCACCTTAAAAGCCCTGGCTTCCACACATGTATATATATAGATATATCTATATATCTATATATATAGATATAGATATATGGAGTGTCTTCTCTCCCTCATTGTCTTGCAGTGAGTGACTTAGATAGTAATAAAGAGGTTTTTTTTTTTTCTTTCTTTCTGGAACACGGATGTGTCCGCTGTGAATACAGTCTGTAATTAAGTCAGAGGTTCCCATCCAATTACTCTCAGTATCTTAGCGGTTTTAGCGCCATCAGTACTCCTCCATCAGTCCCCCCCGGGGGTCCCTTCAAGTCAACGTAGGCCCTGTTTGTTGTTATTTCGTTTTTAGCTTTTAGGTAATAGTATATTTGTGTGTGCATTTATTCCGCCTGTTTCAACTGTTGCACCTTAATTTCCCTCGGGATAAATAAAGTTATCTTGAATCTTGAATCTTGAATCTGTAAGACGGAGCACAACAACAAGTGTCCCTCTTCATAAACAACAACACAATCGTTTGGTAGTAGTTGTAGTGGCCGTCCTATGTAGTCGGATAAAGCCCTATGAATTGATAGGCCCTGGTCCCCTGCGTGGCATCTTGCTGAAGCAGCGGGGGCTATAACTCAGTGTTTACAGCAGGCCGACCCCAAGTATCGAGAGAAAAGGGTGAAGTAATTTTTCACGCCTCGACCAATGAGGGAAACCTCGCCCCCCCCCCCCCCAACCCTCCCCAATGGAGGATTGCCCACCACAACAACAACAACTTCGAAAATATCACCTCTGACAGCAACCCACTTTTTGTCTGGAGGTCTGCCATCGAGCGCTGACACGGTGCCAGTGACTTGGTCTACTAATTCGCGGCTGACCTATTTAGCTCCGCTGCCAGCCTTCCCCGGGTCCTGTGTTTTCCTGGAGGTTCAAAGACCTGCCGTATACACCCACCCACCCACCCCAGGTATAACGTCCAAGGAGGGAGGTCTGCTTAGGGGCAGTGTGGCAGTGGGGGGAGGGAAGGAGGCAGGGAGAAGAGGGGGGTACCAAAGGGAGAGGGGTAATGATTTGCATGCAAATGGTTTCTGACAGATGAAGTCATTGGTTGATTTCCTGCTCCCCGTCCCTCGCCCCCTTTCATGCACAGTGGCTGACACCTTAGGGAGAAGGGCAATTTTAATCTCATTGAACAGCCCTGTCTGAAACCACGTGCTAAGGTACTTCATATTCCTTATATACATATTCTGTCCAGAAACTGAAAGAGAGAGAGAGAGAGAGTGTGTGTGTGTGTGTGTGTGTGTGTGTGTGTGTGTGTGTGTGTGTGTGTGTGTGTGTGTGTGTGTGTGTGTGTGTGTGTGTGTGTGTGTGTGTGTGTGTGTGTGTGTGTGTGTGTGTGTGTGTGTGTGGGAGACACCAACACTGTGGTTTTACGACAACATCAACAACAACAACAACACAGAGACTATACTCACCCTTGCATATTTGGAGGAGTAGGGGTCTTCGAACAGAGCCCAGACCCGTCTCTGCCACCTGCCCCACGAGTTGCCGTGCCTGACGTCCGCCGGGTCCCCCTGGGCCAGCCTCCGGGTCATCTCGTCCACGTCATCGCCCTCCCCGTGCTCCGCGTCCGCCTCGGTGGGGTCGTCGCTGCCCAGGTCTAACAGGGCCCCCCCGGCAAAACTGTCCAGGGCCTCCTCGGCCTCCCGGTGCTGGCGGTAGGTCATCCAGCAGCATGGCTCCACGTCAGTCTCGTCGATGCCCCAGAAGGCTAGCTCCTCCTCGTAGAGCGGGCCGCACACGTCGGCGGGGCAGTGCAGCTTACCTGTCCGGTAGTAGTTGAGGATGTGCGCGAAGACGCCCGGGTGCCGGTCGAAGAAGAACTCCTCGATTTTGGCGTCATAGTCAAAGTGGTTGGCCGCGTCGGGTTCGGCCAACCAGGACAAGCGGGTGCCGGGCAGGGTGCGCAGGGTGCTGCGGTAGGTCTGGTGTCTGATCCCTCCCACGTTTATAACAATGCGATCCTTGTCGTCGCTCAAGCCCATTGCGTCCCTTAGGCATTTCTCCTATCAGTTCCCTTCATCTCGACGGCGACTCTCTGCGCGCACCGCGCGGCCGAACGCGTGCATACGGCACATGCAACAGCACCGGAATGGAGCGAAGAGAGAGAAAGAGAAGCAATCCAGGAGCGAAGACTCCACTAAACAACCATTCGTCTGTCAACGACCACGACAGAATGATGTTGGCGATGCATTACCCATACCCCCCACCCCCCCCAACCACCACCCCATCCCTCTTCTATTAATTCCACTCAATATGTCTACGAGCACCTGCGTGTGTATAGATTATGCACGCATGCAAGTATAACCGCTGGGTTGAACTCGAAATCCAAAAAGGAGTGTAGCCAATGGTCTCTCGTTAAGAATGGACGTCACACCGTATCCAAAAGACTGCGAGAGGGGAAAACAAACCTTAACCCGACAACGGTTCAAACGGTTCCCACCCAGATAAATCCAGTGCATTGACTATGGGAGAAGTAGCCCACTCGGCGAGGTAAGATCACACTAGTTTGTGGCATTCATAGCCAGGTGAATGCGGTGCTGAACGGACAGCGCCTCGTCCAGAACTAGATCGGACTAACACACACAACACACACACCACACACACGCACGCACACACAAACACTCACTCTCTCACACACGCACACGCGCGCGCCGTCTTCTTAATCAGTCCCCCCTCCTCTCCTCTGTTGCCGACCAGTTAACCTCTATCCACACCGAAGGCAAACTCGCTTCCTCCTTCCTTCCAGAGGAAGACGGAGACGGCGAGATACGGATCGACGTTAACCTAATGAGATTTTCTGTTTCACAGAAAGGCAAAGCAATTTCTTTCCATTCATGGATCGCCTGCTGTCTATACTCCCTTGGTGTGCACACCCCAAAAGAGCCGTTGTCTTGTCTTGCCTCTTTCCTGCTGGCCAGTGTGAGACAGTGATAACGACACGAGGTGGGGAGGGAAGGAGGCAAACAAAAGACTGACAGGATACGCGCGACCAAATCCCGCTTTTAGTCGCAGATAATTCCGATAATTACGTTTTTCGTGCGGAGCATGCCCAGCGTGGGGGGGACGGACCCCACACGTAGTCTGTAGCAGATTGATGAAAATAAAGAGCCGTTAAGTTCTTCGATTTAGGATTCTGACACATACGTTTGGTGTCTGTGTGTCAGAGCGCGTCTAGAGCAGCGTTGCTGGTGTAGGTGTGTTCCTATCTCTCAGCATTCAAAATTCACTTTTTTTTTTTTTTTTTTTTTTTTTACAAACAAAATTTACTATTTATAGGCTTATAGTATACACCCTGTGTCTAAATGATGGATAACTGGGATGTTTTCGGAAATTATAATGTTTTTAATGAATGCGTAATATATATTCTAGGCTACATGAGCTGTCTGCTTAATTAGCCTCCCGATTTAAGGAGCATTACCAGAAGGGAGCGCTATTTGGTAAACTACGGAAACAACGACCTTTAGTGGATCTACTTCGGGGGCCAAATCTGTTCATTCCCCTCACGCTCTTTGTAAATAGATCTGTTTATTGATTTGTCCCATTCGTTCTGTTCTTTCTTTATCTCTTCTTTCTTTCTTTCTTTCTTTCTTTCTTCTTTCTTTCTTTCTTTCTTTCTTTCTTTCTTTCTTTCTTTCTTTCTTTCTTTCTTTCTTTCTTCATTTTTTCATTTATTAATCTATCTATCTATCTATCTATCTATCTATCTATCTATCTATCTATCTTTCTTTCTTCTTTCTTTCTTTCTTTCTTTCTTTCTTTCTTTCTTTCTTTCTTTCTTTCTTTCTTTCTTTCTTTCTTTCTTTCTTTCCTTCTTTCTTTCTTTCTTTCTTTCTTTCTTTTTCTAGATGCAAATCTCATGTTCTAGATGCCCACTGGTGTTTTTTTGCACACATGCACACGTTTGTTTTTTCTTGCCATGGTGGGCAGTTCTCTCACAGTGAGGAGGAGTTTGCCTTGAACCGTTTGGAACCTCTGGCTAAATAAAGTGTCCCCTCTATAGTCTCCCCTCACAGTGACTCAGTGATCCCCGGACAGCTCAGTGGAGTTACAAAGTGTTTTCGTAAACTTGGTGAAAGGAAGACTCAGTACTTTTGACACAATGGTTGTGGCGGGCTGTACCAAGTGTATTAAATATATGTTATTCTTCTTTAATTTTATTTTTTGGGTAAGTTGATCACGTTTTACTTTTACTTTATTCATTCTCAGCTCTCTGTGTTTGTTGTATAACTTAATGCTTTTAAGGCCGTCCATCATTCGTTGCCGACTATTAAGTCATGGCACAAAGACAGTTTTCCAGTTCTGCTATTAATTCTGCTGCTCTGTTTCGGTTACAACGATGTAAGCAGAGATGTAATGCGTTTTAATATTGTGTATTGTTCTGCCTGGCTGAGCACTGCTGTATTGGAGCAGGGATGGAAGGGAAAATTCAGTCAATTACAATCGTACAATTGTACAACTACAATTCTCCAGCTCTTCCAGTTTTCAGATTTCGTCCCACAGGAATAATTGGGTCAGAAATCATGTAACAGTATTAAGGTGAATAACACATTGCATGAATCAAAAGGCAGAATTGTCTAAAGTGTTATTTCCCCCCCCCCCCTCCCCCATAGCCTTTACAAGGCGAACATGTATAAAGTATGTGATTTCATTCATGTAATTGCCACTTTAGAGAAAACACATTGAAGGAACCTACAATTACAGAAGCAGCTTTATGTGGGAGTGGGTGTAGCCGTAGGCCCCGATTGTGTCTGTCTCTGGCCTTTGAGCTCAGCTTCACCACCACCGCCTCCTCCTCCTCCTCCTCCTCCCAGAACCCATGCAGATGTTCAGGTCCCTTCCACACCATCGCAGGCTGGCCCTTGCCAGCCGCCGGCTTTCAGAAGTCAGAATCGATTGCTAGCCGTTGGGTGAAGTCCCTTTTTTGCTTTTCATTCAACCCTTTTGTCTCTAACGGAGGAGAGAGGCGCCGAGTCCCCCACACACATCCTGAGGACTTTTCACCTGACTGACCTCTTCCTCTGTTGTTGTTCCCGACATGCCGTGTCATTTGGGAAGCTCCGAGGGCCCTGTCTCTTCCTCGTTTGGGCATATTTCATGTCAAGGACCCGGGTTTCCTGTTTCCGTGGAAACAATGGAAAGGAGAGGTGACCCTAAATCTGCCCGCCTCACCGCAGTGTAAACACAGGTCCCGAGGAAGAGAGCCCTCAACATGTGGACAGAAAAGTACACCACCTTTTTTTGGCACCGGTGGTTGACACTCGTTGTCTATCACATGAATAACACTTATTACTCTCTGTATGTAAATCTCTCTCTCTCACTTCCTCTCTCTCACACTCTCTCACCTCCTCTCTCTCTCTCTCTCTCTCTCTCTCTCTCTCTCTCTCTCTCTCTCTCTCTCTCTCTCTCTCTCACTTCCTCTTTCTCTCACCTCGCCCTCTCTCCCCTAACTCTCTCTCTCTCTCACTTCCTCTCTCTCTCCCTCTCTCACCTCCTTTCTCTCTCTCTCTCTCTCTCTCTCTCTCTCTCTCTCTCTCTCTCTCTCTCTCTCTCTCTCTCTCTCTCTCTCTCTCTCCTCTCTCTCTCTCTCTCTCTCTCTCTCTCTCTCTCTCTCTCTCTCTCACTTCCTCTTTCTCTCACTCGCCCTCTCTTCCCTAACTCTCTCTCTCTCTCTCTCTCTCTCTCTCTCTCTCTCTCTCTCTCTCTCTCTCTCTCTCTCTCTCTCTCTCTCTCTCTCTCTCTCTCTCTCTCTCTCTCTCTCTCCCCCTCTCTTCCTCTCTCTTCCTCTCTCTCCCTCTCTCTCCATCTCTCCTCCTCTCTCTCCCTCTCTCCCCTCTCTCTCCCTCTCTCTCCATCTCTCCCCCTCTATCCCCCTCTCTCTCCTGCTCTCTCCCTCCCTCTCTCTCCCTTTCTCCCCCTCTCTCTCCATCTCTCTCCCTCTCTCGCCCTCTCTTCCTCTCTGGGGCAGCTGGCTGGAGGGGTCATCTTGGCTGTTGCTCTGTGGCTTCGTCATGACAGTAAAACCAGCAACCTGCTCATCCTGCAGTTCGAAGGCCACCAGGCACCCAGCACCTTCTATATCAGTAAGTATCCCCTTTTTTTCTCCCTCTCTCACGTTTCCCAAATCCCAGCACCCTCGTCTCTTTAGCCCATTCACACTCAAATCTTACGTAAACCAATCCTATGAAATTCTATTCATCAGGGGGATTAAAAAAACCTTAAAGACAGTTAACCCTGACCTTTTTATGGTTTTATCTCCACTGAGCAAAGCATTAACACTGCCAGGGTTAGGACTTCCAACTGACACTAACAATGTATGCCCTCACATTATTGTCAAAGAACCTTTGGGTAAAGGTGTCCACCAAATCGCAGATATTATTATTATTTGCATATTGGTTTTTGACAACATCCAACTGTTTGATCCACTATCCAGTATAGAGTAAAACAGTTCCCAAGCTTTCCCACTTTTTTCTCTTTTGCACTTTAGCACATTCCACTGTAACGTTTCCCCCCCAGCTCACACCTCCCGGCACTCCAGGAAGCGTGCGGTTAATACAGCGGTTATAGTTAGCCACACTTGATGCTGTTGTTTTATTATGCAAGTGAGCTCCAGAAATAGCAGAGGCCGGGCTGACCTCTAGCAAGACCTCTAAGGAAGGAGCAGGAAACAGGCTAAGCGTCGGTCTAAGACTAGACTACTGATGTCTGCATGCGGGGTAGGGCATGCCGACCGTATCCACACTGGTCCTCTGTAAAACTAGGTTATGTGCTGCTCTAACCCTCCATAACCAAGGCAATGACACTGCAACTGGAGCTGGTTCCTGGCAAACCACTGCGCAACCCACTGCGCCTCGCAAGTTGGGATGTGTTCTACTCCTCCTCCTCCTCCTCCTCCTCTTGTTCTTGTTCTTGTTCTTGTTCTTGTTCTTGTTCTTGTTCTTCTTCTTCTTCTTCTTCTTCTTCTTCTTCTTCTTCTTCTTCTTCTTCTCCTCCTTCTTATTCTTCTTTTTCCTCTAGATATGTATTGATAAATCAACAGTCAACATACCGACCGTCAGAACACATAGCGTGTGTCCAGTGTCCAGTAGGTGCCATTTGCACATCACACGTCCAAAATGCATCACTACCCATGGTAAAATATCTCAATCACAGGATGTTGTAGCACACAACAGCATGTTGGTGTCAATTGTGCGACCGATATAGCACTCAGGAACTCTGTGTTACTGGTCGCTGGTAGTCTTTGTACCTCGGCCATGAATCATCACAGTCTCGTCGTACGCACCACCCCCCCCCCCCCCCGCACCCCCCCTTGCTGACCACAGTTTGGTTTGGTCCGAAAACATATATACAGTGCGCATGGCGGCGGGCCTCCGGGGCTTGTAGTGGTGTTGAATTCTTGCGCGTCCATTCATTTACATTTGGCCCGTTCCACTCCCATAACTCAGCCCACAGTTAAGTATATGGGTCGTGCAGAACACCGGGCTTTTTATAGAGCCAGAGAGAAGAAAAAAGAGGCACACATGTGATTTTAAAGGCAGGGCCGGCCGGGGAGGCCCACCCAAGGGAGATCAAGGGAACCATGACCCCCTCCCTCCCTCCCTCCCTCCGTCCCTCCCGCCCTCGCCGGCCCAAACATACGCCCTTGCATAATTCAAATAACCTTGTACATCTGCTCCATTACCCCTCAAATTAGAGTTTGGAGTGGATGTTTTTAGCATGTGGCCCCGGCAAAGTGGTATTTATGTGGGGCCGAAAATACACCACCCTCCTGCCTCCTCCCAGCACGGCTGAAATTATTATTGCTGGCAGTCGTCGCCGCCGCCGCCACCGCCACCGGTCTCGTATGGGCGCTCCTCTCGGACTCCTGAGAAAACAGGGACCCACACTGTGTCTTATGAAGAGCGGCCAGATGGTCTGCCGCCATTAAAGATTCATGGACAGCATATTGGGACGGCAGATAAGATTCTTTGCCTTTGTGACTGTATGGACCATAGGTGTTAACAATCGTCACAATCACAGATCTGCAGCAATAAGACCATGTAGCATGGATTGTAGCATATAGTGTTGTTACGTGTTGTGTTACATGTAGTTTTGTGTTACGTGTGTTGTGTTGTGTTATGTGAAGTGTTGTGTAGAGTTGCGTTTAGTGTTGTGTAGTGTTGCGTGTATTGTTACGCGTGGTGTTGCGCGTTGTGTTAGGTGTAGTGTTGTGTAGTGTTGCGTGTAGTTTTACGCGTAGTGTTGTGTTACGTGTAGTGTTGTGTAGTGTTGCGTGTAGTGTTACGCGTAGTGTTGTGTTACGTGTAGTGTTGTGTAGTGTTGCGTGTAGTGTTACGCGTAGTGTTGTGTTACGTGTAGTGTTGTGTAGTGTTGCATGTTACGCGTAGTGTTGTGTTACGCGTAGTGTTGTGTTACGCGTAGTGTTGTGTTAAGTGTAGTGTTGTGTAGTGTTACGCGTAGTGTTGTGTTAGGTGTAGTGTTGTGTAGTGTTGCGTGTAGTGTTACGCGTAGTGTTGTGTTACGTGTAGTGTTGTGTAGTGTTGCGTGTAGTGTTACGCGTAGTGTTGTGTTACGTGTAGTGTTGTGTAGTGTTGCGTGTAGTGTTACGTGTAGTGTTGTGTTACGTGTAGTGTTGTGTAGTGTTGCGTGTAGTGTTACGCGTAGTGTTGTGTTACGTGTAGTGTTGTGTAGTGTTGCGTGTAGTGTTACGCGTAGTGTTGTGTTACGTCTATTATTACATGGTGAGACATGAGATTAGTGGTTTTATGCTACACATCAGAGAAATGTTGTGAGGTTTATAAAAAAAAGTCTTTGTTTTTAGATGACACACGTGTGTGTGATCCAGAGTTGTGTGTCTTTAAATATTAAATACTGCATATGGTAGCGTGTGAGTGGTGGGTGAGGGGGTGTGGAGGGTTAACTCTTTATGTTCTAACCCGTCCTGGCATCTAAACACACAGGTCATGATACCAGACCAGGCCTCTGGATTCACCTTCTTTTACCGCAATCTCAGCATTGTACTATCTTGTCATGTGTTCACCCTGGAATGTAAACTGGGGTTTGTTTTATTTTTTTGTTCTCCATAAAATGAGATAAGCATGAAACAATACGGCCGGTAGGTTAATTTGTGACGAGGAACTGGTGCAGCCCGGATGTGATAACGGCAACAGGAACACACTTGTGATTCCAGAGGTTCTAAAGCAGCAAAAGCCGCTATGGTGTATAGTGTACTGCCTCGCACTTCATTGTTTTTCGCCCAGATTAGACCTGACCTTCACTGACATCTGTGTGCTGCCCCGTTTCAGAAGAGGAGCTGGGTTTAAATGGGTTTTCTCTTGCATTCTTTTTCCATCATTTACAGCTGTCAACTCGGATCTCCGAGGGTTGGCCGTTCTCTTTCTCTGTGTGTGTGTGTGTGTGTGTGTGTGTGTGTGTGTGTGTGTGTGTGTGTGCGTGTGCACAGGTATCTGTGTTCACACTTTATTTTAAACATTTGTATTTTCTTTAGTAGGTACCTAGCGTAGTAAACATGTTATGTTGAAGTAGATAATGAATAGAGCCAGTTTCAACTGGTGGTTAAGTGGAGGCCATGGGTTCTCTAGACTTCTAAATATATAGCATAGTCTACGGCTAGGCTACTTTATAGTTTATCCATTTAAGATAACATGAATAGAAATAACGTAATCTGGAACGGCCCTCCATTGTGAATCTTAAAAAAACAATCCCTAGTTGATTTATCGTGGAGGGAAACCACTTACCACTGCATTATGTTCAGCTTGAACATAATGCTCTCTGGTTCTCAGAGGTTGATGTGCGCAGGGCCAGAGCCCGTTCATGTTCTTATTCCCTGATGTTAATTGCGCCACCTGGGGGCCGAGCGGCCTTACAGCGTAGCTCTTTGTCTTTTCTATTGCATTATCGTGCTTTTTGGCCGCTAATAGTCTTTGTTCAGTCATTACGAATGGCTTGGTTTTGTTAATGCGATAAGTAGGTCTCGCAACAGGATGTGCGTGTGTGCGTGTGTGTGCGTGTGTGTGTGTACTTCTGTTTCCTGGTCTGGAGTGTGGGGCTGTGGAGATGATTGATGAGTGGTCAGAAATTAAGGGATTTGAAGGGAGTGAGAGTGAGTAACTGGGATTTATTTTCGGTTTTTGTTTTCACTGACTTTCAGGATCTGGGACCCGGCACACACTTCCTGGCTGTAGATGATATCATGTCATCGACCCAGCCAGGGGACGTGTGCAGGAAACGTAGCCTACTTACAATACAGCGATACAATGCATTTGGACCAGGACATTTGAGCACTGTCACTGCCCCCTAGAGGCGGCTCTATTAAATAGTAGGCCATCATGCTCGGAAAAAAAGAAAATCGATAATGGCATTATTGAACCTAAATGAGTGGGTGGGCCTTTCGATCATTGTTTAAAGGCAATATATATTCCACACTATTGATCTACTTTTCTCTTTGATTATAGGCGTGTACATCCTAATCGCCGTGGGCGCGACGATGATGTTTGTGGGCTTCCTCGGTTGCTATGGCGCCATCCAGGAATCTCAGTGTCTCCTCGGTACGGTAAGTACCCTCCTGAGATGACCTCAGTAAGAGGGCCGTCTCCACGTGGCAGGAGAAACCCTTATCTCCAAGACTGCTGAGCTCTGGGTTTCACGTTCAATGTCGCTTGAATCTGACGATTCAGACCAATCTTCAAGGCATGATTTAAGTAATTTATTTATAATTTTTGTTTGTTTTAGTAGTTAGTGTGTAGCTTTAGATTACTTTGTGTTGTCTTTGGCAGAGAGTTAAGAATATGCACACAATGTAGCATTGAATAGAATAGAATAGAATAAAATACAATACAATCTCAAATACATTTCTATTTTCCCTCTCTCTGTAGTTCTTCTTCTTTCTCATCATGCTCTTTGCTTGTGAAGTGGCTGCAGGGATCTGGGGTTTCATGAACCGTGACACAGTAAGTATATACTACACCCGCACACACACACACACACACACACACGCACACACACACACGTGCACATACCCATATCCATACACACACACACACACACACGTGCACATACCCATATCCATACACACACCTGCACATACCCATATCCATACACCACACCACACACACACACACACACACACACACACACACACACACACACACACACACACACACACACACACACTACACATACACATACACAAACCACACACACACTCTCACCACACACATGCACATACCCACAGCCACACACACACACACACACACACACACACGCAAACGCACATTCTACATTTACACACTCACCCAAACATGCACCCACACACATCCACAAACCACACACACACACTCTCACCACACATATACCCACATCCACACACACACACACCCACAAACACACATTCACACACACACACACACACACACACACACACACACACACACACACACACACACACACACACACACACACACACACACACACACACACACACACACACACACACACACATTGAACGCACACCCACAAACTCACATACACACACACCCACATGTGCCCACATTGACACACACCAACTGACTCACGACTGACCAAACTGGTTTTAGTTTATACTTTTTTATATTGTCAGGTTTATGTGGATAGCACTTGATGTATGACATCACAATGAGTCACAGGGCTACAAATCATCCCTGCTTTAGGCAGCTAGGAGTGCAGTGTGTGTGTGTGTGTGTGTGTGTGTGTGTGTGTGTGTGTGTGTGTGTGTGTGTGTGTGTGTGTGTGTGTGTGTGTGTGTGTGTGTGTGTGTGTGTGTGTGTGTGTGTGTGTGTGTGTGTGTGTGTGTGTGTGTGTGCAGTAAGGTAAACATCTCGGCCATGTAAGTCAAAACAAAGGGGAAAAATACCTAAATCAAACCAATTCAAGTTCAATAAATGAATCACTAGTTATCTCCTCCATAAAAACGGGCAGAGGTTATGTTTTCACCCCTGTAATCTAACCCCCAAGGTTAGATTACTTGGTTACTTACTTACTTACTTACTTAATGGGCCAAGGAACAGTTGATTGGATTTTGGCGCAGATCCGGATCCGAATCCGGATCCAGGGGTGGTGTGGCGTGGAGGTATACGCTCTATACTGAGTTTCCGACCCCAAATGGCCCTTACCGGACTCACACCTCTCTACCCCCACAGATCTCCAAAGAACTGATCAACTTCTACGACTCAGCCTACATCAAGGCTGTGGATGTAACTGGCTCCACCAGCAAAGAGGCAGCCATTAAAGTACTGGATGTCTTTCACACGACGGTAGGCCTGTGTCATGCTGGCACTCTCTCTTTTAGTGTATATCTTTGATCCTGTAGTCGTTTGCAAAACGAATGTGCGACGATGCGTCACTATAATGTTCAACGGACATATGTCTAATAGTATAATGAACAGTTTGTGAGGGGCGTTAATCAGCCATCTGTACTCTTTGTTTCCCGCCTTAGCTTGACTGCTGTGGCAAAGGAGACGACGGTCCTCTCTTCAAACAAATCACGGGCACCTTGTGTCCTAAATTAACCCCGGAGGATTTCCTCGTATCGCAGGTACTGTATATATATATATATATATATATATATATATTTCAACCTATACCAACGCATTGGATACTGTATGAGGAATGTTATTCTGTGAAGGTCATGATATGCCATATGAAGGCCAGAAACACAAGTGTAGAATAGTGTATACTTAAGCCACTTATGGAAACGTATTCCTTGTTAAGGATGTCGGCTTGAAACCCATTTCAACATCTTTTCTGTAACACCTCACCTCAAAACCATGTTTGAATACGCCCTTAATCCCCAAATTGTTTGAAGAGCATCATCATCTCAAAGGCCATTTTAATGACAATGCTTGAAGAAACCCGGGGGCTGTTTGAAGTGTGTGGCAAGAGCATTCGCTCAAATCAACTCTCTCCCGTCCTGTTCTCTCCCCAACCCAGAGTTGCCATGTCAAACTGATTGACCTGTTCTCCGAGAAGCTCTACCTCATCGGCCTGGCGGCGCTGGCGGTGGCCGTCATCATGGTGGGTGTTAAACACTTCACATCCAGATCATAGCACACATGCCAACACAACGTAACGTCAACGCCTCAGCTAATTGGCCGTGGTCGGATCAATCAGTCGGACCGATTGATCCGACGCCAGCTGCGTCGTGTTTGTGTAGCGCCTTCATCGCGCTTACTGTCTCGAACGGCTGCACAGGCCCCACAACACAACGCTCCCCCTAACCCCTCTAAAACGGAAAGGAAAAACACCCTTGTGCCCTCATGCATTTGCAATCACCGGCCTCGACCTGAATGGAATAACGTTGATTCCACCCCATACCGTGGTGTAATTATGCCTTCCGTTTACGTATATTGCTCATCTATTGTTCCTTGGCGCCGGTGGAGGTGTGACCGTAAATGGTTGTGATCCCTGTGACCGTGTTTTAATGAATGAGGTATTTTCTCTTCCCTCGTCCAGATTTTCGAGATGATCTTCACTATGGTGCTGTGCTGCGGGATCCGCAACAGCCCTCCGTACTGAAGGAGTCTGACGCCATGGGGCTGTGTCCGACAGTCCGGAAAGATCTCGATTAAAAAAAAGACCTCTGTGTGAAAAGGGATGGCTATCAAGACACAACAGCGGTTATACATAATATGACCTAAAACATATGATGAACAATTGCATCCCTCTGCCCCCCCCCCCCTCTCTATTATTTAAGATTATTATTATTATTATTTTATACATAAAATATATAGTCAATTGTATTATTATTATTATTTCTGGGGTGGGGGGGGGGGGGGGGTCCTATATTGTATGTGGTATTTTTCCGAAGCTATTCAATTGTTGAAGAAATAGCACTTAATAATAGAGGGGTTATATAGTAAGTGTAAAATGTGGTTGTTTAATTGCCCTGCAGTTCCATTATGTAAAGCTTAAATAGCAGTTTAAGTGTGTGTTGCGTTACTATTTTATTTTTCTGAAGTGAATTTCAGGCAATGGTTATCATTTGTATTTTATGTCAGATTATTCATAGATTGGGGTTCTTCTGTGAGTCCTCACATTTTTTTCCTCAGGGCCCTTTTCCCCCCCCCCATTTGACTTATTATTTTGATTATGATTATTATGTTTAAATACTGCTAGGCCTCATATATTTTGTATTTTCTCTTGTAAATGTTCTGTGTTTTGTTCCCTGGGACAGCTGGCTCACCGTTGTACTGATGAATAAACAGTTATAAGGATTAACCTTAGGTCATATTCCGAAAATGTTTGTTGAGTTTCCTCCCAATGTCAAGTATGGCTTATATTCTAATTATCTTCCAGATATTGGATCTAGAGTAGACCTAAACTATTACAATCAGTATGCTACTTAAAACGGGTTTCAAATCATCCACTATGAGCAATCAAATGTAATATGGCATGTCCATTCAATCCTTTAATGTAGTAATGCAATATGCAATTCTATATTCTACCACAAGGTGGCTGGGTGAGCACGGCACCACCATAAAACCGTACGTATTTTGGTGAACCAGTGGTTCCCTTTTCATCTACCCCATACGTCATCCAGACACGTCCATCGCCTTTTCAAATAAACTGATCAGAAAAAGTAAATTCCTCCCATATGTGCCATTGCGTGCTAAACCGTGCTAAACCGTAAAATTTAACAAATACTTAAAATGATTATGCCAATTGTCATTATTATAATTACAGTTTGTGGTGGAATCATGGTAGGCCTGCCATAAGAACACATTCTAATAATAAAAATGTGTGTATTTAGAAGATAGCAGTATATTTATTCCTTGCAATGCCTAAGCATAAACTACCAGAATAGACCGGTTGGAAGTTACAGCTTCATGAGTTCCTTCAATATTGACATGACATATTGACATAAATGCCAAATGACTAAACTAAAAAGCGAAACCACAATATGTGAAAAGCTCCCCCTACAGCCACTCACATTTCCTATGAAAGTATTTCTTGTGGTCATTTTGCCAAACAGACGTCGGGATGGGACCGGCGTCTCGTGACTTAATGTGACCAACAGTTCATCGTCTTCCTCAAACATCTTCTCATTTCCTCATTTGCGGGGCTTTTGGTCTCTTTCTTCAATCGTCAAGAAGAGAAGGAAAAACGACAGGGCAAACAAAACTAAACAAAAATGTTTATAAATCTTATAAATATGCATCAAAATGAAGTGTACCACTGGAAAGACCCACTTGTAAAACTGACCGCTGTAAGGTCACAGACATATCTGCAACAACAACCGTGGGATGTGGGGACATGTGGAACTCAGTCCCTCAGTGTAGTGTTTATATAATATATATTATATATATATATTATATTTGGAGATGTGTACTGCGGGAGGGAATAGGGAGTAAGCATTCCAATGTACCTGTTGCAATTGGCCAATACAAATATCTTGTATCTTGTATATTTTGTTTTACATCATAACAAAGCACCAATTATCCACAACACGTATCGTTCTGTACCCGCTCATCCAGTTGTGCATGAGGACGTAACTGTGATGGCGGACACCTGCTGCCACATGTCAGGCCGCCTTTCTCCCCCTTGTCTCTCCCTGCCTCCCTGCTGCTGAGTCACAGACGAGAGCAGATGTCTGGCCTGGTGAATCACAAAACAGGTTGGACACCACAAGCACACCTGCACCGCACAGGTGGAAGGCTCCGACTCATCTGTCTGGCTCCTCTCTCACTCGCACTGACTCTCTTTCTCTATGGCTGGCTCTCTATCACTCTCTCTATCTATACCTTGTCACTCTGTCTCTGTCTCTGTCTCTCGTCTCTCTCGTCTCTCTCTCTCTCTCTCTCTCTCTCTCTCTCTCTCTCTCTCTCTCTCTCTCTCTCTCTCTCTCTCTCTCTCTCTCTCTCTCTCTCTCTCTCTCTCTCTCTCTCTTGCTCTCTCGCTCACTCGCTCTCTCCTCTCTCTATCACTCCCCTGATAACATTCTCTTTTAGTCCAGTGTGTGTCAAAGCTCTGAAAAAGACACCTTACTGTTCCGAACAGTAATGAGTCATAACAACGGAACAATGAAATGACAAAGCAGGGCCACATATACGATGATGCCTTGACATAACAACACAAGTGGTCACAGCCAGATGATTTGGAAGATTCAGCCAGTCCGAACACACGTCCTTCTTCCCCTGTCCCCTGTATCGGACAACCACGTTGTTCCAAGTTTCAGCCAAATTCTCTCGTTTGGTGGTGGTTCATTCTCTTTCTTACACACACACACACACACGCACGCGCACACACCACACACACACACACACACACACACACACACACACACACCCCCACCCCCACGCCCCACCCACACACACACACACACACACACACACACACACACACACACCACCACACACACACCACACACACACACACCACACACACACACACACACACACACACACACACACACACACACACACACACACACACACACACACACACACACACACACACACACCTTATGGTTATGAGACATTCCTCTGTCATCACTTTCTTCTGTCTGACAGGAGGAGGGTGGGGGAGAGAGGAGTCAACTTTGATTGTTTGGGTGGTGACTGAGACACCTTATAACTTCTGATTGAATCCTTTCCACTTGACAACCTGACAAGTCAGACGAGGATACATTTGTTTCAAAGACTACACCAAGATTGTCTCAATGGTAATGGTAAGTCTGATCAGATTCATGCTCCAAATACGAAGGACTTATAATATTTTAAATAGAATAGCCATATGACATATTTTACATATTATATGTATATAACATATTATTACATATGGGAACACTGAATAGAAAGATTGTATAGTTGTACGGTTGTATCCGATAAAAACAAAGAAAAACAAAACATAGGCGTAGGCATATACCTTGTTTATAACAATATAATTATATAACAAATTTGTAAGTGATAGAC
The DNA here is from genome assembly GCA_027704905.1 of Muraenolepis orangiensis. NCBI lineage: Eukaryota > Metazoa > Chordata > Actinopteri > Gadiformes > Muraenolepididae > Muraenolepis > Muraenolepis orangiensis. The sequence goes on along the minus strand of CM051010.1, from coordinate 2,410,480 downwards.
TATAGTAGATAGAAGATTGGGGTAATTCAAAAAGTAATTTTTTTTTTAAAACGTTCTTAATTGTCTTCGTTGTGTTCTTAATTAGAAAAATAGATTGCAGCTTTAATTGATTAATTCAAATGAATAAAGTATTGGCAGATTAAACTACAATCTGTGGCTATAGGCTGTTCCTCCCCTCCACCCTTCATTCATTTAAATAACAAGGCTGACGCCATTTCACGACTGGATCATTTAAACGAACCGTGTTGGTGTTTTGGTGGTATCATGACGCCAAAAAACAGGCTTTGCCCACGCACGCACGCACGCACGCACATACATTAGTTATCCATAAAGGGATTTCATTTAAAAAAAAAAAGGATTTTCTGTATCAGTATTTCAGTGTTTCAGTATTTTCTATGTTTAGAATTGCAATCTTTCGCTCAATTGCTCTCACGCACATATTAGACAGGTTAGAACAAACAAGGCTCAGCACAGTGTAATGTGTCGTCGACATACTCGCCTAATGTATAGCCTATGAGTCACGGCTTTACGGAAGGCTCACCTGTGGCTGCAGGTACACTCCGCCGTGACTCCACCCAACTGTTGTCTCAGAGCCTCGGGAGAGCTGTCGTTAAAGACTTTGCGTCTCGGCACACCGAGAGTCAACAGGGAGCCGCCGAGGGGACGGGACGAAGCGCTATATTGCACAACTTGTTTTCTGCTACTATTAGATAAAACAGTCTAGTTTAGGACTTGCGTAGGACTTGCCGACGGGTCCGACCATGAGTTTTGCAGCTTCCGAAAGCGTGTTTCTGACCGCCTTGCAGCCCCACACCTCGGTCACAACCTACGGCCTCCCCTCCGACGGACAGTGTCACAATGAGGGAACAATGTCGGACGAGGTGGCCCGGGCCAAGAGGGTCCAGCAGCAGGTACAAATGAGGCTGGCGGAGGGGTCCACTCTATCGCGAAAGAACGGCGGAGCGGGAGCGGGGAATTACGCCACATCAGGTAAAGCAAATATTTCAGTACAGACCAAAGTATATCAGCATGAATGACACGTTATAGACCGTGTGGACGGGGAGAAGTGTGGCGAGAGTCCAGAGCCAAAGACCTTCGCATACCTGTTTTGACCCCCCCTCCTCACTCCCACTCCGTCATTATGGTGTCACGTAAATTCGCCTGTCATTGTGTAGTGTTTATTATTTGCATGTGTTCCTTGTGTATGTCTTTGTATGTCACTCTGAATAAATGCGAAGCCGTCTGTGTCTGTCCGTCAGTTGTTCCCAGTGTCCATGTACACCTGTAGGCCTGGTCGTTTATAACACACTGCGTACGTAGCATACGTTGCGCTTCTTTTGCTCGCGTAGACAACTACTTCCAGACAAATAACAGCCCTGGCTATGTCAAATGATCGCTGTGTCAATGGCGGAGATTGACCCCTGAATGTTATTATCACCTGTCCCAGGGGCCAAATGCGTGCCCCCTTCTGCGCTATGCGAGGCCTGTTTTGAAACGAGTGTAAAGGTGTACATGGTAGTAACATGCTAGTGTGTTACGCCACGATTAGTGGGGGCCCACGTGACATGGTAGAAACACAACTTGCAATCTGTTTGTCTTGATGAGGACCACACAGTTCTTGTGTGTGTGTGTGTGTGTGTGTGTGTGTGTGTGTGTGTGTGTGTGTGTGTGTGTGTGTGTGTGTGTGTGTGTGTGTGTGTGTGTGTGTGTGTGTGTGTGTATTTTTACTCTAACACTTAGTACATGTGTACGTGTATGTGTACAGCAGGGTTGGGTGAAGGACTGTACTGCTCTGGTCTTTTTTGTTTCTCCCCTCGGCCTCAGGGGTCGCCCCGGGCGCACACGCTGCATGTCCCAGCGTCTTTTGTTTTATCGTGAGTCATACTTTTTTGAACGACGCCTGCGTTAGTCTTACATAGACATTTTCAAAAAGCAACATCATCATTCGCTGTCTAAGCGTGGTGATGGCGGTGCTTTAGATGGTGCTCGGGTTTCTATGTGTCCTGCCTCGTCAGGCCCAGGAATTTGCGGAGAGAAAAGCGTACGATTCTTATTATTTTTTTAGCCGTCGTATGATAGTGCAGCCGTCTGGTTCCCTAGTAACCGTTCAGTGCTCACTTCCCCATAACCGGCAAGCAGCACCGCCGGCTATTGGGTGGATAGCACAGGAATGTGGATTTTTGGGAAACTTTTTACAACTTTCCAATTTTTAGATGTATTACTGTACACATTTGGATAATGTTTAAAGCAAACAACCTGAGGCAAATTTACAATTCACAAATATCTCGTAGAAAAAAAAGTATGTGGATACAATGAGAGGGAACCAGACACCCCTTCAACATGAACACCAGAGATGTCAGCGATAAGCAAACCCACATTGGCTAAGACCAAAGGGCAGATCATCAAGGTGTGTTTTTCAAATCTTCATTGTAAGGGCCACCATTGGTGGGTGTGTTGGTGGATGAGTGTTGTCAGGGTAGGGCTTGGGCAGGTCCAGGGCAGGTCCTGTCTCTCTGTTTTTTTCTCTCTCTCTCTCTCTCTCACTCTCACTCTCACACACTCACTCACTCACTCACACACACACTACTGTCCCAACCGGTTTTGGTGCCTTTCCCCAGCAGCAGTGGAGTGTGAAAATTAGTTTACCCCTCCCATCTCTGTACCTGGGAACACTGGCGTACACACGCACACAACACCGTAAACATAACTAGAAGCCCTGTGCGCTGCCAGGTATCTATCTGCCCAGGACTGTGTTCTGATGGCTTGTCGTGGGAACCTTGATCGCCCGGGAGCCCTGATCTCACTCGGGAGGACAGTTGATGTTCGACGTCTGCGTGTTCCACTTTGAACCACATCAGCAAAGCTCATAGCAACCTGTCTCGCCATGCAAGCCCATGCTTTCCATCCGATGTGTTTACCAAACATGAATACAGACCTGTCTGAATGTTTTAATAATAAACAGTATTGTGACGTCTGGTATTTGAAGCTATGCAGTGAAATTCCCCATCCGGAAAGTTCAGGTTTTTCGGACATGTTGATTGACAAGGTAGATATGCTTGGGGCGAGGAATGTTTACTTCCAACGCGAAGGACACTTGGTGTACTTTTGCTACTGACCATAAAAACACAGCACCACACATTCAGAATGGTCTCTTTGCCGCTATCTACGTTCTCGGTCTTGGGCTTCCAGCCAATCCGCCTATGTGCCGCCATGAGTCACGCTGTCTCATTCTTTACAGAAGGGCGTCTCTTCAGATATCAGAGGGGCAGAGTCGTCAGTATCAAGCATGCACATGATCATGTGCAGGAATGGGGACAGACAGACAGACAGACAGACAGACTATCTATCTATTCGTGTTTTACATATCATTCAGATCTAACACTAGTCAGGGAATGCGACTCTCCATATGTGTATACTGTAAAGAAGGGGTTTTCAAACTTTGGATCGCGACCAATAATTGGGTCACAGCAGAGCACCAAGTTGGGCCACTATAAGTGTCTTTTAAAGTTAAATGTGTATGTCACTGGTGTGTTTTGAAGTCTGCTAATGGGGGAATACTGTATTGATGAATAAAATAGGCTAAATTAACCATGTTACTGTGCAAAACTTTGTGAGGGCTCATGAAGTTTGGGAACCAAACAAGCAAAAGGGAATCAAATGCGATCCGTGTTGTGATTCACCGTCCTCCGCTTTTTGATTTCAGAATATGGCGGCTCTTCAACCATGAAATACCAGACGTACAGCCCTGGCTTCAGCTCCAGGTCCTATGCGTACTCGGGTCCCAAACCAGTTATGGTGATTATCTCCTAATTTATACCATGATACACAGTTTACCTTCATGTGTGGTTCTCCCGCTGTTTCGATGGATGAGCTAATCATTGACTTTGGGTCTGAGACTGTGGTAGATGGCCCACCGTTGACGTAATATTTCACGAAAGGCTGATAAGGACAGCTAACGGGACAGGCCTTGGGGATCTCCTCTTCTATTTCGAGAACCGATGCTTGAGCGTTTTTTCACCACAGTGAGAGTGACAGTGTTATAAGTATCAGTAGTAACTGTTATTTTGGTTGCTCCAAGATTGGTTTGACTCCACCAGTCCCCTTCGTGGGCTTTGTCTCAGGATGTCAGTGTTAGGGGGGGGCTCTAGTGTGGTGTACCTACAAATCTACTTTCTCCCAGTGCTGACATGAGATTTCACTCTTCCCAACGGGATCCAGGCTCCACGCCCAGTAGCCCAGTATCCGGGCAGCATGCCCCGGAACTACTCGTCGCGCTCCGCTGTGGACCTCGGCCAGCTTAACAAGATGAGCATGGTTGGGATGGGAGGAGGCGGAGGAGGAGGAGGAGCCATGATGTACCAGCAGGGTGAAGTCATGATGGGGGGCTACCAGGGAGCCGGCAGGCAGCAGATGAGCATGAACCGTGGTGACCCGGAAATCATCTCCCTGCACTCCATGCGGCAGCAGCAGCAGCAGCAGCCGCACGGAGCCATGCAGCCCTGGATGGTGGACGACAGCGACGCGTTGAGCATGGTCTCGGACCGCGACGCCACCGCCTCCAGGCAGTATACCCAGAACATGACCAACGGCTACAGCATGAGGCAGACAACGCAGGGGGGCGGCTACCAGGGCTCCATGCGGCGCTCCCTCAGTGGCACGCTGTCCCGCGGCGGGGGCATGATGGGCGGGGAGGTGGAGATGGTCCAGCAGCCTTCCTTCAAAGGCCCCGCCTTCCGCACCATCAGCAGAATCAACAACCGCAACCGGATGAGCATGGGCTCCGTGTCGGGCGGAAGCACTCTGCAGCACCAGGCGTCCAGCGGGAGCTACGGGGGGGTGGACAAAGGATTCGTCCTTAGCGGGAACACCTCCGGGTCCCAGGGCAACCTATTGATGATGCAGCGCCCGGGAACGCTGTCCCGGGCCATGTCGGTGAAGAGCATGCACAGCGTTGGGAGAGGCATGGATGTGTATGACGGGGCCATGGACCTTCGTGGAAGCATGGGCAACCTGAGCGGGTGAGGACGGCTTATAACTGATACTAAACTTCTGATAACTAAGTGAACTGGACCACAAACCACATTTCTGTCGCTTTACGTCATGCACCGTTTGTTTGGCAAATTAAGAAATGCCAATGTAGATAATTGATACAAGGTACTTACTATCGAAAAACATGTGTTAGCGTAAGTTCAAACAGGACAATATAATAATAATAATATTAATATTATAATAATATAATGTGCGTTTTGGGCTAAGAGTTCTAGGAAGAAAGAGGGATGTGTTATCTGGGGTCCTCTTTTTCCATGTAAAGTAATGGGAATCCCTGCCAAAAATGTCCTGGATTCCCATGACTTTGACATCTCTCCTCATGTCCCGCCTTTCTGATTGGCCAAACTGCATCTCAATCATTACCATCATTTTGCTTTCCGTTAGCGGCTTCCATTGACTTGCAGGGTAACAGTAACCTAGCTCCTGTACATGTGAGGGGAATACAATTAGTATTATTTGCCCATGATTTCCAATGTGTTCTGAATAGTCGCTTATTCAACACGAGTGCCAGTAACAGCAAAACAAGGTGGTACAAGCACTTGTCTACAAGCACACAGATAATTCTGCACAAGTTTCGGTGCAGTGGAATTAATAGGCTACCTGTGATGCGCCACTGACGCAATTATATGATCAGCTGCTTCTGGCTTGGTCGTCTGCACAGAGGAGGGTAATCTAGGGTTTCCAAGCCCAGTGAAAATAATAGTGATGCTAATAATGATGCTACGGCCGCGTTCCAGACAACTCGTAAGTCGAGAATTCATGACCTTCTACAAGGAAAAGTGCAATGGAACGCAAGCTGGAGTCTACTTTCTACTTTCTACTTCATTTTCTGATGTCACATAACAATGACAGCAACCAGGCTCGACCACTGTGAATGGTATACCGTCAAGTAAAAGGCACCGTTAAGTATATTTACCTGTATTTAATTACAATAAGACATACAATCATATTGTAAAAACAGTTATGCATGTCAATTGGTGTCAAAATATGTCGTCAATGCTTGCTGGTTACAGTAAACAATCTCTAAAAGTTAGCCTATCCTCCCTGCACAAAAGTTATTAGTTATTAGTCACTAGTTAAATATTTATTGAACTAAAAATACTTATTAGTTAAATATTGTTGTATGCAAGGAGGCTGTGCTCCTGAGAGTTAAATTGTCTAACCGGGAGCCAAAGAAACACCACATATAGTCACGGTCAGCCATAGTTTCTGTTTACGTTTGGCGTCATGCACCTGGAACTTTGAATTCATAACTTGAATGTTTCAATTTGGAAATATACGAGTCTGCAATGCGGCATAATAATGATGCTAACAATGACGCTAATAAGGACTCTAATCATTTCGCTATAAATGACTTATAATCACATGTCGAAAGTGTTACCAATGGTATAGATTTCTATGTTAACGATCATATGAGACATTACCAGACATTTAAAAAAACAAAAAGGAAAAACTGCCCCTTTTCAAACAAACGGTAACAAACGGCGCTATCCTTCTTGGGGATTTTCCGTCAGCTGGTAATCGACGCATGGATGGTGACAGCACACAAACTGCTGGAAGTTTCTATCAGCGGTTTACTTCTCAAATGCCTTGGATATGCCTTGGATTAAAAAAAGCGGTTCCAGAGTGGAAGGACTTGCTTTGGGTGTGGCGATCGTAGACCTCAGATTTCACACACTGGAGGCTTGTGGTTCACCAGGCATATGGAGAGGCCACAATGTTAAATTAAGGAGAAAACACTTTGCTTTAGCGCGAGAGAGAGCGATGGCGATTTATGAGTCATTACTGCTACTCTATTGCCGGGACGTGTAATTATAGAAACATCCAATACTTCCTGCCTGAATGATATAACTCAAGATTGATAACCATATTATTGATATGATTATTTCCCCCCAACAAAAAAAACTAGAAATGCGTATCCTGTGTGTGTGTGTGTATGTGACAAATCAAGTTCTTGAATCTTGAATCTTGAATCTACAGGATCAACAGTTTGGACATGCCCACCGCAGTGCAGTACCTGAAAGAGTCCGACCCAAACTTGCAAGTTCTGGGGGCCGCCTACATTCAACACGAGTGTTACAACAACAACGATGCGAAACACGAGGTACCACAGTGACAAAACATCCGTTTGCTTCTGCCAAAAAAGACTCCCCGCTTGCTTGCTTGCTCGCTCGCATTATGGCTGTCGCGATGTCGGTTACAGCCGTGTTTCTCAGCCGTCATCGCATTTTGCAAATGCATTGCTAGCCTTCCACCCTCCTCCGGGCCAGGTTGTCGGAGCGGTTTCGCAATGTAGTGTTGTGGTGGGAGTCACGTCTGTTCACATCTGGAGAACACACCATTAGATCGTTGAAACTAATTGTGTATCTTGTATTTTTGTGACCACAAACCTTTTTGTCGTTTTATGTCATGCACCGTTTGATCGGTAAATGTATAAATGACTATAGATCATTAATACAAAGTCATTTCTACAAAGTCATTTCTATCACAAAAACATATCAGTAACAAATTATCCCTAAATATCTGAAAAAAGAAAAACACATTTTTTCTTCTTTTATATTATTATAATTCTTAATAATAACAATATATATTTACTATTATTATTGATCTATTATTATGATTTATCTTTTATGATTTATTACTATTATTACTTTTTATTAGTATTGTTTTCATTATGATTAATGAGGTGATTGGGCTCCTGCTAAAGATGCTAGCTAAAGTGAGAGTGGAGTTATTTAACTAGTCCTAGCGCTGATCTTACGTTTCCTCGCGCCTCTGTCCACAAAAGGTGCGCCGCTACAAAGGCATCGCGGAGCTGGTGAAGCTGTTCAACTGTGACAGCCAGGAGGTGCAGCGCTTCGCCACCGGGGCCACGCGTAACCTGATCTATGAGAACATGGACAACAAGGTGGCCCTCATCGAGGAGGGGGGCATCCCCCAGCTGGTGGAGGCTCTGAAGGAGACGGACGACGAGCTACGCAAGAACATCACCGGTAAAACAAACAAAACAAAACACACCAGCCATTTCAGTAACGAGAGAGCGAGAGAGCGAGAGAGCGAGAGCGAGAGAGAGAGCGAGAGAGAGCGAGAGAGAGCGAGAGAGAGCGAGAGAGCAAGAGAGAGAGAGAGAGAGAAAAGATGCATGGAGGTTTCTCAGTCCGTTCTAATCCCCTTTGCACGGTGCTTTGGGCAGTCATAACTATCATTTACTTTTGGAAGGGTTTGAGGAAGAACAAGCTTCCCTTTATAAGGGTGCTGTTCAGCGCCTTAGTCGTAATCCTCATTTAGAAGTGCTTGGAGTCAAATGTGTGAAACAAATCCCGCGTGGATATTGTTTAGCTCTGTGTGTTGCTGCTGTGAAGAAGACTGTAGTAGTTGGTCTGCATGGAGGCACAGATTGTGATTGAGATTGTCAGCGCTAAGGGAGGTGCCATGTGTGTGTGTGTGTACACATGAGGGGAAGGTGAACAGGGAGTGGCCATGCCATTTGGTTTATGCCTGCCTCACCCATTGCATGACTCCAGGCCCCTGAATGACTTGTCACTGACTTGTCACATGTACTTTGTCACTCTTTATGGCTGACGATGTCACGATGCCCCTGAATGACTTCATGTACTTTGTTATTCTTTGTGGCTTCGATTTTTCATTTCACACGTTGTTCCATAATCACAAGAATTTGGCCTTTTTTGTGTAATTATGTAATTGCAAACTGAAAACCCCGAAAACAAACCAGAGGAACCCTGATTGAAAACTGAGGTTTGGGCCGACACTCATTCTTCTGTCTTTTCTGTTTGTTTAGGTATCCTGTGGAATATGTCGTCCAAAGACAACCTCAAGGAAAAGATGGCCAAGGAGACTCTTCAGGATCTCACTGAGAAGATCCTCATCCCCCTGGCAGGCACCGAAAATGCGGACTCCATCCAGCAGACCCCCTCTGAGGCAGACATCTTCTACAATACCACAGGATGCCTAAGGTACACACACATACACACACGCAGCCAAAATCGGATGTTATGTAATGAACATCATTTAGACCTATCCTTTCTGACACACACATATCCCTCTTGTAAATGGCCGACGTCACCAAAGTCAGAATGCCTTTATTATCATTGTACAAGTACAACAAATGTGTTTATCTCCCTTGTCGACGTCGCATCTCAAAATGGCTCTTCTTTACCTTCCCTTCCCCTGTTGATGCTGAACCTCCTCCGTCCCCAGGAACCTGAGCTCTGTGAACGAGAAGACCCGGCAGCAGATGAGGGAGACCCCGGGGCTGGTAGACGCCCTGGTCTGCTACATCAAGGGCTCCCTGGAGGGCAACAGTGCAGAGGACAAGGTAGGTGTCCACATCCAATGGGACAGCAGTTCTGTTGTGGCTGTTGTTGTTGCTCTCCTCCTCTGTTATCTTTTGTGTTCAAAGGGGAGAGAGAGTTCAAACCGTGTTCTGTGCACGTTTGTTCGCAGGGCGTGGAGAACGCCGTGTGCGTCCTCAGGAACCTCTCCTACCAGCTGTACAGCGAGATGCCCCCATCGGCTGCGCTGCGTCTCGAGGGGCCCACCCGGGCCAGTGACACAAGCAAGGGGGAAGCCATTGGCTGCTTCACCCCTCAGGGAAAGAAAGCCAAAAACGTACGTTGACAAAGCCCCACCACTTGGAAACCAACGTCAGCCTACGTCAGGCGCGCGAGACCTGCTTTAACCCGACTCTTTGATCTCCCCCCCCCTCTTCCCCCGACTAGAGAAGGGACAAGGACCTGTCCACCTTCACCGAGGTTGCCCGGGTGCCCAAGGGTATGGAGTGGCTGTGGCACCCTCAGATCGTGGGGCTGTACAACCGCGTCCTGCACCAGTGCGAGATCAACGCCATCACCCGCGAGGCGGCCTGCGGAGCCCTGCAGAACATCACGGCCGGGGACAAGAGGGTGAGTTCTGGTTCCGGTTCCTTAAAGAGGAGAACTCTCGGTTGTTTAGTAATGTTAGGGCATGTGCCTGTTGGGGGGGGGGGGGGAGTGTTTGAAAAGTGAAAGGTTTATACATACATAACATACGTGCATACATACATAAAATGACATACATACATACCATACAAACAAACAAACAATCATAATCATACATAACATACATACATAATATACATAATACATACATACATAATCATACATACATACATTTAATGACATACATACCATACACAACATACATACATTAAATTACATACATACATACATACCATGCACAACATACATACCATACATACAAAACATACATACCATACATACATACCATACATACATACATACATACATTCATACATCAGAGAGAGACAGTATAGATAGGAGGGTAGTGCTTCATAGGCTTGTTGTGAAAAAAATCGTTAAAACGTCAACTCGGTTTCTGCAGAGAAAAAAAAGTTGCACCTGAACGAAATAAACGACGTAAAGCGGTCTGACTTGTTTCCGCATTTATTTTGTGGACTCGTGGTCTCCGGGAACACTTCCCCCAACCACCACCACCTGAAAGCCTTGTTCCAATGCTGTCTGATTGTTCTGAAGTGTTCTGATGGCATTCTGACCACCGCAGTGGGCGTCGGTGCTGAGTCGGGTGGCGCTGGAGCAGGAACGCATGCTCCCCATACTGCTGGACCTGCTGCGCACCAACAACGACCTGGAGCTGCGCTCTCTCACGGGCTTCCTCCGAAACCTGTCGCGTCACGCCAAGGACAAGAACGACATGGGTGAGTCTCGACATGCCTCGCTCTCGTCTCCTTCACGTGGCGTCGAGATGAAAAAGGCCCATCAACTGCCAACCCTAGGGGAAGGGGGGGGGGATGTGTTAATACTAGACGACTAGGTTTTGGTTACACTGTGATTTTGATTTGAGCGGGGTCAGGGTTTCCAAAAAAAACCCAAAAAACTGGAAACATTGTTTAAACGGTTTGCGGTTGTAATGCGTTTCAACACTTATTTCCAAACCTCGATGCTAAAGCATCGAAGTCACAACTATGTATAGTATGTAGAATATAATGCAAGCAGAGGCGCTCGCTCACCCTTTCGCTTCCACAGCTGTCAGCTGTCACTCTTTATGAACAGTGGGATTTAGTGGATGCTATTTACCCTAGGGACTACTGCAGGACACGACACCAAGCCGGTTTGTAAGATGGATGTATTGTTTTTGCGATACTTTTTTGGTCTGTTGGGGTAGCAGTAGCTCAAGAGATAGCGCGGGAGTGTTGCCTGACAACCGGAAGGTTGCTGATTCCGGCTCCTCCTAGCCAAGCATTGTGGTGTCCCTGAGCAAGACACCTGGCCCCAATTGCTCCCGACGAAGCTGGCTGACACCGCCGAGCTTGTGTGTCAATGGGTGAATGTGAGGCAATAATTGTGTAAAAAGTGGTTAAAAAAGAATTGGGTACAAGTGCTGCGTAAATGCAGTCCATTTACCATTTGCGGTTTACCATTCTCCCAGCCACAAAGGTGGTGAACAACCTGATCACGAAGCTGCCCAACGACGGTAACCAGAAGGAGCCGTCCAGCGAGGTGGTGGTGAACGTCTGTGGGGTTCTCAACAACCTGGTGACCAGCACCTCCTTGGCCGCCAGAGACATCTGCTACTTTGATGGGCTTTCCAAGCTGGTCGGCATCAAGAACATCCATGACAGCAGGTGAGCTGTTCCCTCATCCACGGGATGAGGGAACACCCCCATCCGTCCGATTGGATGGCTTGGGGGCGGTTGGACTCTACCGTGGGATTCACAGAACCTCAAAGGATTGATGTGGGGGAAAAGAGTCGATTTTACTTGAAGTGACATAAAGAAAAATAGTTTTGTCTGCAACCCCAATTTTGAACACATCCAATGGCGTGTTTCGACATGCATTTCCACAGTGCCTTTTGACGCACTAGTTCAAGGTAGTAAAACACAAAGGCAACATAATTGTATTGCGATTTTGACCCGCCCATTTTTCATAAGATAAGATATATATATTATAAGATAAAGATATGATTAAAGTCAATAAATTACTGAACAACGCTAGGTAATAGTATTCTCCCCGTGTATGTTATGTGGAATGTTAACATCTCGTCTCCTGTGCGGGTTTTCCTACTCCTCAGTGCAGGGAAGTTGAAAGCGGCGAAAGCGGCGGCCACGGTTCTCTGCAACATGTTCCAGTACAAGAAACTGCACCGAGAATACAAAGGGGTAAGAAGCTCTTGTGTATGTTGTTTGTGTTGTGTGTGTTGTGTGTGTGTGTGTGTTGTGTGTGTTGTGTGTTGTGTGTGTGTGTGTGTGTGTGTGTGTGTGTGTGTGTGTGTGTGTGTGTGTGTGTGTGTGTGTGTGTGTGTGTGTGTGTGTGTGTGTGTGTGTGTGTGTGTGTGTGTGTGTGTGTGTGTGTGTGTGTGTGTGTGTGTGTGTGTGTGTGTGTGAGTCTCTATGTCTACAGCACAGCTCAAGAATGCAATCAATCCTGTACCCGAGAAGAGAATATTTTTGTTTGAAAATGTCACTCGTTCAGTGGGGTCTTTTGCATGAACGCTAACTTGACTATTGTGTTTTCGGAGGACCAAATCCATACATTTGTTATGCTAATCCCCGCACTTCTGATACACCAGAAGAAGGAGAGAAAAAAAGTGTCAGCTCTGTGTGAAAACTTTCTCTTCTTTGTGAAACATTAACTCCACCCTTTTTTTTTTTTCTTTGCGTGGTGTGTTTGCTGGTGTGTACACACACACACACACACACACACACACACACACACACACACACACACACACACACACACACACACACACACACACACACACACACACACACACACACACACACACACCCACACCCACACTGGTAGTTCACATTCCTGAAACAGCTTACGATCATGGAATGGCTTGTGTTTAAAAACAGCCAATAGCGAGATGTACACATTGTGTAGCACCACACACACACACACACACACACATGCACACACGTTCTTGCACACCTACTTGTTGAGTAGGGCGTGGCAGATTTATTGGTGTGCAGACTGTGACCTGCCGCTCCCTGGGGTGGGGTCCTGTGGGCTATTGCCTAACGCGCACAAGTCCCGACAGAACCAAAAATGCGTGTGTACTTTTTGCCCCCGCCATTTTAATTTTTGTTCTCCTGCATGATCACTCACATTCACATTTTAACACTTTAACTTGTGTTTGTGTATTACAGAAAGGGTTTACGAGACCGGATTTCGCCGACATGTCCATTTGAACCCGGGTGGACCTTCTATCTGTTATTTTGAATGTACACAAACACATATGTCTGCATTAAGGACTTGTTGAACAGAGATCTACTGGATAGAGATCGGTGCAATTCAAGATGCAGTCACTGCAAAAATATATTGTTCGGCTACGATGGGAAAAGCAACGGACTGTTTGGAGAAAAAAAAAAGAAAAGAAAAGAATTATTGTGTGCACCTTTAAATATTTACGTTTGCTTAAAAAAAAAAGGATATCAGGGATTTTCCTCTCTCTTGTCTCTCAGTGCCTCTCTCTCATTGTCTCTCCCTCCCTCTTTCACAATCTCTCTCTCTCTCTCTCTCTCTCTCTCTCTCTCTCTCTCTCTCTCTCTCTCTCCTCTCTGTGTGTTATCAGAGTTGTATCCAATCTAAATGATTGTGAGTTAAACGGTTATGAACTGCCTTGCCTAATCTCTCTTGTGTGAACAGTCCCACGAAAAATGAAGACTTTGTCTCACGTTGTTACTGTTGCACATTGTTTATTCCACCGTATGAATGTGGTCATTGTCATGATGGGGGTGTGCTTCTAAACTAGATTTTTTTTTTTTATTATAAATAGCGTCGCTTGTATCCTTGTTTTTTTCTGTAAAAAGTGCCTTGTTAAATAATTGAAATAGTAAATATTATAGTAAAACAAATAGTAAATCAATAATAACGACGCAAATACCTATACTACAAGGCATGTGTGGCTGTATGAGCATGTAGAAAATGATGAGTGATATGTGGATTTTAATGAATGAGTGAATGTTTTTTTGTAATGGTTAAGTCTTCAAAATCATCCTCTGTAAATATTGTGTTTTTTATATATTTTTTAGCAATTCAAACTCACGAGTCATTCATAACTCCATGCTGTTAATCATTCAATGTGTGATATTGTTCTCAAAAGTCGCTCAGGAGGTACAGCGGTCGTCTCACAACTGGAAGGTTGCTGGTTTGATCCCCCGGCTCCTCCTGGCAAAAGTGCCGGTGTCCCTGAGCAAGACACCCTAACCCTGACGTGCTGGCTGTGTCCTTGCATGGCCGTATATAGTGTGTATGTATGGGTGCATTTGAGGCATGACTTGTAAAGTGCTTTGGATTAAAGCGCTATATAAAAGGCAGTTAATCTATCCATCCATCAAAATGACCCCAGTTTCAGCATTTATTTTTTACATATCTTAAATGTAATGTAAATATAATTCTTAGAAATATTCTAATGGTTGTGGTTTAAAATGACTAGGATGTGTTTTTGGTTTTGTACTAAATATGTTTTTATGTTTTGTTTGATATTTCTTGACATGCTTTGTAGAATATAATGACTGGAAGAAAAAAACAATGAAATTCATGTTGTCTCTCAAACATTCACATCACTGGAACTTCAGTTAATATTTTGAATTATCAACTATTTTAGCATTTGTTTTCATATCAAATAGAAACATTGGATGTATTTTTTTTATTTTTTTTTTAATAAAGAACATCAACCAATTTGATCATTTTGGACAAAAGTGTTTGTCAGTACTGCAGCCTTGTGGGGGTTGTATGGCAGCCATTATGTATGAGTAATTGTGTTTAAATTGCTAATAGCAACTGTAAAAAGACAGCCCCGCCCTGTTGTCATATTTGCTCCTGCTCTGACAGCAACAATGGCTGTTCTTGCCTGCTACACCCTTTCCAAGATTGCATAATGTATTTGCTATAGGCATTACCTTTTCATAGTTAATAAATGATCACTTAATGGGGATAATTACCCTATTGAATATGACTTAGTTGATTTTCCCGCTGTTAGATTTGGAGGTACTGTACCTGTCAAGTGGATCACAATTTCAGTTGTGTCTAGATTGTGTCATCTGCCATCTGCTGGGGCAACTAAAATATACATTTTTTTATTTTTATTATTTGCCCATTTATTATTAAACTTCATAAAGATAACGAAAAAAAACATTCTTTGGTAAATTGTACAAAATGTTATTCAGTGAACTGAATCCACACTAGAGCACCAAACAAATCTTGCATTTGGAACACAACACATTGATAAATATAAGGCAATGGCCATCTGTACACACTGAGCTGGAGTTAGGGATCTGGTCCTGGCCACCAGACATGAAGGCTCTTTCACATGTCCTCCTTGGTAACAAGGCAGTAGAAGTCTGTGCGTGCCCCGTAGTTACGAGAGCCCAGGTCCGACACGTCGATGTCTGACAGTTTGGGCTCAGCCGGTGCCATGGTGATGGCTTGTAACACAGGAACTCTGGAGGCTTTGTACACAGGCAGGTGCAACCCTGTAAAACGGATGCAACGCAGGTTGGCTCATGAGGAATATACAGATTGATATACAGTGTTGTCGTTATAGAAGTATGCTAGCCAGGAACATTGGATTTTTTTTAAGGCCTGGTTGTGGTGTGTCCTTGGAGCAGAGCTGGATATATATATATATATATATATATATATATATATATATATATATATATATATTATTTTATAGATGGGGAGTTCAGGACATAGCCATACCAGTGCCAAGGTCTCCATCGGGGTCTGTCTCTGAGCGGCAGTCGAGATAGTCTGGGTCGAGGGTCAGCATGGGGTCTTTGTCATCCTGCCACATGGTCTGAGGGTCTCCTGCAGACTCACAGTGGAAGACCACCCTGCGAGGCATGGCCAGCACCAGCTCCTTCCAGAACACTGACGACGGGTTCTGCTCACACCAAAGTCAACAAAGAACCACATCAACCACAGGTCAAGACAGGTAAAGACCGGGTGGAATGTTATTGTTGATGTTGTGATATGGTTGATCTCAAACTAAGTTAGAGAATTCCCGGTAGAGAATTCCCATTAAAGGATTAGTAATGTGCAGTCGTATCTTAAAAGGGTAAAGGAAGGACCAGGAATCCTGATGAATAGAGCTGGCACGGGAAAAAGACCACAGGAAAGGAAACGTAACCAAACAATAACATGACACCATGGAAACCGGAGGGAAACAGCGAATACAGGTCACATAACAGGTTATGCATTTTGCAGATTGGCTGAAATTGGTTTCATTCAATCGCAATGCTGCCAGTGTTTCACCTGGAATAACCTTTATATCTAATAATAATAATAAAAATAATTAGAATAATAATAATAATAACAATAATAGTAATTAATTAAATTTGGTCAGTATGTAAAACGATAATAGATAGATATAATAATAATAGAATACAAATAAAAAGTGGGTCAAAGTAAAACAAGAGACAGTACAGAGTTAAAAAGCTGCACAGGGAGGGGAACAGAGATGAGGACAGCAGAGGAAAGGACGGTAACAGGTGTGTGTGTGTGTGTGGCGGTTTGTGTTTCAGAGGCACTAGGCTAATTGGAACAGATGGGTTTTAAGAGATGATGTGATAGTGGAAATTGAGTCTAACTGACAGATAGGGGGGGGGGGTCCAGAGCAGCTGAATGCCCTGGTCCCCACGGTGTCGAGAAGGAGGGGAGGGGCAGACCGTAGTCCTGCCTAGGAGGACCATGAGTGGGGGGAGATCAGAGCGATAATCGATAGATGTAGTGTTCGACCAGAAGAGCCAGTGAAGTGGGATGAGCGGGTTATGGTGGTCAGAGGACTTGGGAGCTAGGGTGATGAGATTGGCAGTTTTGGACAATTAAGAGTCTGTCTGTGTGTATGTCTGTATGACCATTATCTTTATGTATGTATGTATGTATGTATGTATGTATGTATGTATGTATGTATGTATGCTATATGTGTCTGCCTGCCTACCCGTATGTCATATGCTTGTCCTAGGCTGTATTAAAAGCATGGTGTGTGCGCGCTGGATGCCCACCACAGAGTTATGCCTCCACGTGAGCATGGTGAGCCGATGCTGGTGTTCCCTCAGCTCCTTCATGACCTCTGGTCTGGCGCACTTCATCTGGCCCTCCAGCGTGATGATGATAGGCTTCTGGGACAGCTCCAGCAAGTGCAGCAGCCCCTGCCTGAAGACACGGGCAAGGCAGCAGGTCAGGGGACACGACAGCAGCTACGGTACACCGCCGCACACCGGTGGTTTCCAAACCAGTGGTTCCCCTAGCTGTGGTTCCCCAACCAGTGGTTGGCCAAGCAGTGGTTCCCCAAGCAGTGGTTCCCCTAGCTGTGGTTCCCCAACCAGTGGTTGGCCAAGCAGTGGTTCCCCAAGCAGTGTGCCGCAGCACGGTGCCTTGAGGCTAAGGGCCTTGCCTCAAGCCTTGAGTCCTTACATTTTGAGGGATTTAGCACATATCACAATTTGCTTCATAATTGATTCATTATTCCACCTAATGCTCTTGTGTCGATACATATAGACAAATAAGGCCTGTATCCGTGTATTACTGTATTACTAAGATTTGCTGGTAAAAATGTGATTCCATAATGTGTTCATTGTAATCATTCACAACAACTTAAAGTTAGTATGCCAATCTTTGGTTGGTATACTCTGATGGCTGACATGCCGTTGTTGTCAGATCCAATACTGCCCACAAGTGGTAAGATGTAGCTTAGGCCGAATATCCTTCATATTTACATACGTATGCAAACCTATGGCGTGACCCAGTGACTGACTGGGCAACATTTGTTTTCCCTCCACAGTCAGTGGACACGCGGTCATGGTCATGTAGAGGCGCTTGCAGGGTGAGGGGTTTCAGACCTGAAGTTGTTGCAGCACCAGTCCTGCTCCAGGTAGGCGTGGGAAAGCACCACCACCAGCCGGCGGGAACGGCTCACGTTCATCAGCAGCTCTGCGGACGGCTCTGGAAGCAAAATATACAACTAAATAGTATCAAACAAAATAATATATTTATTATATTAAGAACCAAATCCACACACAGCAGGTATAGGGTTAGGTGAAATAATAGCCGATATTCTCTATTTGTTTTATACTATAATGCTCTATTTAATTGGACATGCTCCTTTGGCCCTTAGAAAAGGGCATTTTAATTTAAATGAAAAATGACATGCATTGTAATACATGCATTAGTATACACACACAAAGCAATAACAAAGTGTACGGTAAAGATGAATGGAGTTGATATCCATGCTATTGTTACATGTGTATTTAAATGACAATTCAAATGACAATTCAAATGAAATAGGAGAAGGAGTAATGGAGAACGACTAGACGGGACACATGATCTGACTGTGTGAAAGTAGAGCAGCGGTGATATTGTTATTAGGATAATATATATTTAGATTATATTTTATTAGGACAAGTAATTTACAATGTACTGTAAAAAAGATAACAAATAAAAGCCTAGAGCTGAGTCACCTGCGCCGGGCAGGATGTCTTTCTCGTTGAGGTGCATCTTTTGTCCGTGTTTCGCCAGGTTTGGCTTCAGGATAAAATTGACAAACTTCCGGTCGCATTCGTTATTTACATAGGAGATGTAGCCGTCGTACAATTTGCCATCTAAAATAAAACAAATCATCATTTTTTAAAAAGCAGCCATAAATGATCATTGACATATATTGACGTGATCTAAATGACCGGGGGGGGGGGGACTTCCGTAGTGGGAGGTGGCTCACGGTGACGCTGTGCCTACATTAACAACAACAAACAACATGAACTAACGAATGTACATGTGAACTCTCACCGTTGAGCTCATAGTCTCCGTAGAGGTTCCTGTACCACAGTTTGAAGTTCAGGTGATATTTGGAGTAGACAAATACAGCCAGGGACAGAAGGAGAAGCAGGACGACAGCCGCGATGACGGCAGCTGTGTGGCTGGGGCGGTCTGATCACACACAGACAAGACACTCGACTCATCGCATTCACTACATGAATCATTAACCGAAGCTGAACTGGGCAAATCTGGAAAGGTAAACGCAATCCACGCCGTTCTTATCTATATCTATATTCGGCTGGAACTACAATGATGCCACATTTAATATACTTTCACCCGTCCACTTTAAACCTATTGACATATCCGTAGCGTACCTGCATCCCACACGTGAAACCCTAACCCTAATATTAAGTTGATTCTAATCAAACTAATTAACAAGCGCTACACTTGGCATCTTTAGGGACGGTATTAATTCCATCAGTAATATGTAGAAAAAACATTTACACATCCACCTGCATTCTGCATGATTTTACCTGCGTGCTGTTTAATGTCTTTTTTTTCATTTAAAAAACCTTTACATATCATGACATTTATCTCATTCAATAACGAGAACACTCAACTTTGCGTCTTTAATGGACCACAAACAAACCATTTGTAACCCATTTACATATCCAGTCTACCTGTGTTCTGCACATTGAAAGCGACCGACGTGTTCCTCACAGAGCAGCTGTACAGCCCAAAGTCCTCCTGCTTCTGCAGTGGGACCTCCAGCAGGGCGCTTAGGATCACATGATGGCCGCTCCTAGCAGGCAGGATGGATAGATGGAGGCCACAGCACACACACACAACAGATTGATCTCAACACTGCCTGGGTGACCTTCGACATTGAAAAAAACCAACTTCATGTTTACCATTGTGGATGTGTCTTTGCGTGCCACGAAGGGATATGCAGCGGGTAAACGGTAGTGTTGCCAAGAAGGTGGCCATCTTTGCTCCACTGCAGGCTAGGGCTGGCACAGAAGGGTTCCTCGTCGGGGTCCCAGTGAACGAGCGCAGTGCAGTTCAGCGTCACAACGGACACCAGGTGTCCCCAGAGGTTAGTCGGGTCCCCGCTCGGCTTAAACTCAGGGGCCTTGGAACACTGGGCCTCTGTGGGACCAAAACAATGTGATCCTTACTGTGATGGCCAGAGGGGCCGGACAATCGGGGCCCTTCATCAGGGCGGCTTATAACAAGCTGTGGGAAGGCATCTGGAAACCAAATGCCTCCTAACAGGTGGAGCGCACCGTCTCACACCCATGTGAAACGTAAATAAAGACTTTGAAGGAGACCCGTTACTCGATATCGGTAATCATCACGACACGCTCATGAATTCAAAACGCCATTTTAAACCACTGGGGATCATTACATTGAAGCATATGGCGATTTAAATGATAGTATAAGAAACTAAAACTAGTTGTCCCTTCTCTCTGATGTATCAAACCTCATATTTGATCATTTGAAGCACATATCCTCTCATCATATTTCATTGACACTAAAACGTTAATCAAAAAAATGGATTGGCCCAGTCCTACACTGTCCAACCTAGTTTTTCGTCGAGGATGGCAGCGACGTGTCCCCCGTTTGAACTCACCCCTGACAATGAGGTGCACGGTGAAGGAGGCGGTGGTGTTGCTGACTGTACAGGTGTAGTTCCCCATGTCCTTAGGGCCCAATGTGGAGAACTCCAAGAAGAGCCCGGGGCTGGGGTCGCTGTCGCCAGACAGAGACAGCGGCGGCAGCTCATGGCAGTTTTTGAGCCACGTCACATCCGTCCGATCCAGTGGGCATTTCAGTCGGTATCCCGTCTTTTCTCTCACGTACACCACCCGCTCTTCGAACCGCTCGCCATCCACACACGCTTCGCCTGAGAGAGAGAGAGCAGGTCCCCATTAGTTGGAGAAAAAAAGTGCAGCAGAGCAAAATGACTTTATTTAACACGGTGGCTTATTGACTCTGAGCTTATCCCTGTACGTGCAGACCTAACTTTATGACTTTCCTTGAAAGTCCTTTTATCCTTAAACAGCCAACAGTTTTGTGAACTGTCAATATGGGCCCGGGTTTTGTGTACCCGGTTTGTGGTTTCACAAGAAAGGGCAGTAAATCTAATGGTGCATGAAGGTCAACTCTGGCTGTTGACTTTTTCCATGAGGCTACAAATAGACTGTGAGTCAGAGGGAAATCAGGGTTTTTGGTCAGTCAGCTTGAAAATTAGTTTGTTCATGTCAACATGGCCAGTAGCCTATAGACCTACAGAAAGAGTCAAGTTTTTTTTTTTAATGACTTCAATGAATTAATAAAAATTGGAATGGCGTGGGTACGTGTGGTCCTGGAAAAACAGTATCAGGCCACATAGTTATGCCTTCAACCAGGGGCGAACTGGGGTAAAAAAGCGGCCCGGGAATTTGTACCTGACGGGCCCACTTTCCAGGGGGCGGGGATGGGGAGGTAGTGGCCGCTTAAAAAAATGTGGACAAAAAAGTATGCATTTTAACGTCTTATGGGACCATACTGATATTATTAGTTAATGTAACACCAATTTGCCTACAACAAAATTGTTATAGTGTCTGTGTAACATACAAGCCCAGTGGCTATAAGCATCTGTGATTTTAACAGATGTTAACAGATCATTGATGCAATACAATTTCAACCCACCAATTCGCCAGGCTAGACACTGCCTGTACCTTTATGACCATTCAGCCAATAATGTGTTCCATATAGGGTTGCCACTCGTCCCGTAAAATGCGAAATCGCTGAATCAATACGACGATTATGAATAAAACGATTAAGTGAAATTAGGGTTGGGCGATAAACAATCTCGATAATTTTTTGCGCTACAATTTTCCACGATAACTAGGGTAAAAAATTATATTATTTTTCGATATAAAAAATGTTGTCGATTCGCCCACTCACAACAATGCGTTCAGCCATTACCTCTTACGGAAAGTAGTTTAAGCGATACAAGTCTCAAGTAAATGTTATGCTCCGGCGGATCGTTTTTCGGCAACGTCGGCAACAGGCAGGTGAGTCCATCCACCATTACGTGGCTGATCTGAGGAGACTAGTCAGCCTCTGTAAATTCGGGTGGCTGGAAGATGAACTGATACGGGATCAGCTGGCTGAGCACACTAATAGCCCGAAGCTCAGAGAAAGTTGCTGATGATGACAGACAAGCTAACTTTAGCAAGAGCAGTGGATATAGCTTTCCAGCTCGAGTGAGCAGCAGCCTTAGCATCACAGCTAGCTCCCTCCTCCAGTTATTTTCCCCCCAGACCCATGCTACTAACTCTAACGGTGGTGCTACCCATGGAGCCTCCCGAGGAGGTTTTCCCTGAAGACTACTAGGACGTGAACTTTGCAGCATGCCAGGGTACGGCAGCATGTCGGGCCTGTGGTAATTTTGGCTCATCATCGCACCAGAGTCGAGCTCCAAACTGCTCTTCCAAGGGACAGAGGTGTCAACGCTGTGGCAGGCAGAACCATTTCGCATGGGTCTGTCGCTCAGTTCCCTCAAACGACAGCCCACATCCACGTACGCCTGGGCCACACACGCCGACGACCATCCACTCAGTGGCCGCCACCTCCCGACCACTAAAGTGCTGCACGGTGGAGCTGGATGGGGTCTGCCTCCCACTGCTGCTGGATACGGGGGCCTCCAAGTCGCTCCTGAATGTTTCCACGGTCCAGCGGCTCTTTCCGCTCCGAACACTCACCGCCAACGCCGAGGATCTGTACGGGTATGGACACTAAAATAGGAATGGCGGGCACGATCACCTTTGCTGTGCGTTACGGGATTAAGGCTCTCCCTGCATTCACCTTTCAGGTGTCTCGCCAGGGGGCCAACCTCATGGGTTTTGATTTATTTTGTGAGCTGGGTTTCACCCTGGTGGACAATTCTGGGGCCGCCATCTTGTCTGTTGGCTCGCCGTGAGCGCTGGCCTGCTCTGTTCAGTGGTTTGGGCTGCCTCACCGCCTTTGACCACCAGCCCCTCCTCAAGCCTGAGGTACATCCGGTGATTCAGCCCATACGCCGCCTGCCTCTCGCCCTGCGCGACGACGTCACCGCCGAGTTGCAAAAACTGCCAACAGTGGAGGAGCTAGCCGCACAATTCTGCGGCTCTTCCCTGTTCACAAAACTAGACCTTCGCCAAGGCTACCTGCAGGTTCCGCTGCACCCTGACAGCCGCAGCCTTACACCTTTCGTGACGCATGTCGGAGTGTTTCGCTATACCCGCATGCCCTTCGGCTTCAGCTCGGCCCGGATGTGCGACATCTACCTCAAGCAACTTCCTTTTCTTCTCCCTTTGCTTTTCAGCATCACCTTTACACTTTGTAGCATGTTTAGGAAGCTCCATTTTGCCACCCAAACAACTTGCCTAGCCTAGTTTAGGTCCACACAGCCAATGCGGCCACATGCATCTCTCTGTGTCTGATTGACAGGTGACAGCAACATCTGAAAGGAGGGGTGTGACAAACCAACGTGCAGCACTATCTAATCTTTATCTTAAATCTGGAGAATTTTTTAATACTCTTTATTGGTGACACACATGTACACAGCAAAGCACACACAATTTGTTTCTCTGCATTTAACCCTTTCTAGTATTAGGAGCAGTGGGCAGCTATTGTATACACAGCGCCCGGTTAGCAGTAGGAGTCTGGGGCCTTGCTCAAGGGCTCCTTTGGCAGTGCCCAGGATGCGAACTGGCACCTTTTTATCCAAGTACCAGTTCTCACTCCGTGCTTAGTCCGTTTCGGGGAATTGAACCTTCCGGTTCCCAAGCCAAGTCCCAACAGACTGAGCTACTGAGCTACTTTATACCTGTTTTTATACATAGTAGACAGTTTTTACTTACTTTACTTCTTATTTAACAACTGTAAATGATATATTACCATGCACTTTACTGCAACATTTGCACTCTGGTTAGATGTCAAATTATTTTCGCTGTACTGTACGTGTGCTGTGCAATGACAATACATTTTAATCGAATCTACTGACGCCCCGAGCAACTGCTGCAGGTTTTTGTTTATTACGGGGGAAAACTCCCGGTACTCCCGATTACCACACACTCGCACAGGTATTGTTTAATACAACATGTTCCATTGTGTTGGTTGGAGACCCCTTATCGAAAAAGCTGAAACGTGATACATTTAAATATAGGTTAGACCAGTGGCGTAGCGGGGGTGCGGGGGAGCCCCGGAGTTTAGGAGGCCCCCACCCCCAGGGCCCCCCTCCCTCCCTCCCTGCTATGTTGCTAGGCACCAGGGCTGGACTGGCCATCTGGCATACCTGCCGGCCCGTTCGAAAGCTACCATCGAACGGTCCATAAATCGAAAGCTACCATCGGACACATCGCATTGTGCATCACTTTACGGAAACGTTGTCCGTTGTGCATACCAGTTATTCAGGAAGGGCATGTATGCCAAACCGGGGGAACGTGCAAAGAGCGACTGCGGTTTCTTGCCCGGTCAGTTTGTTTCACTATAGGGCTGCCTTTTGAAACCACAGACAACACGTCCGTGTGCAAAGTCTACCCCACAGCCCAGCCGCTTCGTTGCCAAGCACCAAGCTCGTGTGACACACTGACACATCCACGATAGCCTCAAACCAGGTGTTGGGTGCCACTGCTTGACACACACACACACGCACGCGCATTGGTCACATGCATAATCAATATATTGGAACTTAGTTTAAAGCTCTCCGGTGTTTCTCCATTGTTCGTCTACTGTTTCACAGCAGTGAGCCATATTGTTATATGCCTATAACTAACTAGCGATCTTAACAACCACCTGTCCATCTGAACACTGCAACAGATCAAATGTCATTACACTATTGTCAACAGGCCTGTGCATTGTGTTTATTATACTCACCGTCAACAAATCCGAAGAGTAAACCAGTGCATGCCAATATGAACACGACCAAAATCCCGGTCATTTTTCACTGATATCCTTAACGATTATAATACCCCGCGTCCCAGGAGTGTTGTCAGAAATGTTCAAGAGTTACATTATAATCTCGAGATTGTTATTACTGGTTTAAAACCTCATCATCAATGGGACTATTCGGAAACAAGACAACTGCTCCGGCAACCTTGCGGGGTGAAGCTCACCTGTAATTGGCTAGAATGGAGACCACGTGACACCAGGTGAAACAATAGACAGAAACTACGGACGGCCGGTCAACAAACACATTACAAGTTTTGTAGTAGTATCTTGTAGTATCTTCTAAAGTCAATGCAGGAAAACACAGTTTTTATTTAATAACATTATTATATCCAAACAATTCACCGATAGGCACACACACATCAGAAACACACAAAAAACAGCAGTGGTAGACCAAGAACAATAATAATAATAATAATAATAACATTCGTATAATAATACTAATATGAAGAAAAAAGTAGTTCCCCAAATAATTTCAATGGGGTTATACGAATTTCAGTATATGAAATAATACAGTTTTGCAATGGAAAGGATATCAAATACATGGGATCAGTCAATACAAAGCTCCTCCACTGTACAAATGTTTTGTCCAAACACCTTTTTTGTTCATTGTTCATTCGGTCGGGTGGGACGGGCGTCAGGAAGTGAACTCTGGCGACACCATGTGGCTGAAAGGAAGTGGTCCAGGATCCATTTTCGGGCGATAAACATAACGTCGCCAGACATTGTCAACACATTGGATGTTTCACATGAGCCCCCTCACAGTCATCAACGTAAACATATTTCCAACAAAACGTTATAGGCAGTTATTGGTGGTTGGTCCAACTTCAAATTGTATTTGGTGGTCCCCGTTCATTCTCCTGTTTCACACTGATTTTCTTCACACCTCAAATGTCCTAGAAACAGCAAACTGTGGTTATTGCAAACATACAATACTGACGTATTGGTCAAAAGTATATCCATGTTCATACCACTAGAGCAACATCATCTCATGTGGTGGTATTTGCATGCATTGAAATGAGAGGTTTGCAGCTCCGCCCCTCCCCCACCTCACCTGTTTTCCTCCTTTAGTCGGTTGAATTTGTCAAAGAGTCTGTCGTTCTTCACCTGAATGGGCGCGCTCGGCACAAACCAAGCCGCCACAAATTTACAGACGACCACCACGTGCTGCGTGAAACCAACGCACAATATTAAGAAAATAAATCATTCTGGAATTTGTAATGAAAAGTGACATGTGCTCGACAAACTTGAGAAAGTCTAAGCCTAACCCACCTCAAAAAGGATGACAAACGCGAAGCGCACAGCTAAAATCAACCAGAACTGTGGGGTGAAGCTGGAGTCTCCGTCACTCCGGTAGTCCTTGTAGCTGTGGAGGGAGAACACACATCAGCTCTCCATAGAAGATAACACCCCCATGAGCTGGTTGTTCCATCGTTTGGTCCTATTTGGACGAATGGAGACTGAAGCAGTATTCACAGCTGACATTAGGGGGGTGAATCTTTCGGTATCTCACTATTCGATTTTCATTCATGGGGTCACGATTCAAAATGGATTGATAAATTCGAATGATTTAAAATGATTGATGCACTAAGAAGGCCGGTGCGGCAAATGATGGCACAAAAGCATAGAAAAGTGTATATAAGATTAGTTATAGTTTTTCTATTTGAAAAAGTGATATCAACTGATTTTATATCTGGAGGATTGAATCTGGAGAATTTAAACCTCTTTATTGGTCATATACAAGTTAACCAATGCATTTAACCCATCCTCGTATTAGGAGGAGCGGGCACCTATTTTATATACAGTGCCCGGGGAACAGTGTAGGGGTCTGGTGCCTTGCTCAAGGGCACCTCGGCAGTGCCCAGGTGGGGACTTGAACAGGCCCCTTCCAAAGCAAAGTCCTAACAGACTGAGCTTTCCTGCTGCCTATTTAACTGAGCAATAATGTAAACACACAAAGGCAAACCTAAGACAAAAGGAAGAAAATAAATACATATATCAAAGAAAAAATGAAGTGGTGAATCGCTTCAGAATCATAGAAGATAAGATTGTGACCTGAATCAGTCATTTTCGTTCATACACTCCTAGCTGACTCCTAGCGTGTGTGACGTCAGGTGGGGCTCAGGACCCAGAGGTACAACAAATGCGAGAAGCTGAAATGGAACCACCTGCAGGAGGAGACGTTGACGCCGCTGTGAGTGATCATCTGCGACGGCAGGAACTCGTTGCGGATGTCCTGGTCAGTCATATGGGCGATGGACAGCGTGTTGTTGATGTAGCCCACCATGCAGCTAAGATGCACACAGGGAAACGAGGAGAAACCCAAAGATACGTGAGACGCCCCGCTACGACCACTACGACCACAAAGCACACAGTGTTAAAGTGAGGAACACGCCGTGCATCCTACTCGATGTCTGTGGCGTTGCCGTTGGCGCAGGGCCCGTAGCGGTACATGTACACCATCCTAGGGATGAAGTCCGACGAGATTCCGATGACCAGTCCGTTGGCGATGACCGCCAGGACGCCGATGGCCTCCAGCACCTCCGTCCAGATCCCTGATAAAAAAAAAAACACCAAAAAATTGGAACCTTAATCTTACAGAAAAATCTTTGTATAGTTTGTTACCCCAGTAAAATCGTGAACATTGTTAACCCAGCAACATGTTAAGTAAGTATTGTTACCCCAGAAACATCGCAATTAAGTACTGTTACTCCAGAAACATTGTTTTGAAGTATTGTTACACCAGCAACATCATAAGTAAGTAATAGCAGTTATTATCTTCTAAAAGCATTATCTTCGCCAGATCATTTTACCAATGTCGTTCGTTTTTTTCGGCACCATTCTGCGTTCCAGATTGACCATCTTAATGGCGTCCAGGCGTATTTCGATGATGTTATTGATGAGGGCCAGCAGAGGAGCCAGGGGGAACGCTGCCACGAATATGGTGGTGAAGCTGAACTGGATGACTATAGGGATGAGACCAATGAAAAGATATTAGGCACAGATTGTGTTAATTGTTATATCTTATCAGTAATATCAGTAGTAAAGGCATTGTTATGTAGAGTATATATGTATATATATATATATGACCATAGATAAATATGACCATAAAAGGTATAAAACAAGAATTCAATCCTAAAATAAAAATATATATAAAATTTAGCTAGGGATAAAACTACAGGAAATGTAGAATAATAATAATCAACTAGAGGGCACTCAATAAGAGTGCATCCCTCCGCCACACCAAAAAGTCCCCTGGATCCGGATCAGCGGCAAATCAACTGTTCCTTGGCCCATAAGTAATCTAACCACCAAGTTGTGTCCAATTCCGTACATAACCTTTTGAGCTAACTAACAGACAAGCAGACGAACAGACAAACACAGACAGGCAGACAGACAAACAGGGGTGAAAACATAACCTCCTCCCATCTTCTATGGTGAAGGTATATATATATATATATATATATATACGTATATATACACATACAAACATACCCATCTCCAGGAACTCATTGAATAGGCTGAAGGAGTTGACGTCATTGAGGCGGTAGTTGCTCAGCCAGTCCCGGAGCTTGCAGTTTTCACACAGCTCGGCCGCGCTGCTTTCGTAGTCGTCCTTCAGGTAGCAGTGAGCACACTTCCTCTGCAGCTTCTGCATCCTCCTCCTCTTTAGCCACCGGTGAAACCACCTGAGAGAGGCAGAGAGAAGCACTATATATATATATATACATCTGGTAAACCGTACGTGTATGAACAGTGTATGTACTGTATATTCACTAGGACTGGGCAATATTTACCTCTGCCATGTAAATCTAAATCTGGAGGATTGAATCCTCTTTATTGGTCACACACACATATTGACATTGGTTTCACTGCATTTAACTCTAGTATTAGTAACAGTGGGCAGCTACTGTATATACAGCGCCCAGGGAGCAGTGTAGGGGTGCCTTGCTGAAGGGCACCTCAGCAGTGCCCAGGTGTTTTTCTGGGACTTGAACCGGCGACCTTTCAGTTCCCAAGCCAAGTCCCAACTGACTAAGCTATCCTACTATCCTATTGAAGATGGGACAGAGGTTATGTGTGTATGTGTGTGTGTGTGTTTGTATGCGTATGTGTGCGTTTACATGTATGTGTAATTGCACTGCATAGAGCCAGCGCTGCACTTACGGAACAGTGAACTCAAAGACGTTGCTGATGGTTTGCTTGAGGATCATGATGATGGCCATCTGGATGAACAGATCTGTCAGACACCCACTGGGGTGACACTGGGAAGAGACGAAGCCAACGCAGGAAGGAATGGGCATTTTATTAATACCCTGATTCAAATTCTAAGAGATGTATACGCTTAACGTTATACAATATGACGTTTACAGTTTTAATTGGCCCTGTTTTGATACTTGGTATCTAGGGAGCCAACTTATTGCACTTTTACCTGAGCACTGGTTCTGCTCTTGGAGGTTTGTTAGGAAGGAAATGCACTTAGGATTTCTGGCTAGTAGACTAGTTGTCTACTAGCCAGAGGCAGGCAAGACACTAATAGTTATCTTGCCTGCCTGTGTTGAATGCACTTATTGTCACTTTGGACAAAAAGGGTCTGCTAAATCACTGTAATGTAATGTGATGCTCACTCACCTCCTCCAGCCTCCATTTGCCTGCGATCCGTACGTAGCGGCCTGGGTGCCCGTTTATCCTACCGAATGTACAATCAACTCTGTGAAACTATGTGTAACTATGCTCCTTTTTTCACAGACAAAACAACAACAACAAACCACAAAGTATTACAGTCGAATGCTCACCTGCCTAGGAAGAAGGCCACGTAGAAGAGTGAGGAAAAATAGGTGAAGAACTGGAAGGTGAACATCTTGACGGTGAAGCTCTTCTCTGTTGCTGCAAAAGACCTGGTTTCCTCTGGAATGAATGGAATAAAAGGTGTAATGTAATTAGAGGTAGTTCACAGGATTGACCACAAGGCCGGCACAGTCTAATTGTTTTGCTGTCCAGTCAACGCTAGAGTTAGTAAGCAAGATTGTGCCTTTGTAACTGATAAACTGAGTTTTTTAGGGACAACATACAAGCTGTGTGTATAAAACAAGTTTATAACATCCTCTTTTTGTCTTTGTCTCAACACTGACTACCTTGAGCTGCCGGCACTGCAATTTCCTTTAATTATTAATTATAACATAATTTATTAAATCGAATCTGATTGTATTACTGTAAGTAGGTCATTAACAGTACAATTAATGAATACAAAAACAACCTCCAGGGTAGTCTCAAGGGTGAGTT
Source organism: Muraenolepis orangiensis (assembly GCA_027704905.1). NCBI lineage: Eukaryota > Metazoa > Chordata > Actinopteri > Gadiformes > Muraenolepididae > Muraenolepis > Muraenolepis orangiensis. The sequence goes on along the minus strand of CM051010.1, from coordinate 2,380,370 downwards.
AGTTAAATTAGCAGTATTTAAGAAAAGACATGCCAATAACATAGACAGAAACATACCGATGTCACAGAGTTTCCTGGCCACAATCCTGTTGATCTGCAACACACACACACACACACACACACACACACACACGTACGTACGTGAGACACTGTGCAGTGGAGTTATTCATAAAGCAAACCATCATCTGAAATGTTCTTATGACGTGAGAACGTTGACTTGCCCATTGTGTATTGTTCACACTGCCCATCTTTGTATAGGCTATGTACCGTAGACAACATATTTACTTGCTTCATTTGTATTCAGCCCCCCCAGCCTTATTCTACATCCTTTACCCATATTTATTAAATAATAGTCACATGTCAACCTTGGTACATACTGTATGTTCATATTAATCCTGTATTTAATCTCACACATTGCACAGTATTTTTGGTTAAATGCAGAATCCATTTCATTGTCCCAGTACTTGTTTTTTGTATGAATGGGTGAATGTGAGGCATGACTTGTAAAGCACTTTGGATAAAAGCGCTATATAAAAGGCAGTCCATTTACCATTTAACATTTACCCTTTGTACTCATTTGTACTACCATTTGTGCGCAGTGACAATAAAGTTGAATCTAATCTCTTGTCTAACTTCATCTGAAAACACATGCAGACACTTGGCTCAAGGGTCACGGCGGTCGTGTGGCAATTCGGTGTGCGTTGCGTACCCGCGTCATGACGGTGATGATGAGGTAGTGGAGGAAGGCCCCCAGCACCATGGCGCCAAGGTTGGAGTGGTCGCTGAGGAACTCCCAGGACCCCTCCGCCATCATGACCGCCGCCATCACCCGGAACACCACCAGGGCGTGGGTCAGCCCGATGATCACCATTATCTGGGCGGGGGCGGGCCAAAGGTGCCAAAGGTGAGGGTGAGTTTCAGTGTGCCGATAATGTCTTCCACGGCCTCCCCGTGTGGGCATCCCGGAGCTTGAGCCAAACGCCCATGCCCTGCCGACCAGCTCCTTAGCGACACTTTATTTAAAAAATGCTTTGGTTGAAGCGGTAAACAACTCAAGAGTAAATCTAGAGGACATTCTCTCTGTTATTGTTCTGTGTGAAACATAATGCACACCGCACTAATAGACAGCCAGTGTTATTGGTAATAGTGTATAATGTGTACAACGTGTTACCCACCATCAGCGTGACACAGATCAGCACCAGCGTGCTGCGGAGATACGAGTGCTTGTACTGCTTGGGTACACAGTTTGGGTTGTTCACGATCTCCAGAATCAGTTCCTCCTAAAAGTCGTGCGAGTTTGCAACGTTTTTCATGAACGCAAAGTATGCATAAGGAAAGAGGGCTGGACACAGGGCAGGACATAGTGAATGACATAAGATAGAAATGAATGAATGATTTATTGGTTTTCTGAATCCTACCTCCTCTTCATTCCAGTCAGACACCTTCCACTCACACACATAAGAGGCTCTGTGGCGTTTCCAGAACTCCAGAAACAAAGTCGCTGTGAAAATAATCAAAATAAAAGTACACATAAAAAACCCATTGTGTATGTGTGTGTAGAGTGACTGTGACACACAGGTCTTCTTTCAATCACAGTGACGTATGGGTTTCTGTGACATTAAAAGTGAAATCACTACAACATAACATTCCTCCCAAGGTTGAGGTTGACTCAAATCTTTGACTGATTTGAACAATATTTATGGTCATATTTTCTCCAGTTTCTGACCACTTGGCTCTATAACATCATCCTACGTCCCAAAAATTAAATATGCAAGAGCAGGCCTTTAAACAAGAAACGTACCCCACACTGCCATGAACATGGCGAAGATGACCGTGCCAACGTTGTCAAAAAGCAGGCTCAGCTGTGGATGGTAAAATAATAGAAGATAGACGTCAGCCACCTAATTACCACTATTCGGCGGACGCTTGCATCTAAAGCAACCTGCAGTGAATAATTTTCAACAAACACACATCATCAATGAGCAGCTAGGTGTTAGCTCAAGGACCATGATGCACAACAGTCTACGGCGTGGCAACCCAGAAGATGGCCAGCTGGGCACTTAAAACACCCTCTCATACCAGTAACTAGGAGGACAGACAGACTTGCATACCTTGGTATACGTGCAGGTGTCCGAGAGCTGCCACACTTTGCACCTCTTGTCGCAGAGGGGACACATGATGGCGGTGGACTCGCAGACCTCCTTTCTAGGGGGACACGGGGTTGTCAACGGGAAGTGAACAGATTCCGATTCAGATGTTTTTTATTGCCATTTGCAACAAGCAATAGAAGAATATGACGCTTACTCCCCCGTTCCCTCCCGCAGTATGAATTTCCTACAACAATACTATACAAAACGATACAATACTAAACTATACTAAATAATACCATACCATACTATAACACCACTATATACTACCTATGATATGCTATACTATATACTATAAACATCAGTATACTATAACAACACAGTACACAATAAAAAATAACAATAAAGTGACTGATGGATGAGCACACGTGTCAGACACGCTAATGACGAGCGTTTGGCGCTGAACTCGAGCAGCCATGGGACTCACATTAGCGGCGAGCTGTTGAAGAACATCAGGCCGTAGAGGAAGACCACCAGGCCTATGATTGCAGCGGGGATGAGGAGGTACGTGTACCAGCCCAGCCACAGGTAGTATAAGGCCACTTTTTCCCCAAAGTAACTCCTGAAAACACACACACACACACACACACACACACACACACACACACACACACACACACACACACACACACACACACACACACACACACACACACACACACACACACACACACACACACACACACACACACACACACACACACACACTTGAGTACTGATAATCATATTATGCTTTCTTTGTTCTTTAGTATATTACCTATTATAAAATAAATATATATATATATATCTATATAAAATATGTGTATACGTCTTACAAAGACATTGCGATAATGAAACCAACAAGATGGATACCATAATGACATAATGACATGATCATGAAGGGCAGAAGAGATTACAACTGTAAAATGAGTGATCAATTAGTCTCACAAAGCAGACTTTAAACTAGTACCTAAAGTCTGGTGAACACAATCTTGGCCACGAGTCGTTAACTGTAAAAGAGGTTTGAAATCAACACTGTGTAGACTGGCCACTGTAGAAATACACGTTTTAAAATCCCAGCCTGAAAGCTTCATCCACTCGCGCAAATTACTTGTATTCGGTAGAATATCCCCGTAACGAAACAGGAAAACAAGATGTAACCCTACCCCCTCTCCCCCCCCCCACCAGAGGTTATGCTATAACATAGTAGGACTGCTAGATCCCACATTAGTCATCAATAGATTCTAGTGCTTGTCTAACCTGACAGCAGTTATGGGTTGCCCCTGGAAACAAGCTGTCCAGCGGGCCCAGTTCTGCCTCAGCTCCCTCTGTTTCTTTTTCTGAAAGCAAAGAGCGCTCAGTCAAAGGCACGGTACGCACTTCCCACGCTAATAGAACGACACGTGTGAATAGGATGGAATACAGGAATACGCCAACGCAGTGATTAACAACAAACACACATCAACACCCCAACATGCACACACATACACTCAAACGCCACAGGAATGGTGACATACAACAACGTACAATCATGGTAATACACAACACACACACAAATGCACACAATCATTACACACAATTGATAATAAATAAGACACACAATGGCAAGACATCAAGCAATGCACTGTCACGCTGGTCGCAATTTCGAAATTAACAGAGTTCATCGACATGAACTCATGACCTATAGTAGTTGGACACAGTTTGGACAAGTTTTATTACACAAACACATCGTCAGGTTCTGTTCATTCACACATCCCAACTGCATTCAAGCACATGAATGACTCTACATTTAGTCATTTAATTTACCATTCAGGCATTGTTCATAACTGCTAGACAACGCTGTAGCGCACAATTACAGTACGCAGGCGTGTAGTACGTGCATTGTGCCCACTAAAATAACATTTGCTGACGATGACTCAAGACACTGACGATGACTAATGGCGCATGGCGACTCATCTGCGAAGAGGGAAAGAAATGTCCGTCAACAGAAACTCAAAATGCTGCGATGAACGCGTAACTGCGAGCCTGGCCAGGCATCGCGTCACGTTGGGTGTGTTTTTTCCGACAGAAGGTGGATGGCGTAGTTCGTATTCTGTTGTCAACATTACCCAGCAGGGATGAGCAAACTAAAGCTGAGTCAATTTCTACACTTAAGGGGCACAATCAACATAAACATAAAAAAAGGCCAGAGTATCTAACAGTTGTCTTGTTGCTTTGGTTGGTGTATGGGTTCTGTAACTTATTGACATGTACTTTTTGGACCGCTGAAGGCACTAAATGGTAAGTGTCACTGTGTACAACCATCATGTAAAAAACATATTTATTCTTTAGTTTCATTCAGTTCTAAGACTTTTTACCTCGTCTTGACTTGACATTTTTAGGGTAAACCCCCCCCCCCCCCAAAAAAAAAAAAAACCCTTGTTGTTCTTTCTATGTGGCCGCCTCTAGGTACGATTATCTTCTCGAAAGTGAACGCATCCTTGCAAAAAAAACAAGGACAGAACACAAGTGTGAAAAGATCAAGACATTTCTGGAGAAACTTACCTCATGCAAGCAGAACCTCGCTTCAAACACCTTTTTCTTCAGCAGATCCCGAAGGTCCTCTGGAAAGACAGAGAGGTGAGAGGGACCACATGTGACATCCAGGAGGGGCAGCGAGCGAGCCTCACAGGAGGACTTCCTTACCTCCCGTGTTGATCGGCGTGTTGTTCAGGATGAAGTGGACTATCCGTATCCTGGGACACACAGAGGGTCGGGCGCTTGAGCACACGCAAGAATGCCATGCACGCATACAACAGCCCTGAGCAGCCAAACCATCGTATCTCTGCATCGATTGTATACTGCGATTAAGTTGAGCTTATACATATGCATGTGATGCAAGTTATAGAATGAATCATTTCCAAAATTGGATGTAAAGTGATGTCACACAAGTAGTGCTTATGGTGTTGTCGTCTAAGGGTTCAAACCCTGAATGTCCTTAGACTACCTGTGGGCAAACTTAAGCTAGACGCCTATACGGCCTATCTGCTCCTTAATGATCTGTAGACCTATATGTATTTATGTGATAAATAGATGTTTGTAAGAGAAGGTAAAGCACACACTCTGGATTCCTTCAGTCGAAAGAGTGTTTCTCACCTGGTTCTGATAGGCATAACTTTATGATTGGAACTCCAGCTACAGGCATCGGACACTTTCAGTAGATATCGGTATCGATCGAAAATCTCTCTGGGGGCTTGAATTCCATAGAAGATGATGTCGTCGTTCAATATTTTCTAAAGTAAATACAAAAATGAAATCATTTTTTTTGAACAATATGAGCCTCTAGGCAGGCAGACAGACAATTAGAGATCAATAGGCTGCATACATCTATTGCCGATGACAGCAAGCTAAACAGTCAGATGGATTCACTATTTGTAATGTAAATGTAATGGAAGCCAGACAGTAGTGCTGTGCAGTGAGAAAACCTCACAGACACCTAAAATATGCTCTAGTGATAAAGCTTAGCGCCTGTGGGTTTTTAGCTTTCCTTGTTAGAGCGTCTGCCTCTCATGCCGGGAGGGTCGTGAGTTCGAACCCAGTGTGGGACAGTCACTGTTACATTGGTGCCATTGGATGAGAGTGAGGTGTAAGGGGGGTGAGTGAAACGGACGCCGGCCCGGTAGTGCAGTGAGTAAACCTCACTCCCTTTACAGAGCGCCTGGCTCTCATGCCGGGGCTCGTGAGTTCAAACCCAGCGAGGGACACTCACTGTTACATAAACACCACATGCCAAACTGAAAGCAAACATGCGGACAGCTGTTCTGGTCATATCAACTTACCGTGACTTTAAAGTTCTTCCGTTTTAATTCCTCAATGAAAGCCAACTGCTTCTTGTAGGTCTCTTTGTGCTGGTCCTCGATTATTTTGCCCACCAGAACGTAGTCGTACATATGCTGCGTAGTAATCAAAATTAGATCAGTTATTACATATATTGCCAACCGTGATGCGTGTATTACTGTTTGTTTACATATGTCTTACCACAGGGGCAATAGATGGATAATCCCCACCATTCTCTTTGACCACTCCCATCAGCTCCAGGAGCTCGATGCTGGGCTACAACACATAGTAGGCATGGGGTCAACATCACTGCTACAATATGGCCTACTATATATAGATTATATATTATACATTTGTCGTATGGTTAAATGACCGATATATTATATTTAATTACATCAAATATATTATAATTTATATTATAATTGACATCTATATATATGGACACCTAATTATGGGTAAACCTCTGACCTGTTAGAAAAGATCCAATCTTATATTGGCCTCATGATTTTAGATCAACTAAGTGGTGTGATCTAACCTCATCTATTTTAGTTCACGTATAATATTATATTCAAGGAAGCTCAAGCTTGAACATGAATTTGTAGCATAGCTTATCACTACTTAGAGTAATAAAGTCTATAGGCCCACGACGTATGTCAACATGGATACGTTAAACTGGGCGGCATGTGTGATTTGGTGTGGTCCCAGGCAGTTGTCATACAATTGACCAGATGTGGTTGGCCTACTATAGTCTTACATCTTACGGCAGAATAATTACATAGTAGTACACTGTAGTAAACAGTAGCTGGCGTTGTTGCGTTGACTGATATCTGTAAAACATATACACAGTACTATAAACATGTGATGACGACTTACCTGCCTTCTGTGTACATGCATGATGTAGATCTACTGGTGCTCAGGGGTAAATGGACGAATTCCCACGCGGCTTCAGTGACCGGCCACTGATCCCTCACAGGTGTTTTCCGCACCAGATTCCTCGTTTCTATAACGAGAGCACTACTTCCGTACTTCACTGCCTTATTGTATTTCAAAGCTAAACAGGAATGCAGAAGCGACTATACCTGTTGCTGTGATGTCACGGCGCGATTTGTTTTATAGCCTGGCGGTGGGTGTTGACTTATGTCACTTCATGGCACAGCCACCAAGCATTCTACTGCGTGTAGATGAAAGTGAAGAAGAAGCCTGGCTGACAGCGTGGGACTGCACCTGCGAATTAAATGTTCTCACTGTGGAATGTCAGGTATTCATAGCGGGACATAATGTATGTGCCGCTGCCTCCGCCAGGATTTTATGTGCAATTGCATGTATCGAACGCAAGGTGGCGACATAACGTTGCCATACAACGACGATGACCTAGGTTATTTCGACATTATGACTAATTTATTGTAGTATCTGAAAATGTGTTACTATGACAAAGGGAATACACATGCCTATTATATGCGTAAGTATGTGTCGAGTTCGGCAACAAAATAATCCAATAAAAAAAATAAGCGATAATTAGCAGAAATGCATACGTAATTTAAATGCACAAAGGTATGTTAATAACTAATATACTAACTTATACTACTACTACTACTACTACTACTACTATTACAACTACTACTACTACTACTACTACTACTAATATAATAATAATAATAATAATAATAATAAATATAATAATACATTGTTTTGTATGGTAATCACAATATAGGCTATAAATATACAATGTAGCTCATCATTATCTGTACATAGAACACACTATATAGTTAATAGTTATAATATGTAAACTGTAGTGTTTATAGCCTAACTGTGACAGGGGTGTTGATGATAGGATATTTACAGTACACAAAGTAAACACTGTGCCTTTACTTGTGCCTGCAGTTCCAAGAGACTCCAGCAGAGACTCTTGACTCTCTTTGTCTCTGAGTTGATGTAAGTAGAAGGGAAAGGGCACATGGAAAGGGGCACATGGGTGTTGTCGTCCCACGCCTTGTTATTAGACAAGACATCCATCAGTTACTCTGACAAACCTCCGTTGGCAATGGCGGTGCACACCTAAAGACCCGCACGCCAAGCTGGGCCCTCGGTGTCATGTAAGGCTGCAGTAGCAAAAAGCGGTCAAGGAAAATGAGCGGCTGTATTTCTGCACAGTGCCACTCCCCATGAAGAGAGACACATAATTACAACCAGTGTCTGACGACGTCCACCACTTGAAGGGAACTAGGGCCGCTCCGCTGCTACGCCCACTGCATTTACCCAGGCTAAAACTGTACGCAGGAAAAGAGGTGGTTGGAAAATTTGAAGGAAAGGTCAAATCAAACAACGACCCCCCCCTGAGTATCTCTTTAACATATGGCATCCACTACTGTGTGTGACTCCGGGTGGCACGCAGAACATTGCCTGACACAGTTCTTTCGAGGTTCTCTTAGGGCATGAAAAGGTTATATACACATTGTATTATGTAAATGACAAGATATATCCTTCCCCCTTTTCAACCACCATGCTTTGCAATATATCCAAATATAGTTCCATATTTGTGTGGGGGTGGGTAAACTATTTGGAAATGCACTCATTCGGATCAGACCATGATAGGTTTAATATATTTGGGATGAGTTGTACAGACCAACAGGGCAATGTGTCATTTAGGTTTTGTACCAGCGTGAAATCAGGGAGTAGCATCTTCTCACTAAATCATTCAATTTGACGGATGGCTTTTTATGATGTTGCTACAAAACCAAAAAACGTCTGATCAACCATCAGCCATATGTGTTTACACACACACATCCACACACACTCTCACGCACCCAAACCCACACCCTCTCTCTCTCTCACTCACACAGCCATGCCCACACCCACACACACTCTCTCTCTCTCTCTCTCTCTCTCTCTCTCTCTCTCTCTCTCTCTCTCTCTCTCTCTCTCTCTCTCTCCTCTCTCTCTCTCTCTCTCCCTCTCTCTCTCTCTCACCCGCTCTTCTCTCTCTCTCTCTCTCTCTCTCTCTCTCTCTCTCTCTCTCTCTCTCTCTCTCTCTCTCTCTCCTCTCTCTCTCCTCTCTCTCTCTCTCTCCTCTCTCTCCTCTCTCTCTCTCTGTCCCTCCCTCTCTCTCTCTCTCTCCTCTCTCTCTCCTCTTGTCCCTCTCGTCCTCTCTCTCTCTCTCTCTCCCGTCTCTCTCTCTCTCTCTCTCCTCTCTCTCTCTCTCTCTCTCCTCGTCTCTCTCTCTCTCTCTCTCTCTCTCTCTCTCTCTCTCTCTCTCTCCTCTCTCTCTCTCTCTCTCTCTCTCTCTCTCTCTCTCTCTCTCTCTCTCTCTCTCTCTCTCTCTCTCTCTTGTCCCTCCCTCTCTCTCTCTCTCTCTCTCTCTCTCTCTCTCTCTCTCTCTCTCTCTCTCTCTCTCTCTCTCTCTCTCTCTCTCTCTCTCTCTCTCCTCTCTCTCTCTCTCTCTCTCTCTCTCTCTAACAAACCATGCAACACAAAAATACATGCATAATTATACTCCCTAGTCCACCAGCACGAACCCATGCCCAAGCCCAATGGAACCACAAAGAAAAGGAATTCAGGGTCAGGCTCCATGTACTGTAGCTTACCCAGGCTGTGAGAAGCAGGATAGGGCACCAAGGAGACCCCCCCCCCCTTCATGCTAACACCCCAACCCAGAGACCCCAGCAGTAGGGTGGTGCCCCCCTTCAGACCTCCAAACAGAGCATCACTGCTGATACCAGGAGCAAAAACCACATGAATCAAGTGAGATAGGATGAGCATTACGTGTCCCGAAAGTCCAACAAGGGCATGTTTGTCGACGATTGACATATTGTGTTGTATAAACAACTTACAAACACAGCAAACAACAACACAAATATGGATTTAAGCTGGAGGTGGGGTAGGTCTATACTACAACATAAAAAAAACTGCTCAGCTGCTGGGCTTTAAAAGTATAACATATATCATTACAACTTAGTTTAAATGGTTAACATTTGGTTAACATGTTCTGTGATTAAACAACACCGAACATGTGTGGAGACATGGAACCATCAAATAATTTGCCAAAATGTAACGGAGGATGTTCTGTATTCCACGCCCCTTCATGACGTTTTGAGAGTGGTGCAGTAGACGGTCATTGGGCGTTACTGGCATAGTGTATACAGACAACTAGGCTCCTGGGGAGGTGTAATGCTGCCAAGTTATCGGGATATTTGCAGTGTGCAAGTGTGTCCGTGTGGAAGACACGAATTCCTTTAAAACACTTTTTTTTGCCTCCGTCGGAGTCTTGGGAAGTTGAAGAGACAAACCAAGCCGTTTCATTCGGAGAGCCCCGACTTGACCGCTCCACGCGTCACCTCGGCGCCTTCGGCAGAATGAACCGAATAACGGGGAGGACGGGAGATGCAAGTTTAATTGAGATGAGTCCTTCGGATTCTTTTGCTGGTGAGTTGCGCATTGTTACCAATAGGCCTACTGTGTATGTTGCTTGCTACAACCATTCAACAAATAGGACTATTTAAAAAAAGGACATTTAAAATAGCTTGACAGGGATAAGTTGGCTCATTATAGACACCTAATCAGGTAGCTTTGTTTGTTTTAGGTTATACGTGTATTAATAATGCTATACCTTTCCATATATATGAACTTAGAAATGTCTATATATATATAGCCAGGAAGCTTTTCTTGGTCACATGGCAGTGACAGTTGGCCTGACCAGTGGAAAATCTCGGTCACTTTGAGCAGACTACCAGGAGACTACTCCTCCAGCAGGAGACTTCAGCGTAGGCTCCACCGCCAAGACCCCGCCGGCGTGCACAGCCAGGTGGATCACAAACTTAAAACAAACGCAGTTTGTTTGCCTTATATGGGGCGACTGGAAAAGTAGAAGGAACCCCACTGCTATCCAGCGAACAACTCTGAAAATCCTAACCCTGAAAAAAGAAATGTGCAAGCCCTATAACAGTCTTATTTTCTATTTGTAAGTGGGCCTGATCCCAGACCCTGAGGATGATCCTCAAGGTTAGGGTGGTGTTATATGTGCAGACCAAACATTTAGATATGAAGGGAATCAGGGTCAACACAACACATTTTCAGCAGAGCAGATTCGACAGCACAGATTGTTTTGAAATGAAACAGCAGGAAGCACTACAGGAAATGGGACTAATGGGTTAGTTTCCATACACACCTCACCTCTCAAACTACAGAAACGGTGTATCTATCTTGAAACGGAGAAGCTCTTTTCTAATAAACCATTCACTGGCAGGTGATTGTTTATATTAAATTTTGTTTTCCTTTATTTGTGTATCATAATGATAATCATAGTGATAATAATACTAATACATAATAGCAGTACTATTCTGCTATTGATCTGTATCTCTTCATCACTTTTTTATCACCTTGAACATGCCACTGTAATCAGGCACTTTGTAAGTTCCCTCAGTCACAGGATGGCAGTGAAGGGGAACACCCACAACACCCAAATCCCTATTTGCCTGACTTCAGCCAAGCAGTTAAACTCAGGACCTCAGAGTGAAAGTAGTCGTGAAAACGTGAACCATTGGACATTCACTGTTTTTCCTATGCTCAAATATGTCGGGGTTGCTATGGTGAAACGGGAGTCAAACCTGGCCTTGTGGCCTTTGGCAGTTTGATCAGCTGCCTGCCTTGTGAACAAAGGCTGTCCTGTATCTGTAACGCAAGTCTTGGTGAGATCCGTAAGAACTTCACTAATCTACTCACACAAGAGGCTTTCACACTCACTGTGATAGGTTATTGCCACATGTTAGGGTCTAGTTGAGCTGGTACTACTGCACTACTGCGCCTAAATATATCCTACACTGGTCATAAATTACAGCCGCTGCACTTCTTCTATTTAAAAGTGCAAGTTGAGTGACTGCCTGCCGACTTGGTGTAATTGTATGGTATGGGGCAGGGCCTGTTTGCTCTTCCTTTGTACAGTATGTCCCCTGGTCATTCGTAGAGGTTTTAAACTGCCTTGTTCCCCTGAATGTATTGTGATGCATTTTAATTACACAACTCCACAAATCGTTGTGTGACTTGATGTAGGATTGAGGCCACTCTTTGCCTCAGATATTAATGGTAAATGTTGAAAAGTATTAAGATAAGGTGTGTAGAAACAGTTCGCCGCATTTTCATAATGTATTTTCTTCTTGTTTTGTTTTTCTTAGCAGCTGTCTTAGTGTTCGTTCTGTGAGTTATCCAACCCTAACCCTAATGCAATAGACCAGCACCAGTAGCACCAGTTGCTCTCTGTCAACACAGGTCTTTATCTCTTGACTGGGGCAGCTGTTGATTTGGCTTTCACTGAATACAACCTTTTGTTTGTTTCGTGGTGCATCGGTTCCATATCTTGTGTATCTCTTGATATATCCGTATATATTAATGTTATTAGATATTCCCCTTGCCATTTTCTGATGGGGTTAATTGTTTCTTTGTATGTTTTTGTTTTTGCAGATGAGAGTAATGGCCACCACAACCCGTCCGCTTCCGCCTCCGGATCCTCCCAGCTGGGGCCACCAGGGGTAACTTACTAACTACACACACCCGCCAAGGCCCTTGCATTGATATTGAGCACACAGTAGCAGGCATATGATCTCAAAGAAGAAACAACCCCTCCGCAGAGGGCATATGCATCAGACTTTAAAACATTTCTTAGTTGAGTTTCTTACTTGCTGACACAATTTGTTGTTTGTTGATGCAATGTGTCGATTGGATCAGGGGACTCACCAAGGGCGTGCAGCCGAGAAAGTTTGAATCGCTCGCCATTCAAAGTATGTAGTCTAAAGTCCCCTATTTGAATATGGTGTAAATGTGGTATTTAAATTCCCTATTTTCAGCAAATGCAGAAATGAAATAGTTTATTTTGTTGTTTTGTTTGTTTTGTTGTTTTGATGTTCTTATCTCTGGCATTCCAAACTGACTTCCTCTGAAGCTGGTCGTGGACTATTCAGAGGATTTCCTGTTTTTGTCGTGACTCTCTTCCCTTGTATCTTAGCAACTGTGATTATCTTATTGTCCAATGTCCAATCACAAGCCACTCTCAGACACTACTGCCGTCATTGGGCAGAACGTATCAGACAGGCTAGGTTTGGTCGATTTTGTTAAAGCCTCGTTAGTTTAAGAGATACACTAGATACACTATTTCCAATAGTTCCAACGTATTTCACAACAGCTAACCATACGCATGTCACATGGCTTTTTGATACAATTGTTTAATTCATCTTGAATGACCAGAGGGTTTCGCTCAGTTCAAATGCCCTACAACAGCAAAAGACTTGAATTGGTTGGGGTGGGGGGGGATAACCGAGTCTCAGGTGTACCCGCCATAAGCAATAACCCTATCTAACGTTTCTGCTCTCCTGGTGGCGTGTTCGAAACCAATAAGCTCTCCGTACTCCCTGCCGTGTGTGTGGAGTCATGCGAGTCGCTGAACGGCAGCCAGTTCTCCCTGGCCCCCTCAGACCACAGCGACAGCCCCCAGGCTGAGCCCCTCACCCTCGAGCGCATCAACACCCTGACGGGGGTAAGGCACCAGTAGCATGCGGTGCACGGTGGCATGTCTGTGTGTCCTTCTCTGTGTTTCAGTGTGGCCCCTTTATCCCTGGGCGCCCGCGGGTTCTCGTTGCCATATGTCGGTTGTGAAAGCTGCACACAAATGGCCACCATGGGATGTAACCCGGGTTAACCGCCGCCTGGCTTTGGGCTCCAAACATGGAAGCAAGCGGTTGTGTGTGGGGGTGATGTTTATTAACTCAGTGAAACGGTGTGTGTGTGTGTGTGTGTGTGTGTGTGTGTGTGTGTGTGTGTGTGTTTGTCTGCCATACAAGGTCCCAGAGTATGGGTGGTGTGTGTTGGGAGTGTGGTGGACCAGTAGGCGTGGGCCTAGGACGTACTTTCTTTACCGTTCCCCTTGTTTCATGTTTTCAGGGCTGGAGAAAGCTGGCGCTTTTCCTCAAGTTTCGCGCACGGGTACGACATGGTAAACCAGGCCTGCGGTGTGGTGTTAGCTACTGCTGTGCATATGCCTGCCCGCCCGTCTGACAGCCTTTGAGTTATGGAGAAGCCAAATGAAGGGAAAATCAATAGAGACATCTTCACAATTCTCTTTTTTATTTATGTATATAAACACACACACATTGTTGGAAAGACCTTAGTGTTAGTGAAAAGCATGTTGTTTTTGGAAATGCGTGGGCATGAGATACAGAAAGTGTGGCATTAGGAATGGAAAGCAGCTTGCTTGATTCTCACCTGAGATTATGTCTGGGTGAGTGAGGAGGAGGCAAACACCTAAGGTGTAAAACGTAATTGGAGAAGGACCGGCACACACACACACAAGCTATTGTAGTAGTCATGGCGAAACCTGTGCGATGGTTGTGTGTGCATGCATGCTGTATATGTATGTATGTACAGTCTAACATGTGTAAAGAAAATGTAGTCTTGACCGGAATTGGGACTTCAAAGACCAGCCATTTTGTCATTTAATTTAACAACTTCTAATTTAAGTTCCAAAAATACTTGCAAAAAACAGGCTCACAGAAACTCAACCGTTTTCTTCAGCTTACTACCGTGAGTCAAATGAGAGGTGAACTGAAGTGCGGACATTTACAGAGCGGGGCTCCTCAGCACGATCGTGCCACAAACCTCAACTCCTTCAGAAAAGGTTGAGGCAATCAACTTGAAAGCGTAACAAGCGAATCCCTCATGTCGTGCTCATGTTCTAGCAGGCGAACCCACGGCAAACCATCCATCTAAATCTAAATCTGGAGGATTGAATCCTCTTCTTTATTGGTCACACACATGTACACACAAAGTGAAACGTGTTTCTCTGCATTTAACCCATCCTAGTAATTAGGAGCAGTGGGGCAGCTTTTGTATATACAGCGCCCGGGGAGCAGTGTAGGGGTCTTGCTCAAGGGCGACCCTCCGGTTCCCAAGCCAAGTCCCAACAGACTGAGCTACTGCCCTGACGTGAGCGTCATTCCAGTCGCTTCACACGGGACATCCTTCCACTTTCCCTGGACCGAGCCCAAACTACCGCTCCAACATCAAACCTGAAACGCATTCAAAATAACATCCTTCACGGCAAGGTTTACCCCTTTGAGCTCCTTTTGGCAGGCCCCGCCCCTTACCCTTACCCCCCGTACCCTCGTCTTGTTCTGCGTGGTGAACCCCCCTCAAACTAGATGAGAGACACACGCCCGCCAGGCACCCGGTACTTTGGGGTTCTGTGCCCCCCCCCCCCTGCTCCGGGGCCTCTCCCCGGCCTCTCTCTCCTTGCCTTCCCGGTAGTGGCGGGGAGTCCCTATGGGACAGCTGTAATTACCTTAAATTAGAGAGGTGCAGGGGCGAGGGCCCAGTGGGAGACAGCAGCTACCCTGCCATGTTGGACATGGCTCCTGGTGTTCCGTGGGGCGACTTTAGCTCTATTTCTCTCTCTCCCTCGCTCTCTCTCTCTCTGTCTGTCTGTAGTTAGAGGCCTGGTATGATTTTGGATCAGACGGGATGTATAAAGAGGCTGCACGCGTCAGCTCAAAGACCCCCTTTTCCAGTTAAACATGGGCGGAGTGGGAGCTGGTTGGATTCAGAACGTTATAATTTGCACGCTGCTTTTCTTGGTGACTCCTGCTTCTGTCTCCGTCTTTATCGTGCAGGCTTACTGTAAGGAACATTATAGGATAGGCTTGCACAAGGCTGAGAGGCTGAAACATAATTTAGTCAAAGGTTTTATAGATCGATAGCTTTTAAAAGTATTTATCAGTTATCATTCATTTACGCAGTGTTGCGTACCTCCCTTATAAATCAAGGAGCCTTGAATGCTGAATATTCAGCTGTATTGTTTTGTAGAATACACATGTATTTAGTTTCTATATTTAGCACACAACAACCGAGAGAGGAATTTGTTTCAGTGAACATTTATAGCGTATTTGACTTGGATCTCAAGTTACCTTGAGATATAATCTACCCTGGGGGGGGGGAGAATGGGCTATTGCATTAGGCTATTGAGTCTATGCTAGCAGTGTGCTGATGTCATCGTCATCTCTCTCTCTCTCTCTCTCTCTCTCTCTCCTCTGCTCCCCCCCCCCTCTCTTCTCTGTGAGCGAGTGTCTCTCTTTCTCCCTCTCTCTCCCCCTTTTAAGTGGATTTCTAAGCGAGAGAGGGCTTGTTTTCGGATTGGTCAGGGGGTTGGATGGAGCACTTCAAGCTAGGAGATGGAGAGAGAGCAAGACAGGGAGGCAGAGAGAGAGGGGGCAGTAGAGGAGGCTTGACCACTCCCTGGAGGGAGAGAGAGCCAATAGACATTCGACCATTCTGCAGACACACACACACACATATAGATACAGAGAAAGAGGGAGTTGGAGATGGAGGTAAATTGCTCTTCTTTATCCTTTCCCTTCCCCCTCCCCATAGAGAGTAAAGTCTTAGGCATTCAGAGTACGTAATGTCCAGTAAGGCTGCAAGAACCCTAGTCTCTGCCCCCTTTTTAAAGTTCATGCTAGGGGAGCATTCCAGTCTCATTAGCCACTGTAGCAAGTGTGACTCCGTCCCAGCAGTTATTTATAGTCCTCGGCAGAACAGCCGTACCGGGCCAGTGGCAGAGGACAGCCGCCTCTTCTCCTTTCTGTCGCACCCTGTAAGCATGCCTTCAGCCTGGACTAGTGCAGTACACTGCAGCAGTGGGTCAGAACTTGCCTGGTGTGTGTGTGTGTGTGGGGGGGGGGGGGGGCATATGTAAACAACATTAACATAGCTGGTGAGCAGAGCAGGGGGTTGAGTGAAGTGAAGGGGAACCCCACCCCCCCTTGCCTTGTTTCAGTTCCTGCTACCTTATCCCTTATATGTCATATGCTGCCAGTCTAGCTTTGTTCTGTTCCTCAGGCCCTGCAGTAAAACACGCCATTGCTCTGGTTGCCAGAGTTGTAATGATAACCTGTTAGTTTCATGTATTCAAATGATCTCGAGCTGTATTTATGGTCCTGTCCCAGCCCACCGGATTAAAAGCAAATATATTTGCGTCGCATGATTGTAGCAGACAACACTGCCACCAGCCATTAACATGGCTACTTGTGGGCTCCTCCTGAAAGTCAAAGACACAGGTTGATGAGGAATCCAGTTTATTGCAGAGTTTTGAATGATAGTGAACAGAGCAGATGGAACATGCTAGAGCTCTCTCCTTGAGTGTGTGTGGTGGTGGCCGTTTTAACCTGTGGAGCCACAGCTGTGCAGCCTCACCAGCCAATTAGTCCAACTCAGGCTAGGTGAGGCTTCTTAAACCAGCTTAAACCAGCCACCAACCACTCACACTCCACATACCCCCAACGCCAAATTGAGGAAACCTATTTTCCCCCCATCCAAAAATACACCTGAACCGGACTCTACACGTTAACACAAAACCGAAAACAAACAACCTCCAACCCCATTGTCCGTACACCACCCCAGGGTGACCCGCCAACCCATCCTCCCTCTCCTTCCTGGAGACCGGAGGCCAGGGCTGCTGTCTTGACTGGCGGTGGTTCCCTCTGGACTGGCCGTTGCTGGGTTGTCTGGATGGGCTGGGAGACTGGACAGCTAGGCCATGGTGGTAGCTCCTGCAAGGGCCCACCAACAGCCCCCGGTAAGGCTACCCTCAACCAGGGCAACGAGGCATCTTCCCCCCCCCCCCCACATCCTACCTGGAGCATGGGACCTTGGGCTGCTGCGCTGGCTGGTGGAGTTGCCGCAGGACCTGGGATGTTGTGGGCTGGATCCAGGTGTGGCTAGCCGCAGGCTGGTGCTCCCAGCTGTTGCTGCACCGCCACCCTGCCGCCGTCCTCTGCTGGGCCCCACCATGGTGGCCGTCAGACAACACTGGGGAAGGGTTGGTGCTGGGAGGTGGTTTTGCCTTGTCCTGGTCGGCAAGGTCCCTGTTCAGGCGCCACTGTAGCAGACATACTGCCACCTTCCATTAACATGGCTACTTGCGGGCTCCTCCCAAAGACACAGGTTGATGAGGAATCCGGTTTATTGCAGAGTATGATATTGAACAGAGCAGATGGAACATGCTAGAGTTGCTTGATTAACAATGACTCACCGCTGTGCAGCCTCATCAGCCAATTAGTCCAACTCAGGCTAGGTGAGGCTGCTTAAACCAGCCACCAACCACACACACTCCACAATGATTGAACAGTGATATTGCATATCAAATGTCCTGACAATAGCATGCTATCTGTCTATTTGTGTTTGTGCTGGAAATGTTTCCAGAATAACAATATTATATTGTCAGGTGTTCCAGGGTGAGGGCTCTCTCGTCGTGTGCTACATGGCTAAAGTCCTGCGTGTTTTGCCAGTCAGCCAATGACAATAAGGAGGAGAATGGTGTGTCTTGAGTGCTGTGTTCATTTCAGGGCTGTCTTGAGAGTGATAATTAATAATTATCACAGTTACATAAGTTAATTGTCTTTTTCCGGGTCAACATGTTTGTCTGCATGGTTCTGTTTTTCCATCTCTCTCTCTTGCTAGATTGACAAGCAGACGCACAGCAAAGACTCGGTGTTCTTCCGGGATGGAGTGCGTAAGATTGACTTCATCCTGTCGTACGTGGAGGATAAAGATGGGGAGAGGAAACAGGTGAGGAAAAAACTAACAAAGTGCTGTTTTGGATGTGGCTTTTTGTGTTGACTTTTAATTCAATTTAACATTTTTGATTTGAATATTTGGACATTTAGTTTCAAAAGTAAAAGTTCTGCGTTCAGTAAGTCATTCATATTTATTATACATTTTGTATTGAGTTTATATTTCATTTATGTTTGGGACTTCTATTTCGGAAAGACTACATCAATTTATTTTCTGGAAAAGGAAAAATGTTTCAGATCTCTGAAGTTACATGAACAATAACAATGGTCAGATGACGAACTGATATTTTCCAGTTAGGTCAGTAGATATAACAAAATGGTCTCATGTTATGTCTAGGGTTTTCTTCTACTGTCTGTTCACTGCTAATACGCACAGCTGCCACCTTTGTGCCTGGTAGATAGTCTGGTGGTCTAGTGGCTCCTCTCACCCAGGTGTCAGAGCTCAGTGGTCGGCCTTCAGCCACCGCACACTCTGGGTGGTGACACACACACACACACACACACACACATTGACCACATTCAATGTAACAAATTACTCTCGCTAACAACTCACTCTTTCCACCGAAAGAGGCCCACTTCCTGTTCGAATAATATAGTTGTCCTCCTAAAATCACATTGTGTGTGTCAGCAGAAACAGGTTGGAATATTTACAAATATGTGGCTATTTATTTCTCTCCAGGAAAGGAGAAGGGAGTTTGAGGCCAATTTGGAGAACGCTGGCCTTGAGCTGGAGACGGAGGATAAATCGGTGAGAATCTCCACTTTCCTGTTACGTCTTATCGCCGAATGGTGCATCCTCAGGATATATGGGAAGCGTTTTGTCTGGTTTGTCAGTTTTGGCCATTAAAATACCCTTGCCTCTGCCTTATTATGAGACGGAAACAAAACACATACGGTTTGTTTGTTTCCTCCAAACCACTCTAATGACTAATACAGAGTATTATAAATCATATGAAGTGTAACTTAGCAATCTAAACCAACAGATTGTATTGGGGAGGGGGAGGATAGCATAGAATACTTGGCTGGTTTGACTTTCACTTTCCTAATGACCTGTATCTGTAGTTCACCCACTGTGAGTCACTTTAGGCAAAAGCAACAATGCAAGCTAAAAAGGACTGCATAGATACTCTGAAAAGCCCAGTACTCCTGATGCAACTCCTATTCCTCCTCTTCCGCCGTCCTCTTATACTACTCTCTACTACTCTCTCTCTTGCCCCCCTCTCTCTCTCTCTCTATCTATGTCTCTCTCTCTCTCTCTCTCTCGCTCTCTCTCTCTCTCTCTCTCTCTCTCTCTCTCTCTCTCTCTCTCTCTCTCTCTCTCTCTCTCTCTCTCTCTCTCTCTCTCTCTCTCTCTCTCTCTCTCTCTCTCTCTCTCCCCCCCTCTCTCTCTCTCTGTAGGAGTCGGACGATGGGAAAACGTTCTTCCTGAAGATCCACGCTCCGTGGGAGGTGCTGGCCACCTACGCCGACGTGCTGAAGATCAAGGTGCCGTTCAAGGCCAACGACATCCCGGACAACAGCGAGGTGCCCTTGAAGTGGCTGTCCACGCCCTTCCGTCTGCCCCAGCACATCATGAACCCGGAGCCCGACTACTTCACCGCACCCTTCGACAAGGACAAGGCCGACTTCTTCCTCATCGACGACAAGGACACCTTCTTCACCCCCTCCACCCGCAACAGAATTGTGAGCGTTGCCCGATCGTCTCGATTACAATTTTATTTTTATACTCCCCGGATTTAGTCAGGGGGATAATCGATGGGCTTCAAATTTTTTTTGTGATATGGATGAAACATTTGATTTCTGGGGGGCTTGGTAGCTCCGCAGCCTGTAAGCCCTAAGCCTCTAAGCCTCTGCTTCAACTAATGTACACCTTGTAAGTCGCTTTGGATAAAAGCGTCTGCCAAATGCCCTAAATGTAAATGTAAATGTAAGACCCTGGTTCGACGACTCCAGCCTGTGGTCCTTTGCTACATGTCATTCCTTCTCTCTCCACCAACGTTTCTGTCAATCTCCACTCTCCTGTGCATAAAGGCAAGAATGCCCCCAAAAAATGTCCTGTATATACATATACAGGTATATAATATGTCTCAACAGATGACTTGAATGCGTGTTTAAACGCCATGCATTCAAACCACAGTGCTACATTGTGGTGTGAATGCTACAATACACACGCTACAGCTTGTCCCACAGCCATCGAGAACAAAAGACCACCAGGAATTCCATCCTGTTACTTAATTTTTTTTTTTTACCAACCTCTACACTCCTCCCTGCTCCCAGGTCTTCTACATCCTGGCGCGCTGTCCGTACACCACAGAGGACAAACAGAAGAAGGGCATCAAGAGGTTGCTCAGCAACGGGACCTACACCTCCGCTTTCCCGCTGCACGACGTAAGCCCATAGGTGTCCACTAGCGTGTCCTTACTAAGGCAACAATGAATAGCATCTCATCAGCATCGAGTGTCATGATGATGCTGATGCTGATGCTGATGTTGATGGTGATGAGGAGGAGGAGGAGGAGGAGGATGATGATGTTGATGGTGATGATAGTGATGATGATGAGGAGGATGATGATGATGATGATGATAATGATGATGATGTGGAGAAGGAGGAGGCAGAGGAGGATGTTGATGAGGAGGAGGAGGAAGAGGAGGATGATGATGATGATGATGGTGATAAGCAGGAGGTGGATGATGATGATAAGGATGAGGTGAATGATGAAGATTGATGATGATGATGACGACGGCGTGCCCTCTGTGTGCAGTGCAGATACTGGAAGAAGTCGAGGGATCCTAACTGTGAAAGTGAGCGCTACTGCCTCTACAACCACTGGGCCACCTTCCTGTGCTTCTTCAAGGAGCAGCCGCTCAACCTCATTCGGTAGGAGCCAAACACTCCTCCCACGCACCGGTGTGTTGTGGTGGTCAGTGTGTGTTTGATTAGATTAGATTAGATTAGATTCAAATGTATTGTCATTGTACAGCACATGTACAGTACAGCGAAAATAATTGAGCATCTAGCAAATGTTGCAGTAATGTTGCATGGTAATATAATATCATTTAAAGTTTAAATTGACAGGTTAAAAGACAGTCTAGGTATAAATGTGATATGAGCATAATAATAGGTATATGTATATATATATATATAGGTAAGTGAGAATTTAACAGGTAGTGATCAGGGGTATGCTATTATTGAAAGCAGGATACAAATATATAGATGTATAGATATATATATAGAGATATTTATATAGATAATATATAGATGTTTGATGGTGCTTATTGTTTATGGCATTTGCATATGCACTTTCACAATACTTACTCACAAAAAACCCGATAAACTAAGCTAACATAATTTTTGTTTTTGTTTGCACATTTTACTGCGGGAGGCTTTACTGTGGGAGTTTCAGTGCTGTAGCTACCAATGGTATGATTCATTATTCATTATTTATTAACCAATACTTGTATTTGTTCTCTCCGGGACACAGGAAGTATTATGGAGAGAAAATTGGGATCTATTTCGCCTGGCTTGGTTTCTACACCGAGATGCTGTTCTTCGCTGCTGTGGTCGGCGTCATCTGCTTCCTCTACGGCCTCCTGACCTACGAGGAGAACGAGTGGAGGTCAGTACTATGGAAATATATATGGGCTATAATACTATATACTATAAATAAGTGTTAGCTATGTTTAATACATTGCCACGTAATCTTTATATATAAAATATAAATGATATGTATATAAATATACATTTAAATATATTAATATTAATACTTTAATTAACTTTAATTAAACTATTATCTCCTCTACAGTAAAGAGATATGTAGCATTGAGATCGGGGGCCAAATTGTTATGTGTCCGCTGTGTGACAAGAAATGTGGCTACTGGAAGCTCAACTCGACATGCAATTCCTCATGGGTAAGACCTTTAGTCATACTGCTATTACCACATCAAGCCAACATAATGTTCTGTTTCTTTAAATAATCATTACGGAAATGTGTTTCTCTTTTCAGCAATCGCACCTATTTGACAACGTAGGAACGGTATTCTTTGCCATATTCATGGGGATTTGGGGTGAGTGTTGTTCTTGAGGCAGCATTTTATAGCTGTAGAGCACCCCCTAGTGGATGGACCCAGTGACAAGTGACAAGACATGTACTGCCGTCATCCAAATTAATGAGCTAGTTACAGCCCATGTTTCTATTATTAACTCTCAAATCAACACACTGCAAGAGTACAGAAAGAAGAGTTAAAATAGATTCTGCAAATCGACCCTTCGACTTTTTAATCTACTGCTATATTATTTTGGTTCATTAAATAGATTTACACAGTCTTCATCCCTATCGAAAAAATGACGGTGTCACAGCTGCACACGTCCCAAAAACATACTGCCACAAGATTCAATGGAATTATTTGTGATCAATCATTTTGACCCAACGTGATATGTTCTAACCACTGACCACTCTGACCACCGCCCATGCAGTCACACTGTTCCTGGAGTTCTGGAAGCGCCGGCAGGCCCGCTTGGAGTATGAGTGGGACCTGGTGGACTTCGAGGAGGAGCAGCAGCAGCTCCAGCTGAGGCCCGAGTACGAGACCAAGTGCACCAACCGCCGCCTCAACCGCATCACGCAGGTAGCCTAGTGTTGCGTGGCCGCCATGCCTTTTAAATCCCTTTTGATCAGTTTATCGTCAATCGTTTTTTTCCTAGTGTCCAGGTTTCTCCGAGTTCCGGAGGGGGGAGAAAAACCTCCAAAAAATCGGGTCCTGACTCTTTATCTGTGTTTATTTGTTATTTGTTGAGTAAGCAGGGATACGATTTCCAACTGTTTTTGTTTTTGCCAGCCTCAAAGGAGACTCACTCATTATGTGCATTATGTATTATACTATGTCTTGTAAAATAATACATGATATATTATGTATCCTAAACCTTATTTTGAAGTGAGCATGTATAAAAGGGGGTGGGGTCTATGACCGTATCCCCCCCCCCCCCATCACCTTCCACGCCCGTCTGTAGGAGATGGAGTGGGTTCTTGAGCGGAGCACGGCCGATCTAGTGGGCAAGGTGCTGCTGTGCTGGGCCAGCATTGTCCTGTGGGTAAGGTCGGGATCGACACACACAACCGGATCCCGTGTGGTCCCAAAGCAACCTGTGGTGTGCTGTGGTTCTACGTCGCTTGTGTGGAGAATGTTGTACTTAAAGTAGAAGAGAGAGAGAGAGAGAGAGAGTTCTGGAAAATAATTTTCAAATTTTCGTCTTGAGCGTTTTGGTTTCCAACAAGAAACCCCCGCCAAGTCAAAATCTCAAATCTTGGATCAGCGCTAAACTCTCCTCCACGCCTCTGGTGTGTGAGCCTGGGCTCGTCTTTTCCAGTACAAGGCGTGCGGTGACTCATCCCTTGTCCATGCTTTGCTTGGTTGCTCTGTAGGAGATGGAGCCCTACTTACCCATAACAAGCCAGTGTGCTCGCACGTGCTTGTCTGGAGCCACCGTCCTATTCTGGGTGAGCACAGCGACTCTAAACATGACTAGAGAGGACCAGTATCTCTCTAGATGTCTGGTCTCCTCCACCTTTCATTGTAATGTGATAATAATAATAATTATTATAATAATAATAATAATAATAATAATAATAATGCATTTATTTTGTAGAGCGCTTTTCATGACACTCAAAGACATACTTCAAGACACTCAACAGTATTAAAATAATGTGATAAGGTTTAAGAGGAAATAAATAGGTTAAAAACATAAAGCACTATTTACACATTGATTTGTGTTATATGCCGTAAAATGACTAGTAGGTAAACAGTGCTGTTATGTGAACAACAACACCCTCTTTATCCTCCTCACATACATGAAATGCCTCTCTGTTTTGATTAAAGCATCACATTTAGAAATATATTAAAATATGGTTAAACTTAATTAGAAATGTGTGCTCAGAGAAGGATTCTCATGCATGGTCGTCATAAGTTGGCATGAATACAATTTGTGTGTGTGTGTGCGTGTGTGTCTGCGCGTGCATGCATGCAGCAGCACATATGCTAAGCAATATGAACTACCAGCTCCCCACTGCTACTGTATTAGTGTATTCCTCACATGTCCCCCTCCAAACGGTCCTCAGATCTCGCTGATCATCGCCTGCATCATCGGTGTGATTGCCTACCGCCTGGCGGTGTACGCGGCGTTCGCCAGCATCATGAAGGACAGCCCCACCAACCAGCTGCACGTGGTGGGCTCGCTCATCACGCCGCAGCTGGCCACCTCCGTCACCGCCTCCTGCATCAACTTTGTCATCATCATGGTGCTCAACCTCATGTACGAGAGGGTGGCCATTTGGATCACCGACATGGGTGAGAGAGGAGCTTTTTAGGACTGTCTAGTAACAGTGTCGTCTACTGGTTATTTTATCGTGTTGATTTGTTGCGTATCACAGAGATTCCCAAGACCCACCTGGAGTACGAGAACAAGCTGACGGTGAAGATGTTCCTCTTCCAGTTTGTCAACTACTACTCGTCCTGCTTCTACGTGGCCTTCTTCAAGGGCAAGTTTGTGGGCTACCCCGGAGATTATGTCTACATGTTCGGCAAGTGGAGCTCGCTGAGGAATGAAGAGGTATCTATCTGTCTATCTATCTTTCCATCTGTATAGACAGTATATCCATCTGTCTGTCTGTCTGTATGTCTGTCGGCTATCTTTATACTGTACGTATATACACAAGATAGAATCTGTAGTGATTCCCTGTGTGTTTCCAGTGTGACCCTGGTGGCTGTCTGATCGAGCTCACCACACAACTCGTTATCGTGATGACCGGGAAGCAGGTGTGGGGCAACATCCAGGAAGCCCTGGTCCCGTAAGTACCGCCCCCTATCATCCACACCACATCATGCACATCACCTGCAGGTACATGTAAACAGCAGGTGCCCACTTCTGACCAATATCCCCCCCTAGTGTAGGAAAGTAGAATGCACGTCATAGATATGACTACGTCATAGATATGACTACTAAGAGTGATCCGTGGCCCTGCAGGTGGCTGATGAACTGGTGGGGCAGCCGCAAGGCCCGCAACCACCCCGAGAGTCTGTACAGCCGCTGGGAGCAGGACCATGACCTGCAGAGCTTCGGCCAGTTGGGTCTCTTCTACGAGTACCTGGAGATGGGTAAGCATTCACAACATCCTGTCACAGTCAGTTACGTACGTACATAGGTACATAGGTGTCTACTCTATCAGTCAGGATTTCAATTGACTGGATTGAAACTGAAGTAAAAGGCACACATATGTGTGACATTTATTAGCACAAATTAAATCATCTAAATTCCCTTTCTGAAAAGGTGCTCATATTAAACCTAAAACAGAAACTTACTCTGTAATGGTTGCACTAAAGATGCTGAAAGATAAGACGTAGAAGTTAGGCTGATTGTGTGATCGTGTTCTCTCTCTCTCTCTCTCTCTCTCTCTCTCTGTCTCTCTCTCTGTCTCCCAGTGATCCAGTTTGGTTTCATCACGCTGTTTGTGGCCTCCTTCCCACTGGCCCCCCTGCTGGCACTGGTCAACAACATCATCGAGGTGCGTGTGGACGCGTGGAAGTTCACCACCCAGTTCAGGAGGCCCGTGGCATCCAAGGCCCACAGCATCGGAGCCTGGCAGGAGATCCTGAACGGGGTGGCTGTCCTGTCGGTCGTCACCAACGTAAGCGGCCTTCCACTTATAGCTCCCGCAATCCTGTGCTCGCTTTTAAAATGTGCCTTAAATCATTTAATTTACAATGATATAATTAAAGAATTTATAAAATAGGTGTTATCAGATATTATCTGATATCAGAATATCAGTCAACAATGGTTGTTAAAAGAACATAATGACTGGAATAAAACAATTCCTCTGTGTCTCATCGGATGTTTATAAGTCTTTCTCCGCCACGGAACGTCCAATCAGACCCAACCAGGTTAAAGGTCAACCCTGGTCCATCCACTCATCCAACCAAAGCACACATCTGTAATGACGTGTCAGTGTGTTTACCTTGACTGAGATTAACCTTTCGCGTGATCTCTGCCGTGTTCCCGCCCCCCTCATTTCAGGCATTCATCGTGGCCTTCACCTCCGACATGATCCCTCGGCTGGTGTTCATGTACGCCTACCAGCCTGATGGAGAGATGAGCATGAGGGGCTACATCAACGACAGCCTGTCCATCTTCAGCATAGCTGAGCTCCCCGACGCCAGCAGGCCTGAGCCTGGCGAGAACCCCACCTGGTTTGACAGCTCCATCACCACCTGCAGGTGTGTGTGTGTGTGTGTGTGTGTGTGTGTGTGTGTGTGTGTGTGTGTGTGTGTGTGTGTGTGTGTGTGTGTGTGTGTGTGTGTGTGTGTGTGTGTGTGTGTGTGTGTGTGTGTGTGTGTGTGTGTGTGTGTGTGTGTGTGTGTGTGTGTGTGTGTGTGTGTGTGTGTGTGTGTGTGTGCTCCTGGGGGTGTTGGCGTGTGAGCTTATGTGTGCATGTGCACATATTGCATATGTGCACACCGATGCATACTGGCATACAGTATAGCTCAGGAGGTAGAGCGGAGTTCGATCCCGGCTCCTCCTAGCAAAAAAACAGTCGAGGTGTCCTTGAGAAAGATACTCTAACCCTAACTGCTCCTCGGGCGCTGTATAAATAAGCTGACCGCTGCTCCTAATACTAGGATGGGTTAAATGCAGAGAAATTATTTCGCTGTACACTGACAAATTTGAATAATTATTATTATTATACCGTTGAATGCACTATTGAAAGTCGCTTTGGACAAAAGCGTCTGCTAAATTACTGTAATTTACTGTGTGTGTGTGTGTGTGTGTGTGTGTGTGTGTGTGTGTGTGTGTGTGTGTGTGTGTGCACTCGGTATGTCAGAGCGCATGAAACTACAATATTGTATTTCTTCACGGCGTCACAGTGTTTGTTTATTTCCAGGTACCGTGACTACCGGTACCCACCCGGCCACAAGGAGGAGTACTTGCACACCATGCAGTTCTGGCACATCTTGGCCGCCAAGTTGGCCTTCATCATCATCATGGAGGTAACCTAGGGCGTCGTCAGTCCTTCCATCACTCACACGCACACACACACACACACACACACACACAGTAGCTGTGGTACAAAGTTCTCCCTCATACGCATCTATGTGGTCTATATCGCTGTTATGCCAAATTAACAGGGAATCTAGTGTGTTAACCACAGGCAATATGCCTTGTCATCCTCTCTCTTTTTTGAACCCACTTTCCCTCTGTCTTCACTATCTGTCTTC
Source organism: Muraenolepis orangiensis (assembly GCA_027704905.1). Lineage (NCBI taxonomy): Eukaryota > Metazoa > Chordata > Actinopteri > Gadiformes > Muraenolepididae > Muraenolepis > Muraenolepis orangiensis. Next base: position 2,352,561 of record CM051010.1, on the reverse strand, counting down.
ACTGTCCTGTCTCACTATTGCTTTGTATGCACCGATGGATCTGCCAATCGGCCAATCAGCCAATCAGATGACATTCACTGCTGTCAGTGGCCGATTTTGATCTGTTGTGTCACATACATTTTTCCCTGGCTAAAAAGGCTTTTGAAACAGTGTTGTTTCATGTATTTGTATGTTTGAATTTGTGCTCATTCAAAGATAAGTCTGATGATGGGTTGAAAGACTTTAAAACTAAAAAAACGTTTTGTTTTTAATAATAGTATATAATTATAGATGTTTTATTTCCCTACCACAAAAGGGGGAATAAATAGCAAAAAAACGTCAGTATCGGCTGTCAGCCAAATCGGTGCATTCCTAGTCACGCTAACGTCACGCTAACAAGCAAACTATGTTCCCGTATCGTCCTCTCTCACGCAGCACGTGGTCTTCCTGGTGAAGTACTTCGTGGCCTGGCTGATTCCCGACATCCCGACCGAGGTGAAGGCGCGCGTGAAACGGGAACGCTACCTGGTGCAGGAGTACCTCCACAACTACGAGGTGGAGAAGCTGAAGGACCAGCTGATCACCACCGTCCACGACGACTGCAACTGCCCGCCCATGATCTACCCGACGCTGCCCACACATGAAGTGCTCTCCGAATGCCTCTAGCGCCCGTCTGCAGATGTGTGTGTGTGTGTGTGTGTGTGTGTGTATGTGTACGGCCTGTGTGTGTCTCCCCACACACAGGCCGTCGGCCTGCCTTTTAAAACTCTAGTAGAAAAGCCCTGTTGATGAAATTAACCGTTCAGCTTCACTGGTAGTCGTGCCTATGATATATTGGGTTGTTTTTTTCTGCAAAGGCCACAACACTCTCCCAACAAGAGCTGGAAGAGTGCAGTCGTGGGGTTTGGGGGGGGGGGGGGGTAGGGGAGGGTAGGGGAGGGGAGGGGGTTTAGGGGGAGACATGCAACGAATAAGTACAACACGCTGTTCGGTTTGCATGCATTTCACTGGCCAGTCGGTGCCTAAGTATACTTGACTTGTTACACGTCCAGATGCTGAGAACTGTCCTGTAACTCGAAGGGCATCAAACATGCTGTATGACACTGTGAAAGCTTGGCTCGCTTGTTCGCTGTCATTTTACACAGACTATTTATTTTCCACGATTTACAGTAAGTGCCACTCTCGCAAGCCAAGGACCGAAGGGTTAAGGAAGATGCTGCAACGTTGACATGTTAATGACATGATGAAGGTTTATTGAGAGCAATTCAGTTTTTATTATTGTTTTTCATGCGTAGTGTTGAGGGAGTATACCTTGCTTTGTTGCAATTCAGTGAAGAGGTTGCGTTCAGACAGCTAAGGGGCATGAAACCAGCCCTTCAAGCCGGGAACGATCACAGTATTATGTTATAATGTATTTATATGCATCACATCCATGATTCCCTCCCTTCCTCCACCCCCCCTACCTCTCTCCCTCCATCCCTCCCTCCCTCCCTACCTCTCTCCCTCTTTCTCCCTCCCTCCTTCTCTACTCACATGTACAACCTCATGTTTTGAGTGTGGAGTGGCCAACAGATTAGGTTCGCCTTTGCCTTCGCCCTCTTATTCCTCCGCACCGTGTTCAGCAGTGTGTCGCTTTAACCTTTAGCCGAGCAGCTGGAGCATGCTAAACTGTGGACACTCGATCGTGTGCCTGGAGATCAGAGACCCAAGCTTGCGATAGAGAGTGGAGAGGGATCCATTTAGAATGTGCTTCTGTTGACCACTACCTGAGAGCGAATGAAAGTGCTTCTCGGGAGGTGTGTTTGTTTTGGTCACACAAAGCCTATCCGTCGTCACTTAGGTTATTTTGGTTGTTTTTTTGCTTATGAATCAGATTGCCACAGCTGTCTATCTAATGAGTACACTATTGAGTGCATTATTTTTGTCTATTGTTTTGCACCAAGCACTTAATGAAACAAGAAAACAAACATGAGGTCAACACATGCGTGTAATTCCACACTACACATATAGTTTTGTAGCATTAATGTCAAGATAATCGTTTCCCTGATTTAAACGCTGTGCTGTAATTATGAAGTGGCTCTGAGGGTATGTTAGACAATATTTTCATTTCGGTTATACTTATTTTTGAACGTGAAGTTTTACCAATGTCGAAATGTTAAAGCATGTTGAATCGTGAACTCTTATTTTTCAACATTATATGAAGGATATTTATCATGTAGGCCTATATATTATACCTATATAAAATATGCAAGAAGGCTTTTTTTGTATTTCTATTTAAGGAATTCATAATTGTATTATCATGCTCTGGCAAACCTCTCATCTGTGAGAGGCCCCAGTGATGTGTGAGCAGTGTTGGTCTCCTAAAGTTAGCCTTTTCCTGCCTTATTCTATTCTTCAGAAAAACCTGTTGATGCCTTAATACCTCTTTCACTTTCAGTTGTGATAATTTTTGTAATATCTTTCTTTATTTCAATTATGCATCTCTGCCTTTCACTTCTTCTTTTTCCTCTCCTTTTGGGCCGAGCTTGAGTAGTTATATTTATTTCATATATTTTCTGTATGTGGGAAGGGGAAAACTCCCCACAGAGTTGTGATGGAATGATAGTGGCGACATTGGGGTTTGGTTTCCACTTATTCAAATTTTTTTATACACTGCTCTTGTATTACAAATGAGTTCTGATGTAGAAATAAAGTACCAGTTCAAATGCGCTACGTGTTACACAAGGGCTTTTATTAAATCACTCCCTAATGGAGCCTATACTCACTGGATGTTTGGGAAAATAAAAAGTGGATGATCAACTGAAATATGTTATTTGCCAGCACATTCTGCAGTAGCCTTGCTTGTAGCCTGGCATCCAGTAACAGATGGCCCGGTAGAGATAGTCAAGATAATACTCAATATTTGTTCTAATATTTGTTTTCCTCCAAAACACACTGCCATGCTTGTGTCACTTCACACATAATTAGGGTGATAAGAGACACGGGCAACACTTACAATCAGGTAACACTCACTTACACTCAGGTAACGTTTTTGTTATAGTTCCACGTTCTAGCGTAGCTATTATAGTGTCAGGTATTCTCTGTTATTTAGATCATTTGATAGTCTCATAAAATACAACTGTATATATTTGTGTGTCGCTCATCGTGTAAAGAATGTGTTTGTAAAAGGCTATTTACCATAACTTCCCTAAATAAGCAGACATACTAAGCAATCTAGCAGAAACTAGGTGGCTGTAAAATAGTCAAAATATGTTGACTCTGTAGATGAATCCTTGGTAAGTTTTTAAAGATACAAGATTTACAAGATACAAGAGCGTAAGGGTGGAGGACTTCTGAAAGGTAGGGAGGGGAGAGGTAACGGAAGAGCTTTGTATGTGGTGAGGAGGAGTTTGTATTCTGTATAGTGCAATGGGAAGCCAGTGTAGTTGACACAGAATGGGGGTAAAATGTGCAGATCTCTTGGTGTGGGCGAGGAGCCACAAGCTGCAGAGTTATGGACAGACTGGAGTTTATTGGGGGATATTGATGGGAGGCCAATTGAGAAGTGAGTTGCCGTCGTCGATGGGCTGAGGGGATGGACCAGTACAATTTGATTTCCAAGACAGCGGCGGTGCTATCCTGTTCTACTCACCGCTCAGTGTCTTTGTAGCCTCCGGAGGCGCCTTTCTGCGACCTGCAGGACCCTGGCCAAGAGGGCTTAACGGCGGTTCAGCTGTACTTAATGCCCACCATCTTCACATGTGTCCTGATCTTCGGGCTGCCCCTCGACCTGCTCTCCCTCTGGATCTTCTCCCTTTTCGCCTGAAGCTGCTGGACCCTCAGCACCGTGTTCCTCTACAACCTGACCCTGGCCGACCTTTCATGGCTGCTGGCCCCGCCCTTCCTCGTCTACTTCCACCTGGACGGCCTCAATAGGGCCCTGCTGGGCCTGAAGCTATGCAGGGCCGTGAGGCTACTCTACCACAATTACTTCTACCTGAGCATCTATTTAGTGTCCTCCATCAGCCTACAGACCGCTACTTGGCATTCGTGCACATTCTGCGCTCCCTGGCGCCGCTGGGCCGTCGCCTGGTGTGTCTGCTGTGCGGCGCGTGTGGCTGCTCCCGCTGGCCCTCAGCTTACCTGTGGCGCACATGACCATAGTGCAGCCCTGCCCCGGGACACCAAGTGCAGCCTGTACACCTTATACATGGTGCAGCTCGACGTGAAAGCTTGCCCTACTCCCTCTTCTACACCGGTTTCATCTTCCCGCGGGTGTCCCTCTGCTACTGCTGCGTGCGCAGCGTCAAAGAGCTGCGCCAGCGGCCCCGTCTGCGCCACCCGCACCACAAACGGCGGCTCGTGCGGGCGCTGAGCGCCGTGCTGGTCATCTTCTCCTTCCTGTTTTACCCTCCGTTCCACCTGAGCCGCAACGCGACAATCGTGATCCGCGCGGTCTAAGTCGGACAGTCCCGCGTCGTGGCGCAACGCGGACCTCCTCTTCGCCCTGGTGATGTGCGTGTGCAGCCTCAACACAAATTTCAGGCGGGAGTATTCGCGACACATTGTACACGCTGCGGCCACGGTGTGCCGGGGAGGCTGACGCAACTCAGGCACCACAGGGATTGGGTGCTGTCGCCACTAGTAGATACTTTCTGAGTACTGTGGTGACGTCACGATTGTTGGGTTCTATTAAATCTATAATTTTTTTGCTCAGTTGGTGTAGTGTATTTTTGTACCCTAAGTATAAAACTAAAACACTGTCTGTGATACTGTATGCATTGAAAGAGGCATGTGTGTTGGAGCCGCCGACGCAAACTCGTGACGTGACACAGGCACCGTGACCAACCGGAGTAGTGGATGCTGGTTGTAACTCGTGACCAATAGGAGTAGTAGATTTTGTAAGGTTTGTTTAGATTTTGTAAGATACAAGATACAAGATTTGTATTGGCCATTTGTAACGAGTACATAGCAATGCTTACTCCCCATTCCCTCCCGCAGTATAAAAAAAGTATCTCAAAAACAGCACCATCAAAATAAAAATAATACATACAAATAAAACAAACAAAGAAAGAGCAGCAAAGTGACTTAAATGATATGTACATGTTTTTTTTTACAAAAATCTTTCAAAAGCATTTAAAGTGCCAATAGTGCAGCATCATGAATACAGTGCAGTACAGTGCAGTAACTGTGATGAGTCCAGAAAGTCCAGCAACGTATGTAAGTGTAATGTTAATGACATTATTTATTAGTTATGAAAGTTATGAAAGTGAAAGTGGCAGCACTCCTTGCAGTTCAGTAGGCAGTAGGGGGGAGAAGAGATGGTGCCCAGGGTGGTTGCAGTCCTTTATGGACATGGACTTCTGACATCTGGTCCTAAAGATCTCCTCAATGCATGGAAGTGCACACCCGATGATCTTCTCTGCCGTCCTCACGACCCTTTGGATGGCTTTCTTGTCCTGTGGAGTGGTGTTGCCGTACCACACAGTGACGCCACCCGTCAGGACGCTCTCTACGGTGCCACGGTAGAAGTTCACTATCCACCTCTGGCCTATTCTGCTTTTTCTGGTGTGGTACATAGAGGCGCTGGTGTGGTTATACACACTTTAATACACAAGTGTTTGGCTTTGGTCTTAGCCACCTTCTAGGGGTTCATGAGGAAGAACAGGTAACACCAGGGTTTAGGTGAAACCTGGATAAGCGCAGACGTGTGAGGAGACTGATAGTCTGTGAGTTGAAGATAGTCTTTGATGGTTGGGTGTTTGTTTTATTGCCTCAGCAGCTTTGCTGTTTGGGGGGAACAAGGTATGTCATAATTAAGGTTAAGTTTTTGCTATTTGAAGATTTACAATTGGGAAAGATTTAAATTAGTTTTAAATGCTATTGTTTTCTCTTTCTTTTCATCTTTTATTTATTTGTAATAATATATTCTGGATGCTTATACAGTGCGTGCCTGCAGACATTGAGGAGGAAATCACCTAAGAAGCTTGTCTAACTGGGACAGGGTAAACCAAGTGGTCCCTGCTTGTCGGTTTTCAAGTGAAGATTCCCTTCCCCCGTCCTTTCTTGCCTTTATAGTGATCTCAAGCTTCTCCTTGGTGTCTGGCAAATGGCAGCCTGACTGAGTTTTCTCTTGGCACCCTGGTGACCACAAGATGTAGCTGATCTTGTGTTTCATTGGAGAATTTGTTTGTTTTATTGAGGTATTTGTTTGTTTCATTGGGGATTCATTTGTGTTAATATTGTTGCATTGAGGGATTTTTAAATATTTTTCATCAATGCCGCCAGGTTGGCAATGTTGCTATGCAGATTGACACCGGGGATTTTTCACTCTGCAAGGGGGGAGATGAAGGTGATCATTGATAAACATCTCTATATACATAAGCTGTCATAGAGAACTACACAGCGATAGGTCACGTTAAAGTATGACCTATTCAAGCATGTTTACATTTATGTCATACAATAATCAAATACAATGTATTTTTTGTCTATTATCAGAGTCAGCAGGACTAGTGGAAAAGCCTAATGGAACAATTCGATTGAAATTAAATAATGTCACATTTTTTTGTCATTTTTGTTTGTCTCTTATATGAGACTCAGACACAGTGAGGAACCAGAGCAGCTATAGAAGATGCTAGCTACATGTATCAAATACCTCACATCGGTCCATGAGTGTTTGTTCGAACAGGAGCAGGCAGCCGATCCAACCCCAGACAAGTCATCAACCAGGGGACCATCACCCCAGGTTGAGGACTGGGTATACATCTGCATCTTCAAACCAACGTGGGTCAAGCCAAAAATAAAGCGACCATACCAGATCCACACCTCAACTGCCGTTTGGACAGTTGGGGTAGATGTGGACCTTGGGTACATTGCAGCGGTTGTGGCGCAACACAACCTACACACCAATCTCTTGCTGAGGTGAAGGCGCACCTAGTTGCAAAACTTGATTGACCAGACCGAGTAAGATGATCTGGATGTCGAACACGACAACCAGGTTGAGAACTACTCCTGGCGACTACACTACATCAGCCATGAGTTGCCAAGAACAACAGGATTAGACCTGGATGGGAAGCAAATGGTAATCAGTCCTCCACAGGGGTCCTGAAGCCTGCTGAGGACCAACATGTGAAGCTGAGTTCCAGACGCATACAAATTCCATTGAAAAACATCACACCATGCTAGGCTACTGTAACGCACTTCTCATTGGGATTCCTAGCAAGAACATCCAGAAGCTGCACTACATCCAGAACAGCGCTGCTAGGATCCTGATGAGAGTGCGGAAGTATGAACACATCACGCCCATACTCAAATCATTGCACTGGCTCCTGGTCTCACTCAGGATTGACTACAAAATCACCCTCTTCACCTATCAGTGCATTCATGGAAATGCTCCCTCATACATCAAAGAACTGCTCACCCTACAAACCTCCAGGAGGAGCCTACGCTCTGAAAAGGCAAACCTCCTCCTTCCTTATAATATTATTAAATAATATATAATAATATTAAATATTATTTATTATTATTATTATTACCATGCAGATAACAGGTTTTCTCCTACAACAACATTAAGAAGATGTGCTACAACAGCACACATAAAATACCTGACTTACCGGTAGATGAAAGTGTGAAAATTGAGATACCTCAGAGTCAATAATATGGGTATGATGGGTCAACATTGATGTTACAACACTGTATGCAGTACAATCGCATATGGTTTTTCAAATCGTCAGTTGACTTTATGACTCTATGCGAACATATGTGAACCATGCACTGTTCATTGCGAAGCAGAATGATGATGCAATTTTAGGTATATAACGGTTTTTAAATTAGTGTAAACATTTTTGTATTGGGAATTTTGTTTATAGAGTCCCAAAGGGGGGATATGTAGTGTATTTTTATACCCTAAGTATAAAACTAAAACACTGTCTGTGATACTGTATGCATTGTAAGAGCCATGTGTCCTTGGAGCCTTGGAGCGGCCAACAGGCGACACTAGGAACGCGACCCCCTGGAGTTTCTGTCTGCAAACTCGTGACGGCAGGCTCCATCATGCTGCAGGTGATGTATTTGAAGCTTTGTTCAATAAAGACATTGAACTTAGTATCCGGACCTCTGAGAAAGATTTGTATTCCACCCGAGTTGAAATTATACTACATTGGGAAATTGAACTGAATGGAAGTTAGATTCGATTATATTTCAAATGATGAAATATGACTATGTCGACTTGTCCATGCGTGGTCTAGAAAGTCAAAGAAACCTACAAATCAGTTATTTGGTGTTATAGGCCTAGCTATATTTGATCAATGGTGCTATACAGGCCTTTGGTTTTTCATTCATTACAAAGTCTGAATAAAGATGATCGCTTTCAACTATACTCCTAACACAACACTGCCTCTGTGTGGTTGGGGTGTTGCAGGATTTATGATTTGAGCAATATGCCTAAATATTAGGCCATGGGATAACAAATAACAATTGTCTCGAAACCGTAGATAAAGAACAGCCTGGTGTGTTTATTTAAATATTCTGAATCAATTGAAATACAATAGGCCTGGAGGTATGCCTATATAATATAATGTTTAAACGGCAATGCTCTAAATAAAACATAACTGGCTGTGTGTGCGGGCGTGCGTTCTCGTATCTCCCCGCTAGGGGGAGCTCACCCTGCTCTGCGTGGAGCTGAGTTGCGCTTCAAGGGGGATCCTCACCTCAGAGCGGCGGTCCAGCGCGACTCAAGGTGAAGCTATTTCGACTCCGCAAAAAACTCGCCATCGCTATCTGTCTGGCGGTTATCACAGTTGACTAATTCAACGAACATTTTTTTTTTTAATATATTTTTTTGTGTCATTTGATCGCAATCGTTGGAGCGTATACCCTAACATGGCACGGATTAACGTTGCGCAAGGCGAAGGGGACATATGTGACTGGTGTTCGGTGACTGTTTAACCAGCCCTATCAGATTGAACGGGCTTTTTTTTCTTCACTCCACACTTCACTCCATTGAGGACGTCGGGTTTCTGCGCGCGCGCGTGTGTGAGTGTGTGTGTGTGTGTAGAGAGAGAGAGGAACACCCGTTTGGATTAACGCCTATACAGAACAATATGCTCATGAATGCGCCGCGCCGCCATTTATTATAGTATATAGAGTATTATATTTTTGAAACATTTCGGAGATGGAGCAAGGAAAGGAGAGAGCGTTTCCTCCCACAAAAGAGGGAATTAAAAACCTGGCGGGGAAGGCCCTGGGGAGTCTGCACAGGTGAGACTAACATACAACACCCGAAGGTTACCCTATAGTGTCTTATGGTTCATGTGTTCTTTTGTGGAGGAATATATATATACATCCATATGTGAGCAAGTTGTTTTAAATTCGTTGGTAGTGCGTTTTCTTCGTTTTTAAAAATAATTCCATTGAAGCCAAGGTGGGAAAATAATAATTCGTTCTCACGATGAATTATAGAGAAGATGCTGTGGAAACCACATGCAGTTGTGGGGGCCGAATATTTAAAGACCATATATTTCCCTGGAGGATGCTTTCCTCCACCAGCAGCTGTGGATGTTTTTTTTAATATTTAATGAACAGCACGAGTCGTGACATAAGGTCGGAGGGTATCTATTACTGAGATGTAGTCCTCGTTCATTCATTCATGATCGATCTATTTGCTATCAACTGTCGTGTTATATTTTCGTACAGTTTATACAGTCAGGGACCCTCAATCGGCCTATTAGGGGGAAAAATAAAGACACAGCCTAACGCAATGAAAAAAAACGACATATGACCGATTTTAAATGAACGAGGATAGATGGGCTATCATGAAGCAACGTTCTTTCTTAAAATAGGGCTTTTTTTTTTGCAAAGAAAGTATTGTCGAATCCTTAGTGTGATATTGGCCAAATATGAAAGAAACTAAACCATGGCCCAAAACATCGAGCTTAATATCAATATAGGCCAACAAATATCACATATAACATCTGGACCCAAAGGATCCTAATTGAGAAGCAATTGATAACCAATTTCAAATGATCTAATTTGCAAGGACTTAGATGAACGCAGGCCTAGCGGGGTTTTTTTATGAACTCAAATTGAATAGATACTTATTAATTAGCCAACATAAATATTAGAAAAATAAATCAAAGAAAATCCTGTGTGTTAAATTAAGATGTAGTAGGCGTATTCCAGTTTTCATCGGATATGGCATTTTCTGCTTTTGTACAGGCTTTAGGCCTTTATGCACAACGTATCCATCTTGAATGTAGACTAAATTAATACAATACATTAATACAAAAACTGTCAAAACACTATACACTATACTGTCGAATTTCTTCCTAACTCAAGAAACGTCAATCGGTCAAATAAACTCAAATCAGATGCTTCTGATAATGCTGCAATGCGGTATGAAGGTCATTGTCTTCGTTAACAACGACTCTCTATCTCTCTCCCTCTCTCTCTCTCTCGTTAAAAAGCAACATATGGAAATTAATAAATGGACTGCCTTTTATAGCGCTTAACAAGTCATGCCTCATATTCACCCATTCATACACCCATTCACACACCAATGGCGGCCAGGAGACAGCCAGCAGTTATAGGGTGAGGGTGCCTTGCTCAGGTACACCTCGACTGTTTTTGCTACAGGGGAACGAACCAGGAACCTTCCGATTGTGAGACAACCGCTAGCTCTAACCTGAGCTATATATTGCCTAATAATGACCTACGTAGAGGGCCTATCTATAGGCTGGGGTCCACGTCTCGCCTCTTATTCATTTACCATTAATGTGCCAGCCCATGATTCAATATTACACACGTAAAACCATCTTGCATCTGCAGTGTACTTAACCATCACCATGCCTTTCCAAAGAGGTCTGATTGTAGGCATATGAGAGATGTAATATTTTTGCGAAATTATGAAATTGCCGGTTTTTTCCCCAAATATCATGGATGTTTATTTTTTTTTGAATAAATGTTACTCTAGATTTTTTATTTAATTTGATTATTTAATAAAAAAAATTAAATATTTTTTATTATATATATATTTTGGAATATACCCATTTTAATGCATCCATTGATAAAACACTAAACAATACATCACACATCGGTGTGTGTGTGTGTGCGCATGCAGGAGGCTGGAGAAACGTCAGCAAACAGGTGAGGTGATCGAGTTGACGGAGGATGGGAGACCCCGGGACAACCAGGAGAAAAAGACCCCCCTGTGCGACTGCACGTGCTTCGGGCTCCCGCGCAGATACATCATAGCCATGATGAGCGGGCTGGGCTTCTGCATCTCCTTCGGTATCCGGTGCAACTTGGGCGTGGCCATCGTGAGCATGGTCAACAACCACACGATCCACCGAGACGGCAAGATCGTCGTGCTAGAGGTGCTGTCACTGTGTGTGTGTGTGTCTCTCTCTCTCTCTCTCTCTCTCTCTCTCTCTCTCTCTCTCAAATACACATTCACATAACATAGAGCTCTACACATGCATGACTACTATAGACACGTGTGTTGGCATTGGGATCGTGCTCATGACCAATTCCAAAATGATAGGCCTATATATATGCACACCTTAAAGGCCTACGGTTTTAAACATTGTCATTCGTTTAAGCAATTGCATTTGATTATATATCGGTTATCAGAGTTAACGCCTATACCGCTTTACCATTATTCGATGTTCGTTCTTCTTTTTAGAAAGCGAAATTCAACTGGGACCCGGAGACAGTGGGGATGATCCACGGCTCCTTCTTCTGGGGATATATAGTCACGCAAATTCCGGGAGGCTATATATCTTCACGATTAGCAGCGAACAGGTAGGTCCACCGCCTGCAGTATCTTCCGGAACGGAATTCGTTCTCCTGTCCAATCCTTACACGTAAGCGTATACAAATGTCAGCACATGATTTGGACCGCATCCAGCACACAACTCCGATTATAAAGTTTAAAAGCATCTATTCATAATGGTCCAGGCGGTGTATGTGAACCTATAGGAGGACCGCAAGGAGGCCTGACTTGACGCGCTCCCTAAAAGGGGAATGTCACCGATGGCCTCATGTTAATGAGCTCCCCTGGGACCCAGCATGCCTAATCCTTTATATTCGGAGGCAAGGCAACCAGCCCTGCAAGGCAAGCCAAGAGCCTGTTATATCCTGCAAGACATTGGCGAATTTAATTAACAGCTGATGAATCAAATATAATAAAAAAAAAAAACCTGCATCTGTCCCGTTTATTCCATCTTTTTAAACGGCAGGCCTTCATAGGCCTGTAGGCTGTCATATATTTTTTTTTATAAGAAATCACAAGACCCCTTCTGGTCTACATTAGCATATGCTTATCTATCTCTACTCTATCTATCTATCTATCTATCTATCTATCTATCTATCTATCTATCTATCTATCTATCTATCTATCTATCTATCTATCTATCTACTATCTATCTATCTATCAATTTATATATACATATATCTATCTATCGATCGATCTATCTATCTATCTATCGATCTATTGATTTATTGATCTATCGATCTATATATACATATATACATATATCTACCTATCGATCGATCTATATATCTATCTATCGATCTATCAACCTCTTTCCATACAGATGTACAATCAACTGCTCACGTCCCTTCCTTGGAAATGGAAAACAAGTGTCAATCTGCTCAATAAACTAATGGTTTGAGACCTTGTGTCAGGAATAATAAATGGACCAAAAAAACAAAAGTTAATAAAGAAATATACTGTTTTTACCAAAAAAGTGCATACTTGATCAACCATATGATTCAACAACCATGGGAACCACTTATTGATGTACCACCCCATTGGCATTCGATATATGAGAATATATATATATCAAACAATAGACTCCTTTATGCAAGCCTTCCAGCTGAAAGTACTGGACCGAATTTTGGCGACAAGGAAGATGTTAAAAATCTTGGGGCATTGAACATAGAGATGAAACATCTAGCTTTTGTGTGTAGGAGACAGACGATTGATCACATATTTTTGTGATCATATATGTGATATATTTCTTTAGCTTTGATGAACGTTGAGAACCCAGACAAAACTCACAATTAGTCAAGACAATTGACTTTTAAGTGTACATTTGAAAACGTATGAACTTCAGTTCATGGCAAGTGGAGTTAAGGAGAATCAATTAGTTCATATAACTTAATAGGGCTATAATTGTTTACAGTATCTCTCTCTCTCTCTCTCTCTCTCTCTCTCTCTCTCTCTCTCTCTCTCTCTCTCTCTCTCTCTCTCTCTCTCGCTCTTTCTGTCTCTCTCTCTCTCTCTCTCTCTCTCTCTCTCTCTCTCTCTCTCTCTCTCTCTCTCTCTCTCTCTCTCTCTCTCTCTCTCTCTCTCTCTCTCTCTCCGTCTGTCTTTCTGTCTCTGTAGCAAACGCTGAATCCCATTAAATACCATGCTGTAATGGCCTATGTTTACGGTGATAACAATTACAACAGCCTCTATGAAATATAATATAACAGTGACGATTCCTTTTCCAGGGTGTTTGGGGCGGCCATCTTCCTCACGTCTACACTCAATATGTTCATCCCCTGTGCGGCGAGGTACCACTACGGAACAGTCATCTTTGTGAGGATATTACAAGGCCTCGTCGAGGTACTGATGAGCGTTGCATCGATTTCCGTTTCCATGTATTTTATTTCGTTATTTTTTTTGGTTGGCTCACTCAAAGGGCTGATATTCAATAGGACCTCGACTCACTTATGTGTCTGCCGCCTCTCGACACACGGTCGCATCACAAACGTCCAGTTATTATCACGCTCTTCAATTGAATGTAAACAGAAGCCTTGTGAACAGGGGCACGCATGTACTAGGCAATTAATTGCCTAGTACTTTCCTACAGGCTGCTGTCATCCACAAATTCGCAATTGCCCGTAGTCCAACCACCCTCAACAAAAACACAGCGGACATGCTCACTTCACCTCCTATACGCCCACACTGAACCTCCCCTCTCACATTGAACCAAACCAATTCACACCACCCGACGAGCCGCTGCCTCAGTGCCAGGGACCATTATGGAGCTGCTGAAGGTCGCCGTCTATTGTGGCTCTGTGTTGGCCGCTGCAGCCAGAACCCCTCTCATTAATAGATAATAATAGAAGCGCTTCTGCTGCCGTGAGACCTGCCTCTATCGCATGGCCCCTGTTATTACTACAAATTAAACATTAGCATTGCAGGGTGTCTACCAAAGCAGGCCGTAGCAATTTGTGTCCATCAATAGCGGAATTGTGTGCCACTTACCGAGCGTAATGAAGATTTAATGGGAGCAAACCTGGGTTTTCCAACGGCGTGGGGTAGTCAGCTTAAAACTGCATTGACTCACACCTCTCCCATTAGTCTCAGTTAGCTTGCGATCCAATGTGATTTGTCCTGCGGTCCACGCATTTAACTAATAGGACATGGCACTATACCTGTGCAGCTCACCAAAACACTTCTTCCTCTAATAGCCTGTATGCAAAGGAGGCAAACGCAATTTGGTGAAGTGACCGTAGATTGCAGTATTGATTTTGGTTAAAAATGGCTTCTCCGGAGAAAAGTTCCCCGGGGCCATTCGTGCGTGGCATCAGGCATCAGAGGTAAAACATGGTGTAGTCTGAGCATCCTCGTTGGGTGTTGAACAATTCGCCCAATACTTCTGTGAGTGTAATGAGAGATGTTTCTTTCATAGGGCGTGACCTACCCTGCCTGCCATGGCATATGGAGTAAATGGGCTCCGCCATTGGAGAGGAGTCGCCTGGCAACTATATCTTTCTGCGGTAGGCCCATGCACACGACTGTGTGACACACAATAATACACAATATAAAAGTACTGATAATTTCACTCATGACTCATCCTTCATTGCTGCATTCACCGTATATATAAATATATTGCTCACCTATGGTCCTTAGCTTAGCCTTGACGAGAGCAGGCATCTCACGTTTTGTTGTGTTTTTTCCTCCTTGTGTGCAGGCTCTTATGCTGGTGCTGTGGTCGCCATGCCTCTGGCTGGGATCTTGGTGCAGTACACTGGGTGGTCCTCTGTCTTCTATCTGTACGGTGGGTGCACCGCCTGTAGTCCTGTAGTTGGACAAATACCAAACCCCCCCACACCCCACACCCCTTGTGTGTGTTTTCCATGGTTGGTTGTCTTGTGAATGTGAAGTAAACCAACTCTCCCACCCCCCCCACCCCCCCGCTTGCAGGATCGTTCGGGATGGTCTGGTACCTGTTCTGGATCCTGGTGTCCTACGAGAGCCCGGCCGAGCATCCCACCATCACCGACGAGGAGCGCAATTACATCGAAGAGAGCATAGGGGAGAGTGCCCAGATGCTGAGCGCCATGGAGGTGGGTCTCCCCCCTGTCCCAACCCCTTGCTAAGTACTTAAGATGAAAGATGTTTTATTGATCAAATGCACAGTAAAACACAGCGTGGTTCTGGGCAATTTGATTCCTCGGAACAAGGCATCCACGTAGTAGCTGTAAAGCTAAACAAAAATAGGTTAATATAAGAGTAGAAAATAGAATCTAAGAAAAAGGTGGAGAATAAAATATAATAGAATATAAAGTGGAACGTGAAGTTTAAGTGCACCTACATATACATTAGAATACACACACAACAGTACACAGTGATACCGCAGAGA
The DNA here is from genome assembly GCA_027704905.1 of Muraenolepis orangiensis. Taxonomy (NCBI): domain Eukaryota; kingdom Metazoa; phylum Chordata; class Actinopteri; order Gadiformes; family Muraenolepididae; genus Muraenolepis; species Muraenolepis orangiensis. The sequence continues at coordinate 2,336,965 of CM051010.1, read as the reverse complement.
GCGCGTTCAGCTCATATCCTTCCCATTGCCTCCATCTTAATTATTTTTCACACAGAAATTCGGTACTCCTTGGAAGAAGTTTTTCACCTCCATGCCCGTCTATGCGATCATCGTGGCCAACTTCTGCAGGAGTTGGACCTTCTACCTGCTCCTCATCAGCCAGCCGGCGTACTTCGAGGAGGTGTTCGGTTTTGAAATCAGCAAGGTAAAACAAAAACGCCCGATTGGTTTTTCTCGTCCCTCAATACTGTACTGTGGTTGGGATTTATTCATTTATTTTTCCTACTAAAATGAATGACACTGAATGTTGGACCCGAGTAGCACATCCCTATCCCAGACCTTTTTCTCATCATTTTCGTGATCTTTCACCCCTGAAGAGCACTATGAATCACATTGGGTCTGACAGGTTTTCATTCGGCCCACGTAGACCGCGGTTCTCCCTTCTGACGACCGTGTGGGTGATAGATGTGGCAGCTTCAATATCTTTAATATCTTTCATTTCCAAAAGTCAGAAGATCAAATACACAGCGGAGATTTGTTCCAGGACAGTAGTAGGGGGGAATATATCTCATCTTCGCCTGTTCCATAATGTTTGACTACATGCCTGCACTCCCGTTGCGTCTCAGGTCGGCATGGTGTCCGCGCTGCCTCACCTGGTGATGACCATCATCGTGCCGCTAGGAGGCCAGCTGGCCGACTACCTCCGTACCAATAACATCATGTCCACCACCATGGTGCGGAAGATCATGAACTGCGGAGGTGAGGATGGATTTCCCACTGGTTTCGGTCTTCGGATGGTTATCCCGTATATGTCACATGACTTGAATGTTCTTACCCACTGAAATGTTGCCTTTTGTCTGTAGGATTTGGGATGGAGGCCACTCTGTTGTTGGTGGTCGGGTACTCTCACAGCAAGGGCATGGCCATCTCTTTCCTCGTCCTGGCGGTTGGCTTCAGTGGCTTCGCTATATCAGGTGAGTCCGACGGTTTCGAGGGCATGAATTGGAATCCCGCCAAACTCTAATAGTAATGTGTAGTGTCATGGAAACCGTATACATTGTTTCCCTGTGCCGTAGGTTTCAATGTCAATCATCTGGACATTGCTCCTCGCTATGCTAGCATCCTCATGGGCATATCCAACGGAGTGGGGACTCTGTCAGGGATGGTCTGCCCACTCATCGTCGGGGCTATGACGAAGAACAAGGTAGATTATTATTATGGCAATATTCAAAACAATTATTCGCTCAATCCCGACTGTTCACGACCGCGCCCCTTTTTCATCAGACCCGGGAGGAGTGGCAGTACGTGTTCCTCATCGCCGCCATGGTGCATTACGGCGGCGTCATCTTCTACGGCATCTTCGCGTCCGGCGAGAAGCAGCCGTGGGCCGACCCCGAGGACACGAGCGACGAGAAGTGCGGCTTCGTCGACGAGGACGAGCTGGCCGAAGAGACAGGGGACATCACCCAGGGCCAGCTGGGGGCCCCGGGTGGACCGCCCAAGAGCTACGGGGCCACCGCTCAGCTCAACAACGGCTGGGTCCAGGACTGGGACAAGACAGAGGAGTACGTGCAAAAGCCGGCCAGTCAGAGGTACGCGGAGGAAGGCTACTCCTAGACCGCTGGTACCCTCCGTGTTGGCGTTCCGGTGAGTTCCGACTCCTTCAAGCCACGCTGGTGTCCATATTGTGGATTGCACAAAAGTAAGTGGTTTTAATCAGATGTTCATTCTGTGTATTCAGCGAAAAAGCGTAATTTAAAACATGCAGTATATAAAGAGATAGTTGAAAATCCATCGCAATGCAAAACAATCCTCTCTAGATTTTAAGGTGTTACTCATCACGTGTACTCAGCCGTCATAATAAACTATACGAAGAAAACATGTACTTATATATTAGAAACCTTAGGTCCCCAAACCTCACAAATCTACTTGAACAACGAGAGCCATTGCCAATTGCCATAGTAGGGTCTACAGTAGGTTTAACACCATTCTGATTGCACTGATAACATAAGTATTAAAAAAGAAGAAGATTCTAATCTATTTCTCAAAATGTGTTTATGTATTGTATATACCTGTATACTGTTTCTGTGAGACTATTGTGGATTTTGGGTCGTTGATCTGTGTTAACATTGATATAAAAGGCCATATTTTTCATGGACAGTACCTTTTCAGGGATACGTCTGCTTGCAAAAATGGTCTTCTTAAGCGAGGCCAATAAAACATAAGGGGAAAAATAATAGTGTGAGCGAAGTTGCCTCAAATGTAGAATTTTAGTGTGTGTGTCGTTGCATGAAGTTGCTCCATTCAATGTTGGGATACAGCCTTCTGACACCGCTAGTCCCGGTGCCACCGGCTGCTTCTGGTCTTCGATAGGTGTTTGTCATTATAAGTAATAAAAGTTAACTTTCATGATCAGGTATCCGGTGGTAGCGTGAGATGCATGGGAGGGCTCTGAAGGCAAAGGCTCTCGAGAAGTTGTGTTTATGGATGTTTTTGGTGTGCACTGCAATAAATCCTGTGTATCACTTCGCCCCTTCACATCACATGTCTGTTTGGTGACGTCACACTGCCTTGCTGTATCTACTTGTAATTGTTTTGGAGTCATGTGATGAACAACACAAGTTGTTACTACTAGCTAGTAGGTTCATGTTATTGCTGAGGACGCAGGGCACAGTGTAACGTGTTCCGCGCGAGAATACAGTGCTGTATCTGAACAACCACGTTTCTGTGATCTCTTTGGTGTTTCTCGGTTGTTCTCATCGTCACAAAATGTACTTTATTCCAAAATTGATATTGTTAAAAAAAGAAAAGACAGAACACTTTGAAAAAGATGGGTTTTCCTGTCATATTTTGTTTGCTATATCATCACTTTAGAGTCTATGTGAACACTGCAAGGATGTTTAAAATATATACATATTTAAGAATGTTAAAGATGACCAAAAGATGCTATTGGGCCTTTGTGCCTGATGTCTAAGTATACAGATAAATGTGATTTTATGGCTTCTTATATTGTGTTTAACGAAGAGAAATGTTGATGTCAAAAAAAGTGTCACACAAATGCTCACATGGTTTTATAAAAAAATATCAAAAAGTCTTCCTTTTGTGATTTTGTTTTTTATTGCCATGATTTCATCTGCTATACGGTTACGGTTGCTACACCTCAAGGTTAAAGGTCGAGAGAAAACATAGCTAGACTACGTAATTACTTCACCACCCTTTTCCGATCAATGTCCTCTTTCGCCACTTTTCTCATTAGTAAATCAATTGCAGTGGTCCCTGGAGTGTTTGTGGAAGGCTATTGGACCATGTAGCTTTGTAATTGTTGCAGAGAGTAAGAACAGTAAGCCTAATGCTATTAGTGTAGATAACAGACTATACAAGCTAACCTCACTGTCTAGTATCACTCACCGTATAGACACACTAAACGGGCTTAGATAATATCCACCAGCCATATCATCCCACTTGAATTACACAAAACAGAATTACAGTCAAACCCTATTACGCTGCATTTTGTTTGATGTAAGCCTCTCGTTGCCGGCATTTCGCGTATCAGCTAAAGATATTGCCATGCTGACAGAACGAATTTTACCTTATTCGGAAAGGTGAAAACAAGCCAAACTGAATCTAATGGGCTCTCTCTCTCCTCTTATAGTGACGTATAGGAACGAAAGTCCACACGACCCACCTGGCAGCACTCGTCGTATCGTTGGTACACATCTGAAGGCCGCTGGTGTAACATGTAATGCAGTCCCCTGATGGTCGAAGCAAGAGGAGCCATCAGGCTAAAGGACCTCATTCATATGCATCAGAATCTGAATCCATACTTTTTCAGCAGGAGTGGTACTTGTCTTTCATGAAAAGTTGAATATAGCAGTCCAAAAAGATGAATATAGATACACAGTAATATTCCCATGACTATAAATAAACTATAAATGCGTGTTTGTCACATAGGTTACTCTAGACTTCAGGTTGAGTGACATACATGTTTTTGAGGATAAGAGAGGGAGACCTGCAGAACAAAGGGACAACACATAACTCTAAATATTACTATGACACCCAATACTGGGTAGTAAACGTGGCTGAAAACACAGGAAATAGTATCCTGAACTCAATATCAATGGATGTATCGTAAGGCTATACCAGAATCAGCTGCATGCTATCAATCAATCAATCAATTTCCTAATCTTCCATCTGAGACAGGACGCCACACTCTCCACTCACTCTCTCTCCCTCCCCCTCTCTCTCTCTATCTCGCTCTCTCTCTCTCTCTCTCTCAAGTGCACTTGTTAATTTGACAGGGAACACGATGGTGTCACCAGCCACGTGGAACATGTTTTCTCATGCCTAACCAGCTGGAATGGTCATGGCTGTTTGCCCGGCGACCACGGCTGCGTAATTGGAACGGCATTGGGGCGGGGAGAATCGAAACGGAGCTCACCGGTTGGTTAAAACCATCACTGATTTACCTACATTGTCATTTGTGTTTTATTGTTTTGTATAGCGTGTGTATGACTTGGTGATGGTGGTTGTGTGTGTGTGTGTGTGTGTGTGTGTGTGTGTGTGTGTGTGTGTGTGTGTGTGTGTGTGTAATTCTGGTAAGAAAGATGGGGTGGGTGAGAAGCCGGCGGTGGGGTGCAGGTGGCCGGTCTCCTGTGGGACTGTAATGGGATCAGGCCCAGCCAGAATGAGTGTTTGATGATAGGTTCTGCACGCGTCCCTTGAGGCTCTGCTCCGGCATACTATTATGCCCCTGATCTCCACACAACGCCCCCCCCCCTCTCTCTCTCTCTCTCTCTCTCTCTCTCTCTCTCTCTCTCCTCTCTCTCTCTCTCTCTCTCTCTCTCTCTCTCTCCACTATAAAAAAAACAAGTTGTTCAAATGAACTCAATACGGGAGCCTATCAACAACAGGGGGGCGACGAACCTGTAATTTTAAAATCATCACAATGCAAACAACAAACAAAAAACCCCCATTCAGGTCAAAGTATAGGTGCAAATAGAGCCACAACGTTGTAATGTTTTAGCAGTGGAGTAATTACTGTTTACAAGACCCTCTGGCACTGCATTGTTCAACCTCCGGACAATTAAATCCACACGACTCATTTTCCGCCTCTGCTGTTAATTGCTTTATTAACGGATAGCTTTACACTGTAAGTAAGGCTCTCGCGAGTGTAATAAATGTCACATGGAATTGCCCTGTAGAAAGATGTAAAAAACAACAACACACGCTTTATGAATCTGAATGTCTAAATAAAAATCAAATTATGTGGGGGAGGGTGGTTGTATAAAAAAAACCATCCATTATATGTTTCTATTGTGTTTTTCGTAGACATGGGATGTTCTGCATATCATTTTTCTGTGGTTCTTTTTGTGTATTTTAGTAGAATATACCATCAATCTAACTATAGTACAACCTTATTAATACATGGCTTTTTGTGCAAGACAACCATACAAAAAGGGCTTTTATGTGCTATATATAGGACACACTTTGCAGCTTACATGAACTAATATTGTATATTGCATGTATATTATTCACACACACACACACACACACACACACACACACACACACACACACACACACACACACACACACACACACTCACACGCATACACAAACACACACACACACACATACATACATACATACATACACACACAATGCTACACCATAAAATAGCATGCTTTGTATTTGGTTTCATTTTCACTCTGCTGCGTGTGCGTATGTGTGTCCATAATGTGTGTGTGTGTGTGTGTGTGTGTGTGTGTGTGTGTGTGTGTGTGTGTGTGTGTGTGTGTGTGTGTGTGTGTGTGTGTGTGTGTGTGTGTGTGTGTGTGTGTGTGTGTGTGTGTGTGTGTGTGCGCGCATGTGTGTGTGTGTGTGTGTGTGTGTGTGTGTGTGTGCGCATGTGTGTGTGTGTGTGTGTGTAAAATCCTGAGTCCAGCCCCTGTGTGTCATCCATCACCAAGCCCAGACGTAGTAGTCGTAGTCCAAGCTGGAGCAGCTTAGGCACGTGCTACACAGCTCCACCCTATACTCCACCCTACTGACACACACTCTCCCCTCTCCCCAAGGACTCTCTATTCACCCCACCAGATGGGGGCTGGATCTGAGATTTAATGAATACAAACCATCACTATACAACCCCCCCCCGCCCCCCGCCTTGTGCTAGCAGGGGGAGGGGGAGAGGGTGTGTGTGTGTGTGTGTGTGGGGGGGGGGGGGGGGCAGTTTGTTTTCATGGATCCAATAAAGGCGAGAGGAGAGGCAGCTTGTAGGAAATGTTCTGGTTATTTTAGTATAAAACGGTATGCTGCTGCTGCTGCTGTGTGTTACTTATGCAATCACTCAAAAGTTAATCATGGAGACATTTAATATGTTATTATATATTTGGCATTAATGATATATGATAAATGTAATTAGATATATTTATGTTTTTATTGTTAATTATTTTTAGCCAAAGAATTGTATACTTCGTTCAGGGCAATCGACTGTGTTGTCGGTTTTGAGTTATCGAATTCAATCCACAGCCAAGAAGATGATTGGTTCTTATGACACACTGCAGTGGGGTTTAATCATTGGAGCTTACAAATTGGATTATTCATGCCCACACACTCATTACATTCCTGACAGGAGTGAGAAGCCGTCACTGGTAAGTTAACACAAAGTACCTGCCGACATTTTCAATCCACAGGCACTCACTTTCTTTTAAACCTCAATTAAATGCCTCCCGGTATTTAGTTGGTTCTTTGTAGGGTAACTGTTAAGCAATTGTGGCCCAATGTGCCGAGCTTGGCTAAAGTGCCAGCAGGTTTGGCCATTCGGTTGACAGCTAAAGACACTGAAGGTTGTGACTCATCACCATGGTGATTTACCTGCTCTGCTGCTTAAACTGCTGTCAAGGTTGAAAATACAAAAACCTAAATGGGCTTATCCTGTTAACTGTAAGTAGTACGTTGCCTGGCATAATTACGCTGTCAGGAATATTAAATATTCAAACCATAATTAATTGCATAATTTAAAAAACACATACTTATTAGAAGACAAAAATCTCCATTCTAATATTATCAATTGAATAACAACAATTATGTATAGTATAAGAAGTGCAGACGCTGTGTTACATTTTTATATATATATATATAGTTGATTGGTTTTAAATAAATTACTAGTGCACATTCTGCCCCTCCCTTGCTCAGTGACCCGTGTCTGTCTCAGTGACCCGTGTCTGTCTCGGTGTGAATTGCTTTCTGGGCGTGTTCAACGAGCCATGGCTATGTTGGTGTTTCCTCCCGCACAGCGACCGGTGCAGTAATCCGCAGTCTGGCTCCGTTATGTCACACATTGGCCGAGGCTCTGCGTTTGATTGAAGACGCCAGATACGCCTAATTGATCCCAGAGCAGCAGAGGTGCTCCGACACGTGGGTGAGGTTTGAGATGTGTGAATTAGTAGCCAAGTCACATGATCGGCCCGTCAGCCAATCGGCATGCCGAGGTTCAGCTTTTGTGCTGGTGCTGAGGCAGTAATAACAGATGGCGCGTGAGAATAGGAAGCTCAATTACACCACACTCTGCATTCTATCTGTATAAATACATCTATGAATATAGCCCTATTGAATATACTTAAAATAAAATAAGCAAAAGCGAATAAATAGTTTCACATTTAAAAAGTGTTTATCATCCAAGGCACATCATTATTTTGCATTGTCTATAGTATTGTTATAGTATAGTGTATAATGTATAGTGTATATATAGTTAAGAGTATAGTATTTAGTGGTGTATAGTATAGTATTGTATAGCATAGTAGTGTGTAGTAAGGGTAGTATGGTTGTGTATTGTTGTTGAAATTCAGAATGCAGGAGTGAATGGGAAGAAAGCATTCCATTGTACTAGTTACACATGGCAAAAAAAAGAAATCTTGAACTTAAGACACAAACATAATTGGGGCTTCATGTATGTAACACAGCATCCAATACGAGCATCCCTTGATTGATATTTGATGTGTAGCTCATTTACCAGGAGCACATAAATCAACACTTGGCATGGTGATTCCTTTTTCAGACACCAATAGGTTTGCACACATCTCATTGCAGGATGGGCGTGCATCTGGGTCCAGTGTCTCCTGGGATGTATTAGGAGGGTGTACACAGTTGATTGAAATGCATCTACACAACCCAGCACAGGCACACGTGCAATGATTAACCAGGGACACACGATGCTACCCTACCGCAAAATGGTACCATTCAGTTTGTAAATGCAGAGATACTACACAGAAATGATGAAATGCATGCCTCTAATAGTCATGTTAGTCTAAATGGAATACACAAACATTCTAATTGGATTATTGAATTTATTTAGAATCCCTTACATCAAATAAAGCATTTAAATAGATTTGATGTGGATAAATAAAGTGTCATAGTGAGATATTGTTAAAAAATAAATAAACAGTGTAGAATACAATATGCGTCATGCAACACAACAACATCAGATTTACGTTGTTAACACTGCTAGGAGATCACCCCACACACTGAGACCTTTAACATCAAAATCTCCATCCGATGTCTTTCGAGCTTTTAACTCTGTTTCCATGTCCTCCCTTTGCAGTGGGCAAGTCTCAAACAAGGCTCTGAAATGGCAGGTCAGTTTCTCGAAGGAACCCCCAGCCATGGTCCCCGTTGGCACCCACTCCCCTTCATGTATGTCAAACGTCATATCAGAGGCCCATCTTCTGAGGACATCGCAGTACACGGCCCTGAACTGCATGTTTTCCCCGACTTGCCTCATGATGTATTCAACGGGCACATGTAAACACAGTTTTAGCAGCATTTGTTCGTTTTGCTGTAACCACTTAAGGAGAAAACCATGCGAGGCTATTTCGGCTGTAGTTGTGTTGTTCCTTGTTAAAGCCGAAGCAATAACCTCAATGACATTGTCCTCTTCCTCACATGTATGCAGCATTGATTCTAACAGTTCACGTGCTTCTTCTTCTCCTCCTCCTCCTCCTCCTCCAAACGCCGCATCTAGTCTCTCCATCAGCATCATGCCCTGGACCTCAGCATCACCACTTGGAAATGCGGTGGTTTTCCTATGCATGGCTCGTAGGACTCTGCACGCCGACTTACACGCAATGAGCTGGTTACAATGGCCAGTGGCGTCCTGTTGCTCGTTGTCATTCATTTCCATAGGACTCAAACTACCGCAGAGTATCCCCACGATGGCTTTGGGCAACGCGGGATTCTTCAGTAACTTGGTGAGCAGGACGTGCTGACAACGCGACAGGTCCACGAACGCGATGTCCGCGTATCCTGGAAAGGTCGCTCTTAAGCTTTCATTCGTGGCCTGCAGTTGTCTTTCCATAATGGTCCGTATTGCCTTGTTGCTGTAAAACCTCGAATGAAGGTGTTGACAGTAAAGTGTCCACTGAAAAGCTCTGTCGAGAGTTTGTTTATCCCATTGCTTTACAACGTCCGTCTGCGCCACGGCTAGTAGCTCTGCTGTGTTCTTCAGGTTGTTCAGAACACCCTCCATGTGGCGCTCTCTACATTGGGAACGGTTCAATCATTGCTTTCATGTCCCGTAACTTAACCTAACTTAACGTTACACGTCCACTTCTAAATAGCCTGACCTTAACTGCCGATATGATTCTTGAATTGCCAACAACAACCGAGGGAAAATACCTCAGATCAGCGCTAGCAGTCAACTTCTTGTGTTTATGAAAATGTACGCATGCGCACTTGTGTGCCGCGACTTTCTGTGTGGTGCTACTTTGATACTTCAAAGTAAAAGTTGTCCACAACGATCCGCGACAACTCATTTAAGTACATTAAAGATTCAAGAAACAGAAATAAAACATATAATATGAACAATACAGAATTGCATTTACTGTGTGCACTTTTACATGAACGTGGTCTCAACTGAATCGTATAGAGATATTGACTTACGCAAAATAAACGTTGGATGTAATCATGAGTCATATTGCGGTAAGCATTAGAAATACAACATTCAATATACAATATACAATATACCTGCTGAACTGAAATATCAGAGCCAGGGGCAGGGGCAGGAGGAAACATACGAAAAAGGGGCATAGCCTTCATAACTTCCCTCCCATTATTAGCATTGGGTTCCTTCAGCGAGCTCGTTGCGTCTGTCCATTTGCAGAGGCTGTCCCGTCAACACTTGAAATGCATACACGCTGGGTTAGTGGATTTCACTGAAAAGCATGAATATTGTAATCCCGGAGAATACAGTACGTGACAAAGGAAGGTCTGCATCCATAATTTAAGGAGGGTAAGCGTCTTGTTTTTTACCAGTATATTTATTGACACTGTCATTCTCTTGTTTATCAGTTTTGAAATACATGAATGTGTGACATTTCTGAAAGATTCAATTTGGCGAATGAGCTTATCACTTGGTCTATGAGCAAATATTTGAAATCATCACTATCCATATTTTGTCTCGTCTCGTGAATAGACGTATCATAGATGTGCCAAGACAAAACAAAAAGGTATCCTGAAATATGTGCAATAAACTCTATATTTGGAATATTTATGTGATGAAAAATACATAAACCTAAAACGCACTTAAAGGGCTATAAAGGAGACATGCACATTAGTCACTTTACAGATTCAGTGGTTGTGCTTGCTTTTAGTCTTGAGTGAAGTCTGAATAATTTAATCCAATTTGGAGTAGGCCTATACGGTCAAATAATTGTAACAAAATACTTTGAAGAGATTGAGATTGAAAGTTTGCTACTTTAAGCTTAATGTAAGTGCAAAACTCACTGTAAAAACAATGGTTTCTGACTGTTATTTCACCAACATGGTTTTCATTAAAGGCTATTTGTTTGCATGGCATGCAAATATATAGTCTATGAATATGAATTATGACAGGCCTCCTGCCACGGAATGATAACTGTATTCGTAAATCCTCAGAGAATGCCTTCCAACTCAATAAAATTGAATCCTGTACACCAAGAAACACATTCAAACTAAAATATTCAGGTGAGTGGGGGTTTGTGCAGGGTTTTCCTTCTCAATGTTTTTGGTATACCAAACATCTGAAAGCACAGGTTATATAATAATATTTGGTTCCGTATGGAGTGTGGAGTATCTTAGCTTGGAAGGGACAAAGTTAGCCTTGAGATCATGTCAAGCGATGGTAAAGGAATTAGTCTTAGTGAGAGTTGAAGGGACAACAGGCTCCCTGTGTTTTTGATTCGATATGACTCAGCTGTCGAGATTTCTCACCATAGCCTCATCCTGGAGTCATCTGGAGCCAAGTAGGCTGGTATGACTGCTTTCTACTGGGTCACAACAGGCCTTGGCACATCTCCAGGCCAAATTGGCTAAATTAATGTGTGTTTGAAGAACCATGAATAAAAAAGTTCCTCATTGAATCCAAAAGAAGGAAAGTGAGATATTCATATACCAGTAGACATACACACTGTGCACATAATAAAATAAGCAGGAAGCCAGGGCAGGTATGTTTGGGCTTCTTTAAGATGGTTATTATGAGAAAACAATGAAAGAACCCAATAGAAACAAAAACATGTTAGGGTTATGGTTGGGGTTAAGGTTAGGGTTAAGGTTAGGGTTGGGGTTAGGGTTAAGGTTAGGGTTAAGGTTAGGGTTAGGGTTGGGGTTATGGTTGGGATTAGGGTTAAAGTTAGGGTGAAGGTTAGAGTTGGGGTTAGGTTGGGGATGGGGTTGGGGTTAGGGTTGGGGATAGGTTTGTGGTTGGGGTTGGGGTTATGGTTACATCACTTGTGCTAATTAACAACTCATATTGTCAAATTGACGATGCATCTGTATCGTTACTGGTTTGAGCCCATGCTGGCAATCGGGAATGCCATTGGTATTGCAGGACATGGGGATGGCAACGCACACATACTAAGCCATAAGATCAACAGAATATACTTGTTTAGTGGGAGAGGTAGGAATGTAGCACCCGCGTGCCATCGCTACGTAGGTGTATCCACAATGGTCTGTTGTGTTTTCTTGTAGGGATGACTAGGGATTTTTGACATCGAGGGGACACTGGACATCCTGGTTTGATTAGCGCTTCATTTAATTTAATTTGCAATGAACCTTTCTGTTGTTGGAAGTCTTTTTGTTAAAATTTGACTAAGCGAGTGGCCATTTGGTGGTCCAGTTTTACAAATTAAAACAAACATTACTTTACATGACATTAAAGTCATTTAGCAGACACTTTTGTCCAAATCGACTTACAATAGTGCGTTCAACAAAGGTAGGTAAGCGAACAACTTGTCAAAACTTGTCAAAAGTGCATTTCACAGTCTCCAAGAACTGAACTACTGCTCAGGTAAGAGTACAATAAGTTGGCAATAAAAACAATAGAACAATATCACAACAACGACAAACAATGTGTGTTGGCGGCGCGCGCCTTGGAGAATCTGGAGAAGTGGCATTTCAAAGGATTATGTCACTATCCCTACGAGCCTTGAGGGAGTCTCCACAAAGTCTGCATCGCTGATTAGAAGCTTTTCAACCGCAATGTTATGCTTTGGGAAATGAGCGCAGCGCTCCGGCTTCAACGATAAAAATGAATGAAGAAAATGTATGAAGTTTTGAATGATTTTTTTCTTTCCTCCTAGGTCTAATAGCCAACCGAGTTCATCTCTGAAATTCATTAATTTAATCTGAAAGTATGAAGAACACACATTATAGCATAACGACTTGGCATTCAGTGGAATAGAGTTATTATAGAAGTTCACTAATACATGCCAAATGTTATAGTTATAGTTATAGTAGTTGTAGTAGTAGTTAGTTCACCTGTAATATTGAGGATGGAAATCGCTCTTGATTGCTTA
>CM051010.1:2239138-2321638 GCA_027704905.1 Muraenolepis orangiensis | reverse complement strand
CCCCTTGGTTTCTTTCCATAGCTACACCCTGCCACCACCTCCTATTTCAGCATGAGCTCACGGCGCAGGAATGGTCGTCTGGAAGCCGGTCAACTGGACGGACGGCACATGTTGATCGCCGATCTATCCCGCCGGAGCTTTCTCTGAGCATCATGGGATAACGCGGCGTTGCTGTGAATGGACCCCTTCCTCTCGTGGAAGTTGTCTTTGTTACCCTGTGATGGCATGTTATGTCATGAGATCTCCGCTCTCTCTCTCTCTCTCTCTCTCTCCCCCCCCCCCCCCGTAGTCATGTGTCGTCGGTGTGCGTGAGACGCTGGTGGTGTGCAGATGTTTACGTTTGATTCAAAAAGCACATGGCAGGGTTGTTTTTTTCGGGTTGAGACGCACAGGTTACCTTTTTTCTGTCCAGCTCATGTATTAAATGACATTCCCAAACGTGGTTCACAGACAATGGGTCGATTGTCGTTTTGGCGATTATATGGTGGTTTAATCATAATAACAACCATGTGGCATTCTCTCTCTCTCTCTCTCTCCTCTCTCTCTCTCTCTCTCTCTCTCTCCTCTCTCTCTCTCTCTCTCTCTCTCTCTCTCTCTCTCTCTCTCTCTCTCTCTCTCTCTCTCTCGCTCTCTCTCTCTCTCTCACTCTCCTCCTCTCACTCTCACTCTCACTCTCACTCTCACTCTCACTCTCACTCGCCTGTTACCTCCACAGGTGTGGAGATAACGGGGGAGAGCTTCATGGATCGCCTAGACAACGGCGTCCTGCTCTGTCAGCTGGCTGAGACACTGCAGGAGAAGTTCAGGCAGAACAGCGCAGAGCCGCCAGCCCTGGGTGACAACAAGGTAACCTGATCATTTGAATCAATCACATTTATATAGCACTTTTCAAGACACTCAAATTGCTTTTACGTGTAAGTGAGAGTGAGTGTGTCTTCCACCAGTGTGTAGCACCAACCTGGGTGATATCTATACATATAGGCAGGTAGACATTGTAGACACATTGTCTCTACAGTTCAAGCATTGGTGTGTGTGTATACATCCATGTTTTGATGTATTTCTGATACTGTTAAGATGTTGAGGTGTGCTATCCACAGAGAAATAATGTTGCACAATTCGTTTTTTATAATGATGATGATATATAATGATAAACAACATATAAATAAATACATGACTATACTGTCAATAATTGACATTTGGTGAATAGCTGAGGCAAATCCTTTTAGCGCTTATCCATGTGTGATTCAACCTCAGTATCCAATAAAGAAATAACATACTGCCATATTCATCTGACACCACTATACTTAGTCTTGAGGCCATGGCCTTGGCAAAACCACATCATCAATTATAACACAAGTATTTAATAAATCACAACACCGGTTTTATTTTTCTCCCTCTCTTTTTTTCTAAGTCTGCGTATGCTTGACACACCAGCGGTGTTTCCGGAAAAAAAAACCCCCTCTTTAAAAGAACAGAAGAAGAGAGTGTTTGGTGCGCTCCTCGTGGGAGAGCACTGGGGATGTTTGCACTGGGGCATAGCTCTGCTGTTGATGCTGGCTCCCCTGATCCCAGTGTGAGCCCAGCAGCACAGATGTGTGGAAATACTTGAGGTCAATGGCCGTGGGATGTAGGAGGATCCATTGACATAGAGGATCCTATTGATTGTTGAGAGAGAGAGAGAGAGAGAGAGAGAGAGAGAGAGAGAGAGAGAGAGAGAGAGAGAGAGAGAGAGAGAGAGAGAGAGAGATTCTCTCTCTCTCTCTCTCTCTCTCTCTCTCTCTCTCGTCTGTGAAATTTGTTTTACAAGGGAGATAGATCTGTGATGTGTTAATAACCGCATTCACAGTGAGGTTTGGTCTCGTCAGAGCTCATGGTTGTGGTTTTCCCAATTTCAAAGTAAAGCCGAAGTTTCCGCACAAACAGGATGTTTTGCTTTCTATCCAAGATGTTGGATTTTTTCTTGTTTCTGTTTTTGTCAACCAATCGAGATGAAACCTTTATCTTTGTTTTCTTTAACTGCAATGCGAAATAAACATAGTCAGAGTAACTTAAGTTAGTTTAAGTCTTACTTTAAGCCGTCTTTTGTTTCCATTGCTTATCTGAGCAAACAAAAAACGACATCTTGGGTTTCCAGAGCTTGTATAATGCTCAATGTACTCCTATGGCTAAATGAGGTACAAGCTAACTTGACATAATGATTATATCACAGAGACATCTGTGAAGTGATTCCAACAGATGCTAAATACAAAAGTCGTGAACACATTGTGAATGTAATATCTTGCGTGTCATCTTGCATCCAAGAGAGTTGCATTTGCGACAATGTCCGTAGAGTATCACCCACTGTTCCCGTTCAACGTTATTACTCACAAGAAGCCATTGTTCAACATTGAGGGCCTGATCACGTAGATGGTGAATGTGCAGTAGCCTGGGTCCCAAATCACACAATCTTGAGTATTCCAGTCTGGTAGACTAAGCTCGTGGAGACTGCCATCATCTTTTCAACCAAAATATTTCCATATGTTTTCATTTTATAGCTGTCGCTGTTGGTTCCCATCCAGTTACATTTAATGCCTCTGTGAAAGGCTGTATAAGTATGATATTCAATTATCACAACGCGCCAAGATGGCAGGCATTGAGGTAGCCTCAGCACCAATAATAACATTATGCTTACTATCTGAGTAGGAGGTGTGCGTGTGCGTGTGTGTGTGTGTGTGTGTGTGTGTGTGTGTGTGTGTGTGTGTGTGTGTGTGTGTGTGTTTCCGTGCGTGTGCATGTGCGTGTGTGTGTGTCAACGTGGGCGCCATTATTATGAGCAGCCAGGAATCCAAAGTAACGCTATAACAAAGATCCCAGTAAAGCCCAGGAAAAGCTTGAAAAAAAAGAAAAGTCCAGACAAAAAAAAAAAAAAGTGCATATTTGGAGCATTACCTCACTCTACCTTTCCCGTAGCACATACGCACGTATCCTGCATAAAACGCACACCGTGGAGCATAAATCTTGCAGGACGGACTGCTTGGGGGGGGGTTGGGGGAGGGGCTGGGCATAAGTGTGTCATTTGATCCCAAATCATACAGACGGCCCAGTGTATTGGCCATGGGTTTTAAAACCTGCCAGCTCCCAAATTGATCTGTGAGAAGGGAAGAGGTTCTGGATCTCGGAGCTGAAACGAGAGACTCCGCAGCTGTAGAATTCATCTGCAGAAATGCATTGAAGGGCCTGGTGTGCTCTGAAGGCCGGGGGGGAACTCACAGTTGGAGATTTGGGGTGTTTAATGGCTTTTCAGTCTATCTGTTTATTTTTGTTCTCCACAGTTGACGTGTAGTTACCGTACAATGCTGTAGTCTGTCTGCTGCTCTGTTTACAAGGTAAAGGGCGGGGGGGGGGGGGGGGGGTCATAGGCTTGTGGTTCGGGTGTTTGGTCGAACCCCAGGCCGAAAGGTTCCGGGTTCCAACCCCAGTCTCCACGGCCCACCTGTAAGCGTTCTTGGGCAAGATGCCTACATAGCTGCTCATTCACAACATGCGTCTGAATTCACTTTGAGTCGTTGTGGATACAAGCATTTGCCTGAATGACTCAATACAAAATAACCACACACTCTCCAAGATATAAGAACTATATTTGTCCCGTTCCATTCAGTTTCATGTGATCCAGCAGATGCTTCGGTCCAGAAGGATCCCGTGCCGTAGGAGTGCCCCGTCTGGCTCCTTCTTCGCCAGGGACAACACAGCCAACTTCCTAGCCTGGTGCCGGGAGGTTGGCGTGGGAGACACCTGCTTGTTTGAGTCAGAAGGCTTGGGTGAGTGTGTGCTGCGACTGACGCTTACCAAAAGTGTGGGAATCAGTATGTGTGTGGTCTGTGTGGAGTTTTTATTTTGTGCGAGTGATCTGTGAACACCAGTGTGATAAATTTGATTAAGTAAGAGTTTTATTTTCTGGCTGTAGATATTTCTTTATCACAATGTAGATATGGCTCTATCACAGTGTAGATATGGCTTTATCACAGTGTAGATATGGCTCTATCACGATGTAGATATGGCTTTATCACAGTGTAGATATGGCTCTATCACGATGTAGATATGGCTTTATCACAGTGTAGATATGGCTGTTAAGGGGCTGGCCATACTAATAATAATAATAAGATTTGTATCTTAAGTGCATGAAGGGCGTGATTATACATGTAGCGGAACGAGTCGCCTGTACATCACTGTCCCATTCGGATCCTTCCCCTCTCGCTATCCGGCCCGAGACGAGACCAGAGGTTATCGTCTGCTTGTTGTAATTCAAACGCACAATAGCCCACAAGGACAGCAGCCCCACTGGGACCACTCTAGCGCCTGGTTTCCCCTTATCTGATGGAAGCAACCCACACATACGCTGTGAGCGGGGAAAAGCAACAAGAAATGCGGGGCATCCATATGCAAATGTGGATGTGTTTTTACATCTCCATGCTCTCCATATTTTCTAGGATTTGTGTTTGACCTGCTGCAAGGTTGTGATTTGTGTGTTCCTTTGGGCACGTGAATACAGATATGGCATACAAGATTTTTATTGGCCATTTGCAACAAGAACAATGGAATGCTTACTCCCCTTTCCCTCCCGCAGTATGAATTTCTAAAACAATACTATAAAAAATACTACACAATAAAAATGAACATTAAAAGAACAATACAGTGACTGATGGATGATATGTACATGTTTTGAATTGTGCAAAAATATTTAAAAGCATTTAAAGTGCCAGTAGTGCAGCAGCATGAATACAGTGCAGTACAGTGCAGAACAGTGCAGTATCTGATAATAATGAGTCCAGAAAGTCCAGCAAAGTATGATAGTGTAATGTTAATGACAATGTTATGATAATGGCAGCACTCCAAGCAGTTCAGTGGGAGCACTACCTGTGGATAAAAACTATCCTTGAACCTGGTAGTCCTTGTAGGGATGCTGCAGAAGTATGCTGTTAAATGGTATGTGAGATTGCACAGGATTACAGACAATTGGATGAGTGTTTTGTTCGTGTTTTGACTAGTGGCAGGTACAGTTTCAGCGAGGAATGGTAGAAATGCTAAACTACGTTAGCGCTGAGAAGGCTGCGCTGCGTAACGTTTGTTTTGACAGTTAGGGTTTTAAGGAAAATCTGTGAAGATGGCAAAAATCCAAACTTTCCCACATTGCTCTCATTTCTGTTTGATTAAAGATAACATTGAATGTGTCCCTGTGTGCTTGTATCCTCTGTATGATCTTCAACAGTTGTTTGGCTAACCATGCCTGCACTAGACATCGATGCAGACAGCTGGCTTCTATTTGTAAATCAAATCAAAACATGGTTTTAGTGACACCCATTTAAATGAGTGGAAAATATATTATAAATGATATAAAATACAGTTTACACTCTATGATATTTATATGTCTATGTATATATGTGCAGACCTAAAGCTGCCTCTTTGGTGGCTCGTTGTTGAGAGATGCAAAAATGTCAACGTAACCATGTGTCCTTCTTTTCTTGTTCTGCTGTTACTTTCTTTGGATGGAAGAATCAGTACAGATGTTGCTACACCAGGTTGGCTATCATGAGTAGGACTCTCTCTCTCACTCTCCATCAGGCATGGTGTGCTGTATCACATCCCTCACACATCCTCCTGCCACTATCACACTGGCTGGGAGATCACAGCTCATGTCTGAAATTGTCACCTCTGCCGAGATCAACATTCGCCTTGTGGTTCATTTAGGTTATTTCAGATAGTTTGTGTGCATGGAGTTTGTCGAAACACTTGTTATGGGATGTTTAGTTCATGTCACCACCACCAGCAATGCTTCTCCATCAAAGAATCGTTCATTTTCACCAACCGTGTTTGATGGGATGGTTATATATAGACCCAATACCCATGTGGCGTTCCTATTTTAAGACTTCATTTCTCACTTGCAGTTCTCCACAAGCAGCCCAGGGAAGTGTGCCTCTGTCTTTTAGAGTTGGGGAGAATAGCCTCCAGGTAAAATACTAATGTTTATTGTAATAATGATAATGATAATTATAATAATACCAATAATAATTCTAATAGTACTTATAATACTACTACTACTACTACTACTGCTAATAGTATTTTTAGTATTGTTATCATTAGTATTGTATATTTATTTATTAATGTATGTATTTACATTGATACAGATTATTACATGTATTATTTTTGTAAGCATCTCTCAATGTTGTTGTTTGGATTTTTGCCTTGCCTGCACATACTGTAGGTACAAAGTGGAGCCACCGGGTCTCATAAAACTAGAGAAGGAGATTGAGTTGGAGGAGAAAGCGCCTCCACCTCCTCCATCACCTGTATCCCCGGACCCGCCCCTCTCTTCATCGCCGTCCTCGTCTCCGTCCCCCTCCCCCTCTCCTAACAAATCCACTGCCAGCAAGAAGAGCACAGGGAAGCTGCTAGACGATGCAGTAAGTCAACGCTTTCTGCTCAAGTGGATCTGTTCCCCAGCTGGGCTGGGTTCTTCCCAGCAATTTTTCCCAACAATTCTTCTCAACAATTTTCACCAGAAAAACATTTATATATATATATATATATATATATATATATGTGATATATATGATATATATATTATATATATATATATATATATATATATATATATATGTGTGTGTGTCTATATTTATTTATTTATTTATACATGTGTGCAGGATCTTGTTGAGGCTTTTGTACAATACACTGGAGTGGTTAACCTTGAAATATATATACGGTGTGTGTGTGTGTGTGTGTGTGTGTGTGTGTGTGTGTGTGTGTGTGTGTGTGTGTGTGTGTGCGGGCACCTGTGTGTGCCTGTGTGTGTGTGTGTGTGTGTACATGTATGTGTGTTTGTGTGTGTGTGTGCCCCTGTGTGTGTGTGTGTGTACATGTATGTGTGTGTGTGTGTGTGTGTGTGTGTGTGTGTGTGTGTGTGTGTGGTGTGTGTGTGTGTGTGTGTGTGTGTGTTTGTGTGTGTGTTGTGTGTGTGTGTGTGTGTGTCTGTCTGTCTGTGTTTTCTAGGTGAAACATATTTCTGAGGATCCGCCCTGCAAATGTACCAATAAATTCTGTGTGGAGAGGCAGTCTCAAGGACGATACCGTGTTGGGGAAAAGGTCCTCTTTATCCGGGTGGGTGTACAATAATTATGCATAATATATAATATACAGTTCATATATAATGAGTTTACTATAGTCTGGTAGACTCTTTAAGCAAAACTCTTTACAAGCTATTTAACTGTTCATAAGGCATGTGTAAAAGCAAGTGTCAATTATTTAAGCAACATTTTAAGATTTTACCGATTTACCGATTTATGTGTTTTTCATCTAAATACAAACACATATGACACATGTAATATTACTATGTATTACTATGTACATAATACAATGTATAAAATGATATATGCTTCATGTGATATATGACGTATGGTATGTGCGCTTGGTAAGAAAGATGAAAGCCAAGCCATTGTTTCTCTAACAAGGGAAATTGCTGTGAGGTCTCATCAATAGTAATGGTACAAAAATATCCGTTCTTATTAAACCTAACGTGATTTTCCCGAGAGTACCTATTCAGATTAGGACCATAACACATAATACTGGGGTTCAGTCACAAGGAACCACTTGTCATTACACAGAGCCTATTAGTGCCTATTAGTCTTTGAATGAACAAAGGGATGTGGCAGACAGATAGATGGAGACTAAGAGAGATAAGCGAGCTATAGCGTTAGCGCCCCTGGGATGTTGGTTACTTGGCAACCCACGGCCAGGATTCACACTCCTGGAATGGAGAATCAGAGGTCCTGGTTGTGTTGGGGATGTGAAGGCGGAGAGGAGGAGAGAGAGCACATGGTCTCGGATGTCCTCTACTGTCGGCCGTGCTGCATTACAGCTAACAGTAGTGGCCAAGGTTTGGGGTTGCACACCCTCCTCTTCTCCAAATCTGCTGACCGGGGTTACAGCAACATAAATATATATCGGTCTAATTATTCCAGTGAGAGACAGAGCAACCGTTAAATATTTTGTGAACAAAGAAAGCCCCCCTGAAATGTGAGTGCTAATTTAAAGGGTAGGGATTTTGTCAGCCTTCCGTCCGTTTGTTGCTGGGCAACCAAGGACAAGTGATATAAAACAGCGATGTACGTGTGGGGTGCATCATTCGAACAGATCAAAGCGAGCCCCTCCCCCCCTCCTCCTCCTCCTCCTCCTCCTCCTCCTAGCCCGGCATTCTTCCCGCATCTCACTCCTCAAAATGTAGGAGAGGCCTTCATTAAAATTCCTCGAATGGCGGCAGCAGCAGCAACCAGGAGCGCCTCCAACAGAAAAGAGGCAAGGGTCCAAGATGTGGTCCGTCCCATATCCCCATTGAAGGTTGTGTCTGGAAGGCTGGCTTGTTGGAATAAATGAGATATTTGTACCTGGAACAAAGAGGCAGCGTGGAGACTGTTTTGTGGGAGGGGCCCCAGGCCAGTGTCCCTTCTCCTGGGCTCCGTAGTAGACCTTAGCCCTGCCTCTCTCCGGGGGGAACCGTGTGTCCTGTAGCAGGCTGATTGAAAGCACTCCCCGCCACACCAAGCCATTATGTCCCCAGTCACACAGCCCCGGGCTGGGGGTGGTGATTGGAATCACAGCCCTGCCACTGCCCTCTGAATTGATTCCTCTAAGAGGCTTATGAATGTTTGATATGATGCCGCTGGAGGGGGATACGGCTCAGTGTATATCTGAATGACCGCCCGGGATCAGGGTGGGGGGGGGGTGGCAGTTCAACAAGTCGAGTGTGCCTTCCTTCCTCCTCTAATCCAGTTGAGGAAGTTGTACAGTCCATCACTCTCTTATCACATCACCATTGTGATTTTACAAAAGTGTGTAAAAGCATTGTTACTGCTTGGCTACCGCGTCATATTACTTGTAGTGTATTTGGGAAAAGGCTTTATGAGATTCAACAAAGCTTCCGAGATGATGGGCCTTTGACAAGCATCCTTGCTGGAAAGGCATGGCTTATATTCAAGGTATCCGAGGAATGGAAGCATAGAAATTGCTGCCCGTTATTCCGTCTCTGAAGACGTTACCATGGTACCCAACAGAAGGTCTTAACATTGAGTGGCAAATTATGCATGATGTTGAAGTGTTGTGATTCAGAAGATTGGGCTAATATGGAGAGCATTATCATGTATACCTTTCCAATTATGTTGAACTCTGGCTCCCGAGGTTGGGTTTGTAACTTGTCATACAAATAATGTGAATTTGCTAGATGTCAAGAACTAATTCTAGTCATGAACAGGGAGGGCCAGGGCTCTCCAGCTATTAAAGTATCTGAAGTACGACACACATCTCAGAGTGAAGATGTGTCTGACATATTCAATGTGTTGATTAGCAGCATGTGATGATTGGGAGGGGAGACGGGGGGGTGTAACCACAAAGCAGCAGTGTTGCTCATAGCTGCTCCTTCATCCTAGAGCTGTAGCACACAGAGTTTTTTTGTGAATTATCTTAACGTATAAACAGTATAGCAGTAACCATCAGTCGATATACAGGCGCTGCCTTGAAACAAAACACGTTAGAAGAAGTGATATGATTCTCTTGGTCATCGTATATATATATATATATATTTATAAATATATCCTCTTTTCCCCCCCGTGGCCTTGCTGCAGATGCTGCACAACAAGCACGTGATGGTGCGGGTGGGTGGAGGCTGGGAGACCTTCGAGAGCTACCTCCTGAAGCACGACCCGTGCCGCATGCTCCAGATCTCCCGGGTGGAGGGGAAGACCTCGCCGGTCTACGGCAGCAAGTCCCCTGTGATCAAGGATCTGGGGCCCGACAGCTACCTGGTGGTGGCGGCTCACTACCGTAGCAAAAAGTGACGCCGGCGGAAAACACGGAACGTGTCACTCGGCAGGACCGCTCTGGAACGGCGATGACGTTCACTTTTTGTTGTGTATTGGAGGTTTTAAGGTGGCTACGGGTGTCCAGGTATCCACGGCTGTAGGGGGGGGGGGGGGGGGGGGGGAGACCAGGTGATCATCCAAGACTTTGGGATACAAGATGTAAAGGGTGACTCATACACACCCACTTTCTCCTTCTGAGGAACTTCATACAGATGGATGACAGAGATGGCCTGGTCACACTGTTCTCTGTTGAGGTTTCATCACCGTTGACAACGTATGGTATATTGAACATCGGTGCAAATTGTAAGAGAGGATATTTTAGACTCATATTTTTGTTGTACATCAGCTCGTTTTTTTTGCATGTATATGCAACATGAAATATTGCCCCTTATGTGGATGTAATGTATATGTACACATTTCTTTTGGCACACATTTTCATACTCAATTATCCAAAGTGATGTATTGCCTTGCTATATGTTGTGATCTGAGTGGAAAATGTGTTTCTTTTTTCCTAATTAGTCACCATGTTCATATTGTTGGTGGGTTTTTGAATTCAACATATATTACAATAAGTTTGGAACTTATTTAGAGATTATTTGAAACCATTTTGTAACTGCAAGTAAAAAACGCACATAGGTGTGTATGTGTATGTGTATCTATTTGTGTTACTTGAGCATTTAGGTTAAAGACATGTTCCCAAAATAAATGTGGTGTTACAGAGCTTATAGAACATTTCTCCTCTTAGATGCATTAATGAACATACATCTGCATACCTTCACAAACACATACTATACGGCTGTTCCCAGCAGACAGCCAGTCATTGTTTTTTTAAAGGTTACTGCAGTCCTATTATGCTTTTCTCATTAGGCTCCGAAAACAGTCGCAATTGTAAGATTGCTCAGGTGTTGATTGTTTTTGTCTTCATTTAGACCGCATTTGTTGTACAGTGCTGACCTCTAGAGGAGACATTTTGTATTACTCAAGGGTCAACGTTTTGCTTTGCATTGGCAACCAAAATAGCAATAAATGTTTCCAGTAAAAAGAAAACTGTTTGTAGCGAGGTAAATTGCAAAGTGCGCGATATGGACAAACGGTATTCTATTGTTTTATGTTAATGAACACTTGATTGGCGACTGTATACAATAGCTGTCTGCTAATGTTGACAGCAATTCAAAATACTTAGGGTGTGCCTATCATAGGACATTTAGCTTAAGTCTATCATTTAATAAAGCATGTTTAATATTTTATACATACTATTTGGATTTTTGACTTTTGTTGGTTTCAAGTGGAACTGATAGATATTCCTCGATGGGTACACATTGATTGATTTTGTTACATTATTGCACTGGCCTAAAGTAATACACATAACACAATGCAATTGGTAGAACATAATTTAATGCAGCAGCAGCAAACCACACTGGCTACCGGTCCTGTACTTCAGAATGGCCAGAGCACCAGAATAAATACATACACCTCTTAGGCACAGACACAATCCATTCTTGCACTCTCCAAACAGTCCCAATATTGTACCGTTAAAATCACATGCCTTGGTCACACGACGGACAAACTAATGTGCAACTTATATATTTATACACTTAGATATCTTTTTTTTTTACTTATGAAATCAAGCAGACCGTATTGAAACATTTTTCATAGAACAATTCAATGATAAATCCAACAACGGAAATCATGCATAGTGTGAGTAATAAGAAAGACGGGCTTATGGCGGACTTGAATGAGGACTAATCTAAACAAGTTACAAAGTGTGCACCCAAAAGGAGCTGGATATAAAATGTGAATCACTTCAGAAATGTGTCAATGTCTCCCTGATCTCCAAAGCAAAACGAAATATGAAATGTTAAGAACGTTTATGAAACTATTTATCTATAACATATCAAAATATGCACCATCAAAAAGCAATATCGCCGTCTCAAAGCTTTCAGGGAGAGACTGACTCTTTAAGGGCTGCAGCGATCGAGGTCCGTTATGGTCCATGAATGCACAGGTTCTTCCTTAAACATCGGCTCCCGCCGTGACGTCCCGTCATCCCTTCAGATTGTTCTGGTAACCTCACTATAATAGATGCTTGGCAAGCAAAACAATACACATTCAACATATAGGAATCGTTGGGACAGCAGCAGAACCGACGTTCAAGTCATCCTGCAGTATTACTTCCTGTGTGTTTTCTTAGACAAGGACAATGGAACCACTGCATGGTTTTCACCTCCTACACTACACTGGAACACTGGAACACTGGAACCGACGGACCATCAGCCAACCTGCCACTGAAACGTAGACAACAAGGGTGCTTTTAGTAACAATACAAAACACAAGCATCATCTCAAACCATTTCATTAATGCGTACGGTCAAGACACCAAAATAGCCTCAATTAAATGATAGCTTTGCTGATTTTTAACCTTATCTCCATCTATCCGCATGAGGGATATAGTGTGTTATATAGTGTCGTTGCCAATGCTCTCTGTGTCTCTGGTGCTCAGCTCAACGCAGATGCAAAATCTGACCCCAATTTCAGTCATTTCACGGAGTTGGGGTAAGATGGCACCATACATTGTTCATTGGCATGTCTTACCCACATCGAAACGATAGAAAGCCGGTTGAAAATCAGCGAATGGTGTATTTAAGACACTTTGCCTTAATAAAATACCAAGAACACATACTCCCATGTATCACTGTATATGATGCAAGGAATGATTACGGTATCTATGTTCTACAGGTGTCAGATAAGAGATTGATGATCAGATATAAATCAGACATGAAGATGATCTTTGAAGCAATGTTTCTTTTTATATTTTATCTGTCAAATTAGGACTTGTTGTCAAGTCCTAATTTGACATGTAAGACTTTGGAAAGAATCAAATCTAAATATATATATATATATATATATTTAAGGTACACATTGACTATCAGGTTTTCTCATATTTGACGTGGACCATTTCCACAGGCATTAATTGTATAGCTCTACAATGGGCCTCCCATTTGGGATAGCATTTAGCTAGTAAATGCTATTCCTATAACCATTGGGTTGCCCTCTGCAGAGGTCCCCCAATATTTCCGTCAGGAAGAAGGGGTCATTATGCTGTCTTTGCTTTTTTTTTTAACACAGAACCAAACAAAGAGTATTGAAATGCTTTTGCTAGCCACGCACATGTATACCAACTCTTCAAAACGTAAACAACATTGTTTTGCTGTGTGTACACAAATGGTAAATGGACTTCACTGACATAGCACTTTTTTAACCAGGGGCCACTCAAAGCGCTGAACAAGTTAAGCCTCTGTGTTCACCCATTAAATGTTTACTATACACCGACGGCGGTGTCAGCCATGCAAAGGCCACAGCTAGCACGTCGGGAGCAGTTGGGGTTAAGGGTGTCTTGCTCAGGGAACACCTCGACACTTGGGTAGGAGGAGCTGGGGGAATCGAACTAGCAACCTTCCTTCGGCAACCCCGGCTAGACCTCCTGAGCTACTACTGCCCTATATAGCAGGTTGAATGCGTAATGTTACAATGGCCAATTTGTGAGAGCAACGTGTTTGCGATGGCAAATACGTCGGAGGACAGAGGACCCCTGTCACCTGCCCATGCCAGGTGACCCTTTTCACACAGACATTGATTCAGCTTCGTCACTACCTCCGCTGCCGGCTTAAAGATAGAACAACAACCCCTCCCCCCCCTGTTTGTACATTATACAGAAGGCAGAATAACGGCCTCAGGCGGTGTAAAAGGGGAACAATTAGAGAAACTAACCTTTAGTCCGCCTCCACCTGACACAGAGGTGCTCATGGCCTGTTTCTCAGTCTCTTCTTGTTTTTTTCTTTTCCTCTCCACTGCCTCTGGGTTTTTGACACCCCTGTATGTTGTCTGAGGAAGGGTAACATAGAAAAGAAGAAGAGTATAATACAAGGGAGCAATAACAAGCATGCAAGACACCAGTGGTTTTAAAAGAGCACTGTGATAAGATTCCCTGTGTTGCATATATTGCTGCAAAAATGTTTCCAACATATGCCTCAGCAGTAGTGGCCGGCTCAGCTAATACATAACATATTAAATTATGGTTTACAACCTAAAGATATCCTACTGATAATGTATCCTGCACACCGAGGACACTGGGAAAAACAAACAAACACTGTAACTGAACAAGAAGTCTTAGACAGCGCCATTTTAAAACAATGTCTACCACTGTGTAGGCAGGACGCCAATTACACGTTTGAATTGCCAAATAAGGCCATTGTGGGGAAGACATTTTCAGCCGTGTGTAGTGTTGCATAGATAAGCACAAGCATGTGAAGTCCTGTGGCAAAATCATGTAGTTTTCTAGTTGGAAGGTGGTAAGCGCAAGGACAACATTTGTGGAAGGAGAAGTAACATTTAGTTAAATATTGAAATTGAACTGTGGCGTAAGAGCATACAGACGTCATTCAGATCAGCCAACATAGAAGAGAATCGTACTTGTGAGGCATAACAACCAACACCACTCACCTTAATAAAAGTTTTGAGTGGTTCTTACGGGTTTGCATATGGAATTTCTGTATAATAGAAGATGAGCCGCAGCATTGTGAACCACATCGCTCGTATTGTTTACATTTTACCCCGACAACCTACCACGCCTTTCCCCACTGTCAATAGATACAGTCATCCACTTTTGGAGTGTTAGCCTACCTCTTTCTGTCTCTTCTCGGCCGCCTCTGCCAATTGCCGTCTCCGTGTCTCCTGTGATGAAATCAGAAGTTATACTGGATGAGTTATACTGGATAAACAAAATACACTACTGGTCCATAACACTGAGCCAAGTAGGGCCTGCTTTGTGCATACATAACATTCCAGCATTGGATAAACGTTAATCTGTCTCTCTCTAGTGCTGACGTGTTCAGATCCACAGTAGGCTAGGTCTCTGGGCATTATTTATGTTGACTGGTGTCTTGCTTTTTGTAATTGCAACAGCAAAAAAGTTTACTTTAAAACTCGGTAGTGAACCTACCGGATCTGGAGTCTCCAGGGCGTCGTCCGCTGATCCGCCAAAGCACGATAAGCACATCCCCATCCTCGATTATTAAAAAATAGAAAATAGACAGAAAGGAATCTCGTATTACCAGCTAGATGAACGGCTAGCTCTTCGGGCGGCTGGGGATTGGGATGCCCGGTAAAACACAGTGACAGTGGGAGCGGTGCCTTCTCGTCCCTACGGCTGAAGTCGACCCGCCCGGCAGCATACCGTTAACGTTAGCTACGGCCAAGCGACGCTAGCAACACATTAATCTTTTCCAACAACAAGCGATGGCAAGCCGGACATCTAACTCACTAACTAAAACTAAAAACTACAAGGGACAGTAAGCAGCCTAGAGCTACGTAAGGCCACACCTGTTGTTAAATAGTGTCGACATTTATAAATCCAAGAAAGATAGCCGTGCAGTGGATAAGGGAGTTGTTAAAGTTGTTGTTTCCAAAACGAGCGATGGCTAAGAGAAGCTGCGTTCAAGATACACCCAGAGCGTTTAAAAATGAACAATTAGCAATAGTAATCCAATAAAAAACAGGAGGCCTCCTACCAAAGAAACTATCAGAAATATTAGCACTTCGTTTAAGATCACAACGTTTCCAATAAAAGTACTATTCGTGGGATTCAAATATATATTTTCGATACGTGACAGCTGATGGTGTTGAACGTAACTCTAGAAGAAGGCTTGGTGGTTTGTTTGTGCTTTCCGTGAAACGTCGTCCAACAGCACCATCTAGTGGTCACGTGTGTGAATCATTCTACTAGCACTAAAGGGTGTCCACCCATCACTCTCACAGGTTAGAATAATGTTGGACGTTGCTACAAAAGTATATTGTATGTTGCTCCAAAAATATGTGTATACAAGTATAGGGGGGGGGGGGGTAAAATAAATATGCCTTATTGGTAAATATACACAGGGGAAATGGTAATAGAACACATGACTGATATTCCTAAACATACTGCAACATAGTCAGTAACAGCTTTTAATGAGTCGCAATACGCAACAACACGATTTTATGTGGATGCTTTCTGGGAAAGCATTATCACCAAAAATATATAATTTAATTTAAATGTTCTGAAAAGTGGGTTGAATTCGGGTTGGTGCACTTATGATTTCATGCCACCGCGATCGCTGGGAATACGCATGGAAAATGAAAGCTTAGAAAGTGAAGCATAATACTACTTAAGCACATGCAATATACTGCAACCAATAACTGTTAGGACATGTAGGGCTGTTAGGCCATGTTTTTACATGATTCTTCTATCAGTCTATCGCGCAATACTATTTGTAACTCCACCCCATCCCGACGTATACTTGGCAACACACATGGCAGAGTGATGGTATAGAGTTCTGTCTAATTTTTCACGGCTCTTGTATTTTTAAATGTAGTTTTGCTTGTAATTGTTTGCAAATTGTTTGTATCCGGGCCTACTGGGTCGACGTCGCACAATGGAGCTTTCAAATTGTGACCGGTTATCAGGTAGGCTCGCCGTTTTTATTTTAAAAGGTGCAGTTTGAGTAACAGTATCCAATGACACAGTTTTAACTTGTCATCTTGTTTACTAGTGTGTGTGTGTGTGTGTGTGTGTGTGTGTGTGTGTGTGTGTGTGTGTGTGTGTGTGTGTGTGTGTGTTACACATAGTTATATTTACAGTACACTACAGTGATACTGTACAATTTGGATAGTTCAGAACGTGAAATAATACTATTGAGTGATGTTTTAATCGGAGATGTGGCAACTTTTTGTATTCATGCCAGGAATTAATTAAGTATATAAACTAAAAGATCATTAGAATAAACACGTAATTTCTCCCTGAGGGGATATTGCTGTAGTCAACCGTTGTCGTTTAGAGGAGATTGTTTATCATGGCATACTGGCTTCCTGTTGCTATATTATTGCTTATACTACTGGGTATTTTACAGTGGTAGGAACAATACTTATATCCTATACAAAAATAATATATAATACAGAAAGAATACAATCACCTTTTGACAATTCTACTCTAAATACATAAAAATATAGAAATAAGTCACTTATGTCTTCTGTTGGGATGACGACATCCCAACGGAGCTGTAATTCGCTGTAATAAGTAGTAATTAGTAATAATTTATTAGCTGTAATTCATAGCCTACACCTATCATATATCACAACTGAAGATATAGCCTATTCATTAACTCACTTTTGAGAATAACCATTTTCGTTTTCAGCTGTAAGGCCAAATACTATACACTGATACAATAGTTGCAATTACAAATGCAGTATGGATAAAGCCCTCATAGGTAACTAGCTAAAAGTATTGCTCAAAATTGGACTAAAGTAGTCCTACAATAGTACTTTATGTACAGAAGTAGTGCTTTGAGCTTATGTATTGTATTTGTTGTTCAGGCTATCGTTTTGCAATTTCCAAACCACAGTCCATATACATAATGTGCTACTGTCAGTCAGTGGAAACTATCAGCTTGACTGGAGTCTATTGGATACCACAATGGAGTAACCGTCCTCACTGTCTCCTTGAGGCTTGAGCATGGATGAGTATGACCTCGTTCTTAATGTCACCACAGAGCCTACACGTTTTACTTTTAAATGAATAATCCATGTTGGGTGGAGCAGAGGAAGGAAGTACCTGCTCATCAATCGATCAGGGGCTAATGTACGGCGCTACACCATCACCGTGCCCGGCCTCTACATAGGCCGCCGCGGACCCTGGCACATTGCGGACCTTTCCATTGTTGCTTTCGGCTCTAAAGTTAATTCTGTCAACGGACTAAGGGCCAGCAGAAGTGGTGTGGAGTGTTCAAGAGGTGTTTCTTTGACATAACTAACACCTAACTAGTTCATTGCCTTGAGTATTACACAGGTTACAGGTTACACAGTTGTTATTTGGATTTTAAATGTTTAATTGTTTGCATGTGAAATAGCTGCATGGCTTACGGGGATCTTTACTATACAATGCTCTGGGTGGGGATTTGTGGATCTTGAGGACTCAGGAGCTCACCATTTATCACTGCTCTTGTTGTGCTTTGCCTCCTGCATCCTTGTTGTGTCATTGGTGCATAGCTTCCCCCATGAATGTCCATCACAGAGAAACATTGAATGAAATTACCAATCACTGTTGAATCTAGTTGAGGGTCTATATGTATATTGTATACATATAGATTGTATACCCCCCCCCCCCCCCACACACACACACACACACACACGCACACACACACACACAAACGCACACGCACACACACACACCACACCCTTGGGCCAAGACTGCATGTAAATGCGGCTAATGAGGCCGGGGGATTCCATGGTCAGACCCTCCACCGCTGCCCATCTACTGGGGACAGCTGGACCGTAGTCATAGGAAGAGCACGCCCGGATGACTACAACTCAACTCATTTGTAGATGCGGTTTGCATGACGTCCATTTATTGAGAGATGCATTATGGGCCCGGGAAGACCCTCGGGGAAAGGGGGGGTCTTGGGGGGGGGGGGGGGGGTTATGTTATGGCTAATGAATGATACAGGATTCATATGTAATGAAGGCAACTCAACTCACGACACACACCCATGTGAATCATTTTAGTAGAGATTCTGTACAGGAATCACCACTGTGGTCCTTTTAAGTACTAATTTTCCTCACTCTTCATCCACTAGCCATACAACGGCTGGCAAGGCACAAAGGAAAGGACATTCTATTCTCTACCTTGGACAATGCTGATCCTTGTGTCATTGTGGGACTGGTTTCCCATGCTGTACTTTTCTGAATGCTGTTGTGTGGGGAGATTCCACACACAGCTGTCCAATACATTTAAAGCAACATACACAAAAAATGCATCCATTCTTTAACATAAAAAATTACTCAGGCCAGCAGATTTAGCTGTGGTGCTGAAGAGTTCATTGACCAAGGTGCGAGTTAGTTTCAGCATGCTATTATTTTCCATTAGAGTCAAATATCAGATGGCAAAGGGAGTTTTAAAGAGCTTTTAAAAATGTATGAGTGTGGCAACATGAGAGGAATGATTAAGGCCCAATATAGTAAAGCACACCGTTTCTCCCATAAGGAAGTATAAGCACTTAAAGCACAAGTGCCTGGTTTGTGCATATTGTGTATTTGTGACTGTAATGTAATGTAATGTTTGTTTTATTTGTGCATATTGTTTGTGTGTGTGTGTGTTTTTGTGTGTGTGTGTGTGTGTGTTTTGTGTCTACACCTTTATGCTTCTGCGTGTTTTAATGTGTGTGTGTGTGTGTGTGTGTGTCCACCTGCATTTGTGTGTGTACATGTGAGTGTTTGTGTGTGTTTATATGTGTGTATGCTCCTGTGTGTGCGGCTGTATGTATGTTTGTGTGTGTATACCTGCCTGCCTGCTTGCCTCCGTCTGTATGTGTGTGTGTGTGTGTGTGTGTGTGTGTGTGTGTGTGTGTGCATTTATGTCTACATCTGCATGTCTACTGCAGGATCATGTCTTGGAGACAGGGTTTCCCAGCCCCTGCTGGAGCGTGGGCCCCCCGGCGGCTCCAGGACGATCGGGCACAGCCTCCATAATCCTTGCCTCAGACACTCCTGGAGCTCCTCTGGGGCCAACTCCTCTCTCTCTGGGGCCATGGAGTTCGAGAGCGACCATGACTCCAGTAAGTGTTCTATAGTGCAAAGTAGGGATGCACCGATACTAGGGATGCACCGATCAGATACTGGCCTTAAATGTCATAAAAATATGATACAAACTGTTTGCCCTGTCACTCACAGTCAGAGTTACATATTTACTATTTCTCAACCTGTGGATGTTATCACACTATGTGGATAACATCTTTGTTGCCTGCTTGTGAAACAGTCAGTGTTGTCACGATGATTCGGTGGGACCCAGAACGCAGACCAAGACACAGTGCAGCTATAACATAAAGCTTTATTTAAAGCACACCAAAACACAAGAGTGATCAGGGACAGGCCAGGGGTCTGGGTACCGGGAGGTCAATCCGCAGAGTACCGGCGAGTAGTCCGGGACAGGCGAGGGGTCTGGATACCGGGAGGTCGGAGTCGCGACAGGTACCAGACAGGCGAGTAGTCCGGGACAGGCGAGGGGTCTGGATACCGGGAGGTCGAGGTAGCGACAGGTATAGACCGGAGAGTAACGCGAGACAGGCGAGTGACGCGGGATAGGCAATGAATCTGGATTTCCGGGACATCAGCGTGGCGATTCCGTCCAGAATGTACCAACGTACAAAGTAGCAACCATAACGTACCACGTACGACCTAACACCGGGGTAACAGGACGCCAGGGTATATATAACCCCAGGTGAGGTCATTAGTAATCAGCCACGGCAATGGAACCTTCCGGTTCCCAAGCATTTAAACAGACATTAGACATTTTAATTGTCCAAAAATACATGCACTTTAAGTTTTGCCCACCAAATGAAATGATAGATTTCCTCTCATGTAGCACAGGACCCTCGGGCCCTTGCATTTTTTTATTTTATTGGAAGAAGAATAGAATAAAAATATATAGATATAGCGATTACTCTATTAATGATGAAAAATCAATCATCTCAAAAATCTGAACAGAAGTGCTATGCACAGTGGCTAGTGCTATCGATCAAACCTAACGGCATTTACATTGAGTGAGATTTGGGGGAGATGCATTTTGTGTAAAGTATATTTACCTGTATTTAATTCAAATAAGACCTACTATCATATAGTAAAACCAGTTATGCACGTAAATCACGTCATTTACATTTACATTTAGGACATTTGGCAGACGCTTTTATCCAAAGCGACTTACAAGGAGTACATTTGTTGAAGTAGACAATAGCATAACGCTGAGGTACGCAAACATAAAAATAGAGCAGTTCACAAGCATTCATATTAACAATTGTCAATTGTCAATTGTCTAAAAATAGTCAGCCATGCTTTCTCTTTATGTTTGGCGTCATGCACCTGATACGCTTTGAGTTCTTAACTCGAATGTTTCTAATCTGAAATTCAATTAAATGTAAATGACTGACGAATTTTCTGTAACGCGGAATTAATGATTGACACAAAAAGATCCTTGCATGATAACCCGCCCCCCAAAAATCTGATTGGGTATTGACCAGCGCAGTGAGCTCTGCTGATTGGTTCACATAGCCTCTAGCTCAGGGGTTCTCAAACTTTTTGTTTCTGCGGACCACTATTTATCATCAAGGATTTTCGTGGACCACCTCATATGCAAACCGTAAAAATAAGTACATATAAACGTAGTGTTAAAACGCAGATATTTTTTTCTAGTTAATTATAGACAATCAAAAGTAAATTGAAGCCTATCTGATACTTTTGTTGCACGTGTGACCGGTGTCTGTCTGCGTTGTGTATGTTTCTCAAAGAGGACGGCGGACAACTTCTTTTTTTCTTTTGGTCCTTGACCATATATTCAAATCTGCATCCACTCATAGAACATAACAGCTGCATCAGTGAACATGAACTGCAGCTTCAGCGCTTTCAACATCCGATTGTATCCGTGTACAATAAGGAAATAATAAATAAAATAACAGATTTTGTGCAATTATAGGCTAATTAAACTCAAAACAACCATGTTACACACGCACAGCAAGTCCAGTGGAAACAAATAATCTTATCAATCACACTGAATATAAAATAAATTTACATAAACGTGTGTAATAAGGAAATAATAAATAAAATAACAGATTTTGTGCAATTATAGGCTAATTAAACTCAAAACAACGCACACGCACAGCAAGTCCAAGCTAACCTTATCACTCAGCTAATGAGATGGATGATGTTGCTTCGCGGACGTCAACATCTGGATGTCAGGTTCCAGCGATGACAGCTTCAATCTGAGATCTGGTTCAATGTTAAGTCTGTTCCGATATTTTGTCTTCAACGAGACCAGTGATGAAAATCCCGACTCACAGAGGTAAGTGGTAGGAAAGGGCATAAGAAACATCAAGGCCTTGTCGGACAGCTCTGGGTATTCTGAAGCAGCTTTTAGCCAAAAGGCAGGCAGGCATCTCTGAGAAAAATCCACTTTTAAATCACTGTCACAGGACAGTTCAACAAGGCTGTCTTGCTCTCTGGCCGTTAAGTTTGCGAGGATGTCATCGTCCAGGGTCGCAAATGGATTTCTGATCCAGTTCGCAGTTGTGTCAGGGATAGGGAAGTACATCCGTAGCTGTGTTTTCAAACTGTGCAAGTGCTCCCTGACATAATTTTTCACATTATTTGAAAGTTGCATTTCCGCGGTGTCCAAAAAATCGGATAGGTTTGCAAACGAGTCATAGTTTGACTGCTCCAGGCGCCTGGCCCATATCTCCATATTCTTGATTGTAGCTTCAACTTTGTCTTGCACGTGAAAAAGTGTCACTGACTTCCCCTGAAGACTCCGATTGAGTCCATTCAAATGCTCAAAAATATCTGCCAGGTATGCCAACTTGGCAAGCCACGGGGCATCACTGAAGCGATCTGAAAGTTCAAATTTTGAGTCAAGTAAAAACATTCTCACTTCATCGCGCAACTCGTAGAGCCGCGCAAGCACCTTTCCTCTCGATAGCCACCGGACCTCGGTGTGCAGAAGTAATTGCCGGTGATCACTGCCCATCTCATCGCATAAAACGGCAAACAACCGGGCATTCAGTGGACGGCCTTGATAAAATTGACCGTTTGTACTGCTTCATCCAGAACAGATTTGAGATCAGGAGGCATTTTTTTGGCTGCGAGAGCCTCCCTGTGGATGCTGCAGTGGATTGATTTAGTTTGTGGAGCCACTGCTTGTACACGTTTAACAAGCCCACTGTGTCGGCCTAACATGGCTGCTGCCCCGTCTGTGCTAATGCCCACGCATTTTGACCAATCAATCCTATGTTCCGTTATGAAACTGTTCAACATGTCAAAAAGTGCCTCTGCAGTTGTGCGTGTTGGCAAACATTTACAAAAGAGAAAGTCCTCCTCTATTTCTCCGTTGTGTTCATACCTTACGTATGAGAGCAGGTTGGCAAGGTTAGCTATGTCAGTTGATTCATCCAACTGTAGTGCAAAAAATCGACTGGCTTTTATCCGCGCTATTAGCTGGTCATTCACATTGCTGGCCATTTCCTCAATTCTGCGCTGTACGGTGCTGTCTGACAATGGAATCAAGTCCATTTGCTTGCATGCCTTTTCACCCAGCATAACACCCACCGCCACCTTAATTGATGGCAGCACCACCTCCCCACCGAGGTATCGATGTATGCGCATTCCCATTTTTTGCGATAATTCTTGACAATCTGTATGAGACTTCCACTGCTTTAGCATTGTTGCTACCTGTAGATGTGGATTCCCCCCCCCCCCCCCGTTGGACTTCACGATTGCGACAACCAAATATCAAATATATTCGATGGAGCAAGTCACATATGAGGTGGTCTCCGAAAATCCTTGATAGTAAAAAGTGGATTTTATTCTGCTTTTTTCCACGGACCACCTGCAGTACCTCCGCGGACCACCAGTGGTCCGCGGACCACAGTTTGAGAACCGCTGCTCTAGCTAGACCCGTCCTAAAGGGAGGATCGTCCTCCCGGGCTAAACAGGGCTAAACAGTTCATCGTCTCCGTCCCAACTATTTCTCTCCGAGTGCAACGTATGAGGAAGCTGCCATCCTTAACGTCAACACCCTGCCTTGGTGGCATGTTAAAGTTGAATTCAATTAGAAATAAAGTTTAAATGTACTGTGTGTTCTGCTGCCAATAATCTCCGATCAGCAATTGAATTTCCCACAGTCGGCCGAAGGTTTTATACCATCGGGACGTGACCTAGTTCGAACGCATCGTACTCTCAATACGACGTTGTGTAGCCATCGTGTGGCCTTCGTGTGTCCTGCGGGTATAAACTACTATAAAAATTCCCATCTTCGTGTTGCCTTCGTGTGTGGTTCGGGTGCCATTATGTGAGCTTCTGTAGGCATCGTACTTGCTTCGGCTGTTAATTGGCTGTTGACCAATTCGGGGATCTTCGCGCGGAATTCAAAATTCCATATTCTTGTGTCCATCTGGTGTCAATTTCAGGAAAGTGACAGGAGCTACACAAAGTTGCTGCTGGAGCCTGAGAAACTCCACTGGTGGTCATACGATGGCTTAAGATGCCCTCACGAATGGCCCGATTTGTTTACGATCAGAGCCGAATTTGAACATTTCCTTTATCGTGTGTCCATCTGGTGTCACTTTCGGGACAGTGTGACAGGCGCTTAATGGACTTCAATGGGGAGCTTGGGGAGGACAATCCTCCGTACAGTCATTTAAATTGCAGTAGGGGGCACTGTTGGTACTTTGACACGGGGACATGATTAGTGTGCCTTGGAAGTGTTAAAATAGTAAAATTATCAGTATTTTCACAGATAACACACTGTTCAATTTATAAGTGTATTTTTTTTCTCTTGCAAGTTTAGGATGGTCCTCCCTTTCCTCAATGGACGAGCCTCCACTGATTTGTATACATATGTAGATTAGATTAAATTAGATTAAAATGTATTGTCATTGCACAGCACAAGTACAGTAAGGCGAAAATAATTTAGCATCTAACCAGAGTGCAAGGGAGCAGGGAGGGGTGGGGGCTGTCTTCGTGGTGCAGAGTTCAGGGAGATGACAGCTGAGGGGAAGAAGCTGTTCCTAAGCCTGCTTCTTCCCCCTCAGATCACAATCGGTTTTAATTCAGTTTGACTTGTCTGCTAAAATGACTAATACACTGTCAAAATTGATAGTGAGGCACCTTTCTTCCTCCCCTACTTTTACAACCACCAGCCGCCACTGATATAAACATACCCATTTAATTATCTTTATTATCTATTATCTATTTACATACAATTTCATTCGTTTTTCTGATTTCTATTGCCAATCAATTGTCATTATCACATGCTCCACACCGCTCGATATTCCCGCCTTAGATGCTGCCCTGCGCTAGTGAGAGGCCAATATCCTTGTGTTTCCCGCGTCTTTGTACGGGAGCGTGAATGAGGCTAGTCCATCGTCTACCCTCCCGCACCACCACCACCACCACCACTGCCAATCCCACCACTCTCTTCTGTCTTCTGTCTGTTCAACCCAGCCGTCCTGGGATGGACACGTTTCCCGCGGGCAAACTCATCATCCTCTGGGGAAGGGTGTGTAACTTTGGCCGCGGAGCTTCTCTCCGCAAAATTTTCCACGAAACAGCAACGTCAGCGTTTTCCCCATCAGTGGTTTCCTGTGGAGCACTCGTCCACTGTAATTCATTTAGATACTCTGGTGATGATGAGCTGTCCATTGTGTGATTCACAGTCCACTTACCGCTGGAGATGTACAACAATATGTAGGAGGTCGGATGGATTTGTGTAGCCTTTCTAGTGCAATGCGGAATCGTTAAAGTTATGTGGGCTGTTATGGGACATAACTGATGACAACATATTATAACATGTAAGTAATGTATAATATATAATATCAAATATATATATATAGATATATATATATAGATAGATATTTATTTATATACCTAATTAAAAAATAAATCTATAGATATATATATATATATCTATATATTATATCTATATATTATATAGCTATATATATATATATTTATATATTATATCTATATATATATATATATATATATTATATTATATTATATATATATAATATATATATATATCATTTAATAACTATTATTTTATTTGTTTTAATCACCTGTATTGTATATGGAGTTCCTCCATCTAAGAATACCAATGATCAGCCCTCCCGACAATTGTAGTGGGGCAATGTCAGATGATGTGACGACGGTTAAAACCACAAGGGGGCAGTATTTATTTGTCTAAAACCTCGCTCCTTCTGCTGTGCGGATTCTAATCTGACCTATATCTCAGAATGAAAGGGCAGAAAAGGGTAGATGAAAAAAAGGAAATTGAATCCAGCGTCAAGTTAAAAGTTGCTTATTTCATGAATGTATTATTATTCAGGCAGCAAGGGAAATACCATTCGCTACCATTCGCCCATAAATATCAAAACAGTGGGGAGATGGCGGA
This sequence comes from Muraenolepis orangiensis, assembly GCA_027704905.1. Classification (NCBI taxonomy): domain Eukaryota; kingdom Metazoa; phylum Chordata; class Actinopteri; order Gadiformes; family Muraenolepididae; genus Muraenolepis; species Muraenolepis orangiensis. The sequence goes on along the minus strand of CM051010.1, from coordinate 2,295,734 downwards.
GCATGCTGTGCTTCTATGCACCATATGCTCCATTATTCCAAGCATGTTCTTGAAATATTCACACAGACCACACACAACACACCACACCAGACACACACACACACACACACACACTCACACACACACACACACACCTCTTCTGGGACAGTATTGTTTCATGGGCTGCATGGCTGCAATTGTGTGCATTTGACATTGAGATAAGAGCGCTAACCTTGATCAGCCATCACATGATTACTGTACTAAACGGTATGCACTGCTTGCTTAAAGCTGTAAAACACAAGTGATTGACAGGGGATACAGCCAATATGAACACTCACGTGTGGTCACATATTAGCCACCGGTGAAAATGGTGTTGTTTATTCAGTTTGTCATAATAATCTGTTTTAGTAATCCTATAGAGGGTTTCATTTACAATGAATAACAGACCTAATCTTCCTTAATCAATTAGGCTTTGTAGCAGACACCGTTGGTGGGGTTGTTGTTGTTGTTGTTGTTGTTTTTTGTTGTTATAATTGTTAACTAGGTCCTAACAAACAGAAGCCTATGATTTTGGTAGATTTGGTGAACTGGCATATTACATTCAATTGAGTCAGCGCAAAATAACTTTAGAGATATTATTTTGTGAAATGACAACAATTAAAATCCTATAAACAGAAGGCTACATAATTAAATTAGTGATATTATAATATATTGATATTCAAGATTCAAGAGATTCAATATTTTTTTATTTGCCATATGCAACAAAAACAATGGAATGCTCACTCCCGCAGTATGCATTTTGTAAAACACTATACTATAAAAATAAAAATAAAAATAATATTTAAATATATGTGTGATCTGTCTGAAACACCCTTGTGTAGCCTATTTCGCTGCTGCTGCTGCTGTTGTTGTTGTTGTTGTTGTTGTTGTTGTGGTTTTACTTTAAAGTGGGGTATATGCACAAATGTGTATTTGTTCTAAGTGCGTTGGGGGACCTCTGCCACTCTTGACAACACCAACGCCAGCGATTCTGGAGCTGCGGGCTGGCTGCGGGCTATCTACTTGTTGGGAGTTTTCACAGCTCGTCGACCCGAAACGCTGTCACAGTTTATACCCCTCCACACTAGTCTCACTGTTATGGCTAACCCGATGACTAACAGGAGTGGGTAGGATTAATAGGTCTTATTCGTGTTATTGACATTATTTTCGATCGGGGGGTTGAAAAACGTTACCGTTTTTAAATGACTAAATTGTAGGCCTACGTGTTGAGGAGTGGAGTTTGCAAGGTTTTTGGATAAAATAAATAAAAAAATCTAAAGCAACAGCGAAGTCTGCGCTGTCCTTCAGAGCCGGATCAATAGACACCCTTCTCCTCATGCGCGCCATCACTGCGATCACTTTGATATTCGCCGTCCGCGGTCATCGCGCGAAGGTTATTTATCGGAAGTGAGGTAATTCGGGACCAGGGAGCGTTGTTACAGTTCATCACAAAACCCTCCTCCCCTCACGTTATGTCGCCATGACAACAGCCGTGGATGAGGGAGCATGCGGAGCTGAGACAGGTGTTGTTGGGGTTTGCGCATCGCGGCTGAGATCGTTTGGCAGGATGGGAAGCTGCGAGGACACCTACGCAATCCCACCATAGAGTCTCACGTAGTCTGCGTTCTGCGTTCTTAAATACGGAATATATTGTGTCCGGTGAACCAATCAAGCGCAACAATGGTGCATCATTCTGGGTCGATTCAGTCCTTTAAGCAACAAAAAGGTTGGTTGGCAAATGCTGGTTTGTTTTATTGCGTGTTGACAATGTCTGTTGACAATGTGTTGCCTCCTCGAGCACTTTTTCTTCTTGTCAGACAGTTTGGTAATATTGATTGATAATATATAGTGCACTCTCTATGCCCGCTTTTACAACCACTATAGACTTGTGACGCATAGTTGTCTGTCGGACTAGAGTGTTAACCTGATTTTGGACCTCCCCGTTATGGGGGTAATCGAACTATACACCACTACTAATGCCCTATACATCGATTCCAGAGTATCATTCCACATTTATTCTCTATCTCTAATTTTTGGATTAACCTATTGCAATGGAGACCAACCTATATTCTCCATGTGGTTATATATGTATATGTGCGTACTATTATATACAAACTATATTGAAGCAATTTTGAGAGACTTAATAGCTTTTGACCAATGTTTTAAAAAAATCTATATTTTATATTATATCAGGAACACTGTATTGAAAGGCATGTGATTTTTGGTTAAAAACAAGTGCATAGCACAGTTAGATGTGAAAAAATAGTTTATATGTGAAATAGCCATGTGTACATGTGCTAGATAATAGATAGATAATAAGGCTTCATGCGATGGTGGGGCATTGGAAGTCAGCCCCAGAATTCATAGAACGGTAGTTACCCAACTCTCGTTTGTAGCCTACATTAGTTCTTTGTTGACTAAGTATGCTTTTAATACGCCTTTAATAAAAGGAAAAGTATTAATGGCAAAGGTATATGACAAAGTAAAAGGCAAAACACTACTTGAGTAAAAAGTAGAAGAGTTTTCAAAAGTGTCCAAATGTGCAATATTTGTACCTTCAAGGGGCCTATGATTTGCCTCATGACTTTTAATTTAGCACTGTTGCAGACAACGCTGCCACCAGCCAATAACATGGCTACTTGAGGGCTCCTCCCGTAGACAAGAACACAGGTTGATCCGGTTTATTGCAAGAGTTTTGAATAATAGTGAACAGAGCAGATGGTACATGCTAGAGCTCTCTCCCTCGAGAGATATACGTATTGTTGTGTATTGTATATACCTACGTATTACTGTAATAATACTGTAAATTGTGCAATTCATCTTCATCTATCAATACATTTAGATTTCATTTAGAGTTATTTTAACTATATTTTTGTTTATACTAGTTTTATTTAATTAGTTGTTGTTTTTAGTTTTTTAGCTTAGGTATTAGTATTTTGTGTGTGCATTTATTCCCCCTGTGTCAACTGTTGCGCCTTAATTTCCCTCGGGATTAATAAAGTAATCTGAATCTGAATCTGAGTGTGTGTAGTTAAGGCTGCTTTAACCTGTATTACCAATGACCCACAGGTGTGCAGCCTCCACAGCTAATCAGTCCAACTCAGGCTAGGTGAGGCAGCTTAAACCAGCCACCAACCACACACACTCCACAAGCACTTTTTACTAAAGGTTTTTTTAAGGTTTCATGGCTGATAAGAGCATGCGTGACATAGGCTATGCCTCTTTGACATGAACCATTTGTATTGCCATGATGACGAAGACACAGGTAAAGGACAGTATAGTCCTACTTGTTAGGAAATCAATTATTGAGTCAATTGAGTGACAGTATCAGGTTCAAAACACGGAGGCAAACATACAGACATATGTCGATACCCAGTTTGCATCAACGCAATCAACAATTAAACAATACAGCATGGGAAAACTTAACACGTATTGATGAATAAAGATGTGCTTCCACGTGGAACATGGTCAGTAATATAACACAGACCAAACAATCAATACATTTCATATACACTGTATATATATATATATCTACATATATATATATATACAGTATACTGTATATATATTAGATCAACAGGAAACATTTCCAGTAGGCTGAGAAGGACGTTATATGATCCTTCCTTTTAACTGGAGTTGAAAGCCTCCCATAAAAGCCTTGTATTCTCAACCGATTGGAAAGAGCTGCCGGAGGAGGGCGGCGTGGTCATTCCACACACACACACACACACACACACACACACACACACACACACACACACACACACACACACACACACACACACACACACACACACACACACACACACACACACACACACAGTACTATGCAACTCCCTTATTCATTCCACGCACATCTTGGTTATTAATGTACTGGAAAGCAGTGGTCGGCCTCAAGGATATCGAGCTTGTTATCGTGGCCGAGTTGTGCGTTTGGCCAAGGGAATACACCGTGTGGCCTTCTGGCGTCTGTGCTGGATTTGATGCCTTGTGTGTGTGGAGCTAGCACAGCAGAGATACGTATCGCGTAGCCAATAGAGATACGTATCGTGGCCATGTGCAAGTACGTCCACAGAATAACGTACAGTAGACCCCTGTTGATGGTGACCGTAGACACATGGACACGATACCGCATCTGTAGTCATGAATACAAACACTTAAAGATAGTTTTAATAATGCACCACAGAATGTTGTGACCACTTCTTGTGTCTTCAAGAGTCACTCACCAGCAGTGACGTGTTTCATCTCTGATTGTAGATGATACAAGATCAATACTCTATAATAGATTTATCGGTTCTGTATATTGTCTCATTAGGTCTGAGAAGATCATTACGGGATATTGATATCGAAATGGAAATGTGAAAATAAGTAGGCCTAAAGAGTAGAGATGTACATGAAAGAGAATATATTCGTGACCAAAGGTGTGTGTGTGTGTACGCTTGCATGTGTGCGTGTGTGCATGCATTCGCGTGTGTCTATGTGTGTGAGTGTGATTGCTACCAGAAGAAAAAAAAAGCTTAAATCTTTGATTGTACCAAGCAGACCACCTGTCGGCCTTATGCAAGCAGGCAGATGGTTTAAGATCCAGACCACGCCAGTGAACAACGTTTGCGATAGAAAACCACACTCGCAATATCAGGAAAATAGGTATTTTATGGAATGTTTTCATTTAAAAAATATATATAATTCATTTTCATATATTTACGGTGCACACAGGTAAATAACAACATAAATAGAATGCCAACCCGCCAAACCTTAAACGATTCAGCAAATTCACCAGATTTTACAGATATTTCAGCTTGCACAATTTCCTACGAGTAGAAGACCTGACAAAATGTAGCCCCTGCCCCCCTCCTCCTCCTCCTCCTCCTCCTCCTCCTCCTCCTCCTCCTCCTCCTCCTCCTCTTCCAGACATGTTTATTGAGCGACATCCCTGGTCGACACTCACGACTGAGGCTTTGTGGATGAGGAGAATGAGGGGGCGGGAGGGGGGAATCGTCACGATGCAGACAATATTACAAAGCGTGAACAAGCACAATAAGAGACATTCACCTTCTTAAATAAGTTAAAACAGGGATTGGTGCTGGTGGTGGCGGCGGGAGGGGGGGGGGGGGGGGGGGGGAATCACCCTCTCAGATGACAAACTGCAGGGGTCGAGCCAGGATGGCATCAAAGACAAATCTCTGGCCCTGGAGATCAGTGGCGATGAAACAAAGCGAAAGAAGAAGAACAACAACAGCAACAAGAACATGAAGATCCATCTGTTGTGAGGTGTGCTCACACATACCCAGCATGGCTTGACTAGCCGCATAGCGCTAGCCAAAGGATTACATAATTAGACTGTGTGTTGTCGCCGTTGCGTGTCGCTATCGGATGAATGCGCACACTTCTAATTATTGGACTGAAACCACTGGACTTTGGGCCAATTGAGCCCTGTGTGTGTGTGTGTGTGTATGGGTGACCTTTTTGAGGCCTTACTCATTATAGGTGCTGAATGGTTTATGAGTTACTTTATGAGTTACTTTATGAGTGTTGCCGGATCCATTGTCCTGTACAAAGCATCAGCCCTTCGCAGCATAACGGGTGTGAGGCAACACACCCGTGTGTTGCATAACGGGTGTAGCATGTAGACTCATTGCACATACACACACACGCACACACACACACACGCACATGCACATACACACGCGCATTCATGCACACACATTCCTGCACCCCAACACATATATACATATACACACACAGCATACGAACACACAAAGGCATACAATACACGTAGTTAGGAGGAGAGAGAGGATGTGTGTGTGTGTGTGTGTGTGTGTGTGTGTATGTGCGTGCGTGCGTGCGTGCGTGCGTGCGTGCGTGCGTGCGTGCGTGCGTGCATGTGTGTGTGCAGTGCGCCGCCTTGGCAGCGCACCATGCAGAGAAGCCGGCGGAGTCAGAGAGCTGTGGCGCCCAGAGAGCGACCGGCCCACAGATGAATAATTGAAGAACACAGAAGCGTGAGAGGGAAGAGCCCACTGAACCTGACTTATAAAAGGAGGTCTATATTTAGACGCTTCTCTCGCAGACTTTACCGGGGGCCCACATTCACTAGGAATTTGTCTGATGCTAAGTTCTGAATTCTGAAGTCATTCATCAGGGTGTGTTGTGGAATTGAGTTCCCCCCCCCCAGACACACACACACACACACACACACACACACACACAAACACACACACTCTGTTAGACTTGAACTGGATTGGGGAAGCCAGGACCGGCAGATTGATCACAGCCAGACAGTCGATTAGCGTGGGAGAAGAGCAGCAAACCCCGGAGAACAACAACAAAGACAAACCAATAAACAAAACCACAATCCTGCGCAGATTTGTACGGTCAATCGCTAACACAGATGATTATGAGATGTGTGTGTGCGTCTGACACGATGGCCACGTAAATCCTTTTAATCTGCGGTGTTAAGATCCGCAGAGGGAAAAGCAGCATCAGGAAGATCCAAATCCTGGATCACCACGTCCCTGACGCCCGGGCCAGCTCCCCTCTCTGGTTAGCAGGCAGGTGGGGTGGGGGGAGTAGCAGCCCAGGGCCCCTGGTGCTTGTTGAGGACCAATCTAAAGATCATCCTCTAAAGAGACTACCGCTATAGCTGTTTCTTGTTGTCAACTCTTTATTGTTTTTGTGTTGTGCTATGGCCACACACACACATGTGCATACACGCATACATGCACACCAACTCACAAAGATATAGAGTTGCACACACAGTAACACTCATCTACACACACATACACTTGTGTGCACAAGTGCACCAAAGTGCGCACTCCCACACACACACACACACACACACACACACACACACACACACACACACACACACAGATGTGCGCACACAAATACAGATGGAAGCAGCCCCCCCCCCCCCCCCCGCACACACACACACACAGAAAAACTGACAGGATTAAAGTCTGATGATGAACCAGTTTTAGCCCGGCATCCAGCCCACAGTGAGATTAAAAGCAGGATTTGCCTTCAGTTGACCCTTCATATATATAGCCTTTCTTGCACATGGGAGCCCACACCATATCCTTCTGATAAGATCACAATTCACAGAGAAAAAACCCTTTACACAGAGATAGGGAGTGCAAGAAGAAAAATAACAGCAAAAGTCCGCAATGGAGAATGTTTAAGGTCATTTGTTAACTGTCTGTTTATATCTTAAACATCATTTACTTTATAAACCTCATTCTTCACTTTTTATCACTATGTATTCACTGAGACACTGAGAAATCTCCCTAAAGTATGTGTCATGCAAGCTATAATCCCAAAATACAAATAACATGTCTCGGTCAATGAGAACATTTGGTTAAGTTTTCACCTTAGGAACGGCGTACAATGCTACGCTTTTTGTTTTGCACGTTTACACTTGAATACTAACCCTTTCCAATGGGTTGGGCTATTTTTTACTTTTGGAACCATTTGGGCATCTCTAATCTACGTCCATGTGGTGCCGTTAGCTCTGATATAGCAATTCAAACATGTTAAGGGCCTTCTGCTTCGGCTCCCCAGTGTGAGGCCCTGTCCCGGTGGACAAAAACTATATTTACACTGTTAGCTCTAGCTCGCTAGAGATGCTACTCTATCGATCAACAGCACACAGGAAGACTGAGCTGCCGAGCTTTTTCACTGTAACCAAACATGTTTTATGTGTGAAAGGTGAATTACAGACAGTGGAGATATTGGACCCCAAAGGACTACAGGCTGTATAATGAATCAACCTCAGCTCCACGCTAATTTGACCAACCAATCATAAAACATCTTGATGCCACCTCCCTCTGAAGTGAACCTCGCAGACAACCGGACAGTAAACTAGTCTTCTGAAGTACCAATTTATATGGTAAACCACCAGAAAGACTAGCGTGTATTTTGTATACCATTATACACATAAATCCTTTCAATCTGTGGTCACAAGATCCGCAGGGGGGAACAGCCTCAGGAAGAAGCAAATACATTTTATAATATCAATTAACTTGACCAGTTTTACTAGGAACTAATTTCACCAACCAACCATAAAACATCTTAATGCCACCTTTGTGCTCTGTGATGTTACCCTCGCAGACAACCGGACAGTAAACTAGCTTCTGAAGTATCAATGAAAATGATGACTCCATTGAGACTAGCGCGTATTTGGACGCTGATTATAGCAAAAGGCCTTGCCTTTGTCTTGTTACATTAGATTGGGATTGGTTCATGGAATGGCAGAGAGAGCTCAGTTGTGCACACTTGTTTTTTAATTAGGCCGAGGACAAGCCACATTATGAGAATGACTGCAAGCTATTTGAAATCCACACCACACCAAACGGGGCCACTTTCCATTATTAATGCAGTAGCTTTCGAGTTCAGCACGATGTTTTGTGTTTTCTCTATGATTTTTTCTCCTATCACAGAGAAAAGAAACAGGATAGATAGAAAAGAAACAGGATGATTCGGTGGTCCCACCGGGGTGTGTGTGTGAATGTGTGTGTGTGTGTGTGTGTGTGTGTGTGTGTGTGTGTGTGTGTGTGTGTGTGTGTGTGTGTGTGGGGGGGGGGGGGGGTGGGGGGGGGGGTTGGGGGGTGGCTTGACGCTTTAGCTAGCCAGCAGCGGAGAGAAGGAGACGTCGGCGACACGAACAGTGTGTTAGCCATGCCAGCCGCTAACACCCCCCCCCCTGCTACAGGGCCACGGGACTGAAATATCAATGCAGCGGAGCGCTTAGAGAGAATGTCACCACGGTCGCCACCGAGAGAAGGAAGACACGACTTCTTCTCTTCTTTGAGCCACCTTGCCGCAGGTCGAACGAGTGGGAGTCGCCGCTTGGTCGACACCACACACTTTCACGATGACTTTGCCCGTCCCCTGCTTGCAATTCATAATAAGACTTATATAATATTGAGCGTGGGCCTGAGCCCTGATGTATTTCCCCATGGTGTCCACCCAGTGTGCTAGCCCAACGCAACTGCCCTGAGATAGCATTCCTACAGAGGATTTCAACATTGCCCATACACCCCGCAAAACCACAAAACAATGTGAGGACGCTATGGGTCACGTGTTGTGAATCTTGCAGATGGTTTTCCTCACGACGGCGAGGCTGGCTGGGTTTGATTGAAGGGCTGGGGTGCCGACATAAATGTGTGTGTGTGTTTGTGTGTGATGTACGACATCATTACCAGCCTGGTTTCCCGTGCCGGGATGCGCCTATGACTGATTGAAACCCCCACCCTTCCTCCTCCTCTCCTCCTCCTACTCTTTTCACCGTCCACTCCTTCTTTCCAGACACTGATTATATTTTTTTATATTTATTTTACGTTTCTTCTGTTGTGTTTTCCTCATGTTTTTTTTAGCCCCCTTTGTCTTCTTCTAGTGAATATATAGAATTTTTTTTGTCCAATTCATTCTCAACCTTGTAGGGTGACTTGTTACTATGGGAAAAAAGTTGATATGAATCCTGTCAAGTGTGCTGATGGACAAGTTGCTTCTTCTTTTTCCGTTTTTTAAACTGTCAGTGTTTACCGACTGTCTTTCTTGTCCCCTGTCTCCTATCTCCTTTTGCCTTCCTGTCTTCTCTATCTTCTTTCCTCTTTCATATCCCCTTGTTCCTATCTCATGTCTCCCTTTCCTCCGTCCTATCTCCTATCTCCTGTCTCCTCCGCTAGGCATGCACAACAGCATCAGTGAGATCCTGAAAGAGAAGACCCTCAAGCCGACGCGTCGCAGTCTGCCCTGCCTGGCCCAGAGCCAGACCCACCCCCTCAACCTCAACCACTTCCTGTCCGTGCCTCTCAGCCCTGACGAGCCCAAGCCGGAGGCCACACGCCTTACCCAGAGCATCAGCACTTCCTGTAGCCTCCTGCCCCCGCAACCGGGTCAGTCCGCCCCGTCCGTCCACCCGTCAGTCATTCAATCAGTCAGTGTGTGTGTCAGTCAACCAGTCAGTCAATCAGTCTGTCAGTCAGTCAACCAGTCAGTCAATCAGTCTGTCAATCAGATAGTCAGATAGTTCTGAAGAAAATGAATGGGACAGTATAATATACCTGGCTGTTGTGATAAGGGTATCACTGTCGGCCAAACATTATATATTTGGCCGAATTATTTTAAATTCTCGGTTGGGAAATTTGGAAGTCTGAATGTGCAATACAATGTGTTCACATTGTACCATAACGGGCTGAACAGTTAGAAACAATGCGTAAGGAGAGGAGTGACAATAGTTCAATAGTATCTAACAATGCCTGGAACGGTGTGTGTGTGTGTGCGTGCGTGCGTGCGTGCGTGTGTGTTTAGGCCTTTTATACTGCTGCATTTGTGTGTGTACATGTTTATGTGTGTGCACATCTATGTGTGTGTGTGTGTGTGTGTGTGTGTGTGTGTGTGTGTGTGTGTGTGTGTTCGTGGGCAGTGTGTGTGTGTGTGTGTGTGTGTGTGTGTGTGTGTGTGTGTGTGTGTGTGTGTGTGTGTGTGTGTGTGTGTGTGTGTGTTCGTGGGCAATGTGTGTGTGTGTGTGTGTTCGTGGGCAATGTGTGTGTGTGTGTGTGTGTGTGTGTGTGTGTGTGTGTGTGTGTGTGTGTGTGTGTGTGTGTGTGTGTGTGTGTGTGTGTGTGTGTGTGTGTGTGTGTGTGTGTGTGTGTGTGTGTGTGTTCGTGGGCAATGTGTGTGTGTGTGTGTGTGTGTGTGTGTGCGTGTGTGTGTGTGTGCGTGTGTGTGTGTAGTGGTAGGGGTTCTGTATGCCAGTCTCAGATGGCAAAGTGACAGCCTATAGGGAAATATGAAGTGGCAAGCAGGGAAACTCAGTACAGAGTACAGAAAAAAAAACAATGAAGAAAGTCAAGCTTATTTCAATAGCTCTTTGTCCGAGAAATAAATCACCAAATGCATTACGAGCCCACATTAACTCTTGTTGTTCCCTCTAACAACACTTACTCATGCTTGTTCATGCTTGTTCATGTACTCACTGCCCCGCAGGCCTGACCGCTTACTCACATTTAAAAAAGCATTTGAATGCCCTGTCTAGTCTCCCGTGACGGCTGACTATGGCCTCTATGACTTTGCATCCTAACAGTAACAAAATAATAGGTTGATATTAGAATCCACGTGCAGTGATATGAACACCAGATGTGTGCTCTGCAGGCTCTCCTATTGACACAAGATCATCCCCACACCACTCCCGCTGACCAGCGTGTGTGTGTGTGTGTGGTGTGTGTGTGTGTGTGTGTGTGTGTGATCACTTCCAGCATTAGAGGTATTGCAGTTGTATAGCTTTTAACATTAAAAGTGCATCTTTATATGCTTCTTTTTTTTTTTTTTCAAATGCAGATATTTTTTCCTCTTTATACAAGTTCAGACTTCTGTTAGACTGGTATCCCGGCTGTTTTAATCAGGCGTTATCTTGAGCAGCCCTTCCACTGTGTACAAGTGTCAAGCTGCCGTCGAGACAAGCATGACAAATGACATCAGCCGTTATGTGAGCTGTTGTCATGGTGCAGTGTGTAGGAGCCAGACATATCCTTTTCCTTCTCCCATCCAGACCTTCCACTATCCCACTCCAGCACCATATGATATGGTGGCTGTTTGGCTGGTTTCACAGTCTTGTCCTATTAACAATTGTTCCAAAGTTTATTGGGAAGGTCCTTATAATACTATGTGTACACACACACACACACACACCATACAAACATTTACAAACATGTACAGATTCAGATGACAGGTTAGGTATCCTCACAAAATATGTCCACTTTAGCCCAAAGAGGTTCCTACATCTAAGTCTATTCATAAGCATTTAAGATGTCGGAAAAAGAGTTCAATACACATTGATGAAACATACTGTAGATGAAACAATTTGCTATATTATGAACTGCTTTATCAATCCTGCTGTGTCTTCCTGTGTATTTCAAGCAGAGAAGGATAAGGACCACTATGTGGAGGAGTCTGAATCACGGACGTACAAGGTGAGGGCGGACCAGTCCTTCCTGATACAGAAACCTGTCACCCGGGCCAAATTAGGAGCACGTACGAGTTCACTTCAGGTAAACACAAATGACATACACTCAGATGCTATTTAGTACAGAAGTGTTTTAGCCCAGTAGGGTTTAGTCCACTAGTGTTCAGCCCAGTAGGGTTTAGCCCAGTAGTGTTTTAGCCTAGTAGTTTTTAGCCAAGTAGCGTTGAGCCCAGTAGCGTTGAGCCCAGTAATGTTTTAGCCTAGTAGTTTTTAGCCCAGTAGCGTTGAGCCCAGTAGCGTTGAGCCCAGTAATGTTTTAGCCTAGTACGGTAGTTTTTAGCCCATTAGCGTTTAGCCCAGTAGCATTTGCCCAGTACTGTTTAGAACAGTAGTGTTTGACCGAGTATTGTTTTGCCCAGTATAGCCCAGTAGTGTTTTAGCCCAGAATTGTTTTGCCGAATAGTATTTTAACCCAGTAGTGTTTCTCCCAATATAGCCCAGTAGTGTTTTAGTCGTATATTAAACCAGTAGGGTTCTGCCAAGTAGTATTTAGCACAGTACTATCTTAACCCAGTAGTATTTAAGCCAATGCAGGTTGAAGATACAGCTGCTAAGCTATAATCCCTACAGGGCCAATATGGAGCAAGGTCTTCTGGGCTGCTGTTCCGAGACGGGAAGAAGAGGATTGATTACATCCTGGTGTATAAGAAGTCCAGTCCGCTGGTGGAGAAGAGGTGCACCTTCGAAAAAAACCTGCGAGCCGAAGGCATGATGCTGGAGAAGGAGGTTAGTGTCCTCCATCTAGTCCTGCCCTCGTAGGACAAGACGTCAAAAAACTCTAAACTCGGTTTGTTCGATTTTTTTGTACACGTTTTGAAACAGCACTGTTTTAAAGTTAGAGAGAAACAATCTCTATTGAAGTCATCAGTCATTCAAGATTCAAGATTCAAGATAACTTTATTTATCCCGAGGGAAATTAAGGTGCAACAGTTGAAACAGGGGGAATAAATGCACACAAAATAAACTAATACCTAAAAACTAAATAACAACAAACTAAACTAAACTAAACTAGTATAAACAAAATATAACTAAATGAACTCTAAATGAAATCAAAATGTATTGATCGATGAATTGCACATTTTACAGTATTTTTACAGTAATACGCAGGTACATCTTTCAAATGGACAAATAACATGTTTAAATACAAATGATATACATACAGTGGAACAATGATAATTGAGATTGGGTAAAGTGTGGTTTTGGTTAACTTCTAACTAAGGTTTCTGCGCACGCTTACCTTGTTTGTGTTTAATGTCCAAAGCCTTCCCTGACCAACAACGACATCATGTTTGTGAAGATCCACGCTCCATGGGACACGCTCTGCAAATACGCAGAGCAAATGAACATCCGCATGCCGTTCAGGTGAGCACCACCCAAACTAAAGTGTGTGATGATTCATCCATGAATATGAACTGCATGAGCTGAGCAGGGCCGGGATCTCGTGGATCTGACCGTTCTCTTTTGGTATTTCATACTTCTCTTTAGGAAAAAGTGCTATTTCACCGACTGGAAGAGCAAAAACAATCGCAGGTAGGTGCATGGTCTTTGCGGCTGTCTGCTGTCTACTTTATTGATAGTAGGACGTTGGAAGTTCCAGCAATGTACAATTCAATAGTTAGTAGATAGTAGTAACATTATTTTGTGTTGTTTTTCTGAAGGAGGTAATCGGTTACCATCACTAGACAGATGGAAATACAGTACAAGTTTTGCTGTCGAATTAACTCTCTGCACAACACGGCGGTAGACTGTATAACAAGGTTTAGATCTGTCAAGTCAAGTCAAGTCAAGTTTATTGTCACTTCACAGTTTACACAAGTATAAAGCAGTGATGTGAAAATCTTATGTGCAATACCCGACGACAGACAGCAGTTATAAAATAAGATAAAATAGAATAAGTAAAATAAATAAAATGCAATTTATAAAATGCAAAATATTGGCACAGAAAAGAGCAATATATATATATAAATCAATGTAATAAAATATACATTGTTATATGCTATACACCCTTGTTCAGCAGCCTGATGGCCTGACTGTGGAAGCTATCTCTAAGCCTATTTGTACGGCACTTGATACTGCGGTATCGCCTGCCTGACGGTAAAAGTGAATACAGTTCGTGGCTGGGGTGGGCAATGTCTTTTATGATGCGTTTGGCCTTGGCCACGCACCGCTGATTGTATATATCCAGGAGGGAGGGGAGCTCACCTCCAACGATATACTGGGCCGTCCGCACCACCCTTTGAAGCACTCTGTGCTCGAGTGCGGTGCAGTTCCCGTACCAGGCGGTGATACACCCTGTAAGAACACTCTCGATGGTGCCGGTATAGAATGTTCTCAGGATGCGGGGGCCCATGCTGAATTTCTTCAGACGCCTGAGGAAATACAGGCGTTGTTGGGCCCTTTTCACCACGTGTGGTGTGCGTGGACCATGTGAGGTCCTCGGAGATGTGCACGGCGAGGAACTTGAAGCTGCTGACCCTCTCTACTGCAACACCGTCGATGGAGATAGGGCTGTGCTCTCCCCTCTGCTTCCTGAAGTCCACGATCAGCTCCTTGGTCTTCTTAACGTTGAGGGCGAGGCTGTCTCCTGGCACCACTGCTCCAGCGATCCGACCTCCTCCCTGTAGGCTGTCTCGTTGTCGCCGGCGATCAGGCCCATCACGTGGTGTTGTCAGCAAACTTGATGATGACGTTGGAGCTGTGCATAGCCATGCAGTCGTGGGTGTAGAGGGAGTAGACGAGAGGGCTCAGCACGCATCCCTGGGGGGCTCCCGTGTTGAGGGTCAGTGGCTCTGAGGTGGTGCTGCCCATCCTCACCACCTGGCGGCGGTCCGACAGGAGGTCCAGTATCCAGCTGCACGTAGATGGGGGCACGCCTAGACCTCTAAGCTTGGTGTCAAGCTTGGCAGGAACTATTGTGTTGAACGCTGAGCTGTAGTCCACAAACAGCATTCGCACATAACAGTTCTTTCCCTCCAGGTGGGAAAGGGCAGTGTGGAGGGCCATGGCAATTGCGTCGTCCGTGGATCTATTTTGACGATATGCAAATTGCCATGGGTCCAGCGTGGCAGGTAACACGGAGCAAATAAAGTCCTTGACCAACCTCTCGAAGCATTTGCTGACAATCGAGGTGAGGGCTACAGGTCTATAGTCATTCAGGCATGTTACCTTGGGTTGTTTGGGGACAGGCACGATGGTGGACATCTTGAAGACCGCGGGGACAACAGCCTGGGACAGGGAGAGGTTGAAGATGTCTGCAAAGACTACTGCCAATTGGTCTGCGCATGCTCTGAGGACGCGGCCCGGGATGTCGTCGGGGCCTGCCGCCTTACGGATGTTCAGGCGCTTGAAGGTGCGGCGCACATCCGCCTCCGAGATGCTCAGCAGGCTGGTCTCCTCAGGCGGCGCTGGCTTCGGCGGGCTGCCGTTCACGTCGAACCGAGCAAAAAAAGTATTTAGCTCTCCTGGGAGGGAGGTAGAGGAGTTCTCTACACAACTGGTTCTCCCTCTGAAGTTCGTTATCGTCTGCAGCCTCTGCCACATACCCCTCGCATCGTGGCTCTTGAATTTCTCCTCCACTCTGTCCTTATACTCCCGCTTGGCAGTGACGATGGTCTTACGGAGGTCGTAACGGGCTCTCGTATATTCCCCTGTATTCCCGGAGCCAAAGGCGGCGTTACGCGCGTGTAGGGCAGTGCGAACATCGCCGTTAATCCACGGTTTCTGGTTGGGATATATCCGAACCGACTTGGTCGGAACAACGTCATCTATGCACTTCTTGATGAACCCGGTGACCGACGACGCGTACTCGTTGATGTTATTGTCCGAGGCAATGCGGAACATGTGCCAGTCAGCGCGATCAAAACAATCCTGCAGCATAGAGTCCGATTGGTCTGACCAGCATTGGACCTCCCTCACAGCGATCGGTTGCTGCTTCAGTCTCTGCCTATAGGCGGGGAGCAGCTGGATCTGAAGCATGTATAGGTATGCTTCTCTCTCAAACAAATGTGAACATCTCATTTTCATACTATTTTTAGAGAATCGCACACGCACTTTTATCTCCTATTTCCGGTTGTCCAGACACACAAACCATCCCACTGCAGTACACAGAAGGAGTCTAAAGCAAATAGTATAGCTATCTATCTCTCTAGCTATCTATTCACATCCACTCATGTGTGCTCACGTATGTGTGACCTGTGACCTGTGAGGTTAAACAATATAGGGAGGTTATGATATTGAGAGCCCATAGGAAATAATAATAATAATCATAATCATAATCATAATAATAATAATAATAATAATAAATAAATAATAATACCAAAAGATATAATAATATTAGGTTGTCCCCACAACGACAAGCTCCTCTGTCCTCGTCCCCACAGCAGATTCCACCTGCGCTGTCGACAGCTAAAGAGCTGGCTGCCCAAGAACCCCATGAAGCTGGACAAGGAGGCCCTACCTGAACTGGAGGACACCGACTGCTACACAGCCCCCTTCTGCAGGGCACGCATGCACCAGTAAGTGTGTGTGTGTGTGTGTGTGTGTGTGTGTGTGTGGTGTGTGTGTGTGGTGTGTGTGTGTGTGTCTGTGCGTGCCTGTTTGATGGATGTCCATATAAATGATGTTGTTACAGTAAGGACACTGCTAAATGCCAGGTAACTAACTTCGTGAAGGGCTCTGACGACGGACAAGGACACAGGTAGATTAATTAAGAGTAATCAGGGTGTATTGTTTGTTTTGAGACCGTACAAGCAGATGGTACGTACTGCATGTGTAGCTGCCCGTGCGCGCGCACACACACACACACACACACACACACACACACACACACACACACACACACACCCTCCTTCTTACGCCATATGCCCATGAAGTCCCTAATCAAACAGTTTTTATGTTGATGAGCCCATAAGTAAGCTCCTATGGTTTTGTTACATCCGCAGATGTTCCGCTGATTATGGACACATTTCATGGAATTCTCCTCATCCATTGTGTATTTATTGGCTCTTCACCCTTTCTCTACTTAGAATCATGGCCCCCGAGCCACTATTCCTAGACACAATAGAGCATTACAATAACGTAATTATCCAAGAGAACCCCAACGACCTAAAACCAGCATCGAGCGCTTTTGTCTCAATGAGGGTCATTTGCACCTCTCTCTTGTGTCCTCTTTTCCAGCTTCACAATCAACAACCGGCAGACTTTCTTCTCCAACTCGACCAGAAGTCGGATCGTCCACCATGTCCTGCAGCGCACCAAGTACGAGGACAGCAAGTCCAAGATGGGTACGACGGTGTTAACACTTAGCTGCTTCTCCATCGCTGGCTCCCCTCATCACATCACATCAACTCTGTAGTCAATATATAAATATATATATATATATTCCCTTCCCTTTGAGGTTACAAAGCGATGAACAGTAGTTCAGAAAACCATCCACATTCAGTGGAAGGGGTTCAAATAAGTTATAAGTTTTCAAATTTTTCCGTTTCGTTTCTCCGGTATTTGCCCCTTTTAACAGTCTAAGTCTGGTCCTCGTTGTTCCGGCACTAGACTCTCTATGAGAGGTTTAAGAGCTGTAAATGCAGCTGTATTTGAATGCTGAGTAGACTTCAGTAGGGGTCCTGTTTGCTACGGCCTGTAAAAAAAGAAACCAGGGGATTGCAGCGGTAAGTACGACTTAGTTGTCCTGCTGTTGGCTGATTAAGCTATGAGCTGTGGCTGCCCAGCCTTGTGAGAGAACATCCATATATAGATAGATATATAAGTTATGTATATATAAGTTTGCATTCTGCAGTGACTATCAAGTCTGGCCAACAATTGATTTCCACCTATGGGCGCCGTTAAAAAAAAAAGGTCAGCCAATCACATTAAATACCGTGCTCCCCTGTGGTGCTTTCTTCCATCTTTGCTGATTCCAAAAGCAAAGCAAAAAAATGCCTCCTCTATGAAAAAAAGCCTTCTGCACTGTTTTCTGTTTTCTGCATCTTTAAATGCAGCTTTTTGGTCTATTTCAGATAAAGCGGTTCTAATTGCTCTGTGGATTGCTACACTTGCCTTGGACTTTTCCAATTTCCTTCCAATTGTTTTTGAAATTCTGCGGACTGCGGCACTCTTGCTTGCTTTGTCATGAACTGAAACTCCCTCCCCTTACATTTTTGAGAGAGGCTTTCTTCGGGATGGAGGCCAAACTTAATCTGCGTAGAGAAACAAAATGTGAACTTGCAAGATCAGGAATGTCTCACAAGGCTGGCCATTTGGCGGCCATTGCTGTTGTCCAACTGGCAATCCTCCCTGCTCTCGACTTCTGGCTTCTTTTGAATTTTGGTCTTGGTGGTCTTCCAGATTCCCTTGTTTCCCAAACTGAACCCCCCCAACCCCAAACCCATTCTATCACTGCTTCCACTTGCTGACAAGATGTTTTTCTGATCAAAAATTTGGCTTTGGAACTCACATTAATAATATGTTAATAATGTTAATACTAATACCACTCCACTCACCATCAAGCAACACAAGGTCGGCCAAAAAAGAGGCAAATGCATTTTCTAATTCTCTCTCTCTCTCTCTCTCTCTCTCTCTCTCCCTCTCTCTCTCTCTCTCTCTCTCTCTCTCTCCCTCTCTCCCTCTCTCTCTCTCTCTCTCCTCTCTCTCTCTCTCTCCCTCTCCCTCTCTCTCTCTCTCTCTCTCTCTCTCTCTCTCTCTCTCTCTCTCTCTCTCTCTCTCTCTCTCCCTCTCTCTCTCTCTCTCCCCTCTCCTCTCTCTCTCTCTCTCTCTCTCTCTCTCTCTCTCTCTCTCTCTCTCTCTCTCTCTCTCTCTCCTCTCTCCTCTCTCTCTCTCCCTCTCTCCTCTCTCCTCTCTCTCTCTCTCTCCCTCTCTCCCTCTCTCTCTGTCCTGCATCAAAGTAAATCAAAAAATGTGTCCTATAACGAATTGGCCCAGTATTGTACTATAGGCGCAATATTTCTTTCCCCGTACTCCTGAAAAGAGGATGTAGGATAGCGGTGGCCATTCCGTCCTTCATCCGGAGACCTCCTGGATGTAGGGTTTGAGGGTTCACCATATCTGTCTGATATGTTCTCCTCTCGTCGCTATAGTATAGCTATAGTGATAGGTACTTGGCCAGATCATCACAGATGATTTGGTGTGTTGCCAACCATCGCTGTGCAATGAACCCACGTATGCATATTGACGCATGACGCATTTAAGTAGTAACAGGTGTAAACGGGACAGATAGATGCTTGCTCACAGGCCTCACACTCGTGCGTCGATCTCACCGAGGTCCCACCCCACCCATCCCCCGGTCACCCGCAGGCCCCCATCCATGTTTAGCATGTGTGTGTTGGCGAGCCTCTCTACTGGTTACATGTCCTCCCATTTTTCAACAGCTCCGCCTCTTTGTTGTCTGTCTCTACTTAATTATTATGGTCGCCATGACCGGATCTATGCCCAGTCTGTGAGCTCCTGGGAAGGTGCGTATGTGTCCTGTGAGATGCTACTGAGGCAAGAGACCCCCCCCCCCACCCCCTCCTCCTCCCTCCCCCCCCCACCACCATCAGTCAGTGAAGGCCATGTGTTGGTTTGTCACTATCCAGCAACCAATTTTGCACACATAGCGTACGCTTAAGTTACACAACACTTTATGGACGTCCTGGTTCCTCGTGGTTTCAAATGTTTTAGTTGTATTTTTTTGTTCTTTATTTGAATAACACCCCTCCTCCTCCTCCTCCTCCCCCCCCCTTCCCACACACTGATGTCCTGTGGTTTCTGTTTATTACTTCATTGGATAACACTGCACAGACATTGTTATTGAAGATGTTATTGCTATGCTTTAGCCTGCAGCGTATAATATCCAGCATGAAATGAAGAATGATGTTATCTATAACAATTAGATTGCCATTAAGGGCCAATGAGGATATTAAATAATCACAGGCAAGTGAATCAATCTGCCTTACGTAACGGTTTACGGTTTATTTGCACTCGCAAATAAAAACATTTTTGTATGTTTACTGGACATTTATGTCAATAATGACCCTTGTAGATGCTAAATTGCTAATGTTATGATTAAATTCAACATGAATACAATATTCATTTCTAAAATTTAAATTCTAGTTGAGTGTTTCTGATAACAGGAAGTTATGAAGAAATATGCTCTTTCTGTTTTTTAGGTATAAATCGGTTGTTGGGCAACAGCACATACGAAGCTGCCTTCCCTCCCCATGAGGTGAGGACGGAGGATTTGATTGGCTGGCTGTTGAACTGATGTTGGAAATGGACGGACCACTCCCCCCCCACACCGTAGCACTCACTCAATGTTTCTCGTTGGGCACGTTGTAACCCTTCAGGGCGGGTACAAGAGCAGGCATCCCATAAAGACTCATGGGGCCGAGAACCACAGACACCTCCTGTATGAGAGGTGGGCCCGCTGGGGAATCTGGTACAAGTATCAGCCCCTGGACCTCATCAGGTAACCGTCACTCTGCCACCCCGCATGTATATTGACAGAGGCTGAGAAAAATTGGTAAAGGTGCGACCGCATTTATTTGAAATCAACAGGTGTCGCCTGTTCACCCGCCATAGCTTTTTACTACCGCTATCCGATAGCATGTCTGAAGGATCATTACAAGGTTGATTGGCTTCTAACTAAAGGTCATGCCATTACTGTCTGTCTGAAAATGCCAATCTGTGGCATCGCCAATCTTTGGCCTCCTTCTCTCAGGCGGTACTTTGGGGAGAAGATTGGTCTCTACTTTGCTTGGCTGGGCTGGTACACCGGCATGCTGATCCCTGCTGCTCTGGTGGGCCTGTTTGTCTTCCTCTATGGCCTGTTCACCATGGACTCCAGCCAAGTCAGGTACGCTCTGGTGTTGTTTTAATTGTTTAATTTCTTTGTATTTGTATATCTTTTTTATATGTTTTATATACAATTTCAAAAAAAAAATTGTTTTGACATTTTGGACATTATTGTAATATTTATATTATGTAATTGCATTTACTAATATGAAATAATATAAATATGTAAATAATGACCAACAAAAAGTAACGTTAATGTCATTGGATTTCCTTGTATAACACTTTATATAACAAATTATAAAACAAATAATAAGAAGAAGAAAAAATAATAATAAAAATAATAATAATAATAATAATGATAATAAATTATTATATTTGTCTCAATCTTGACCAATCCCCAGCAAAGAGATCTGCGAGGCCAACACCACCATCATGTGCCCCATGTGTGAGGAGAGCTGCAGCCCCTGGACCCTGAGCGACAGCTGTGTGTATGCAAAGGTCAGTGTTGCTTTAAGACCCTGCCCCCCCGCCACACCACAGCCAATGAGGTCACAGTTATAGTGACCAAATGCCCTTCATTAATCCATGCATGAAGCCCAAAGTCTGTTTTTAAGCTGCCGAGACACATTTTTACTAAAATATATGTCAGTGGTTGTTCCGTTGTTTTAAGAATGGCCCTCTGTGTGTGTGTTTGTCTCCTAGGTGACCCATCTGTTTGACAATGGGGGCACTGTCTTTTTTGCCATCTTCATGGCTATATGGGGTAGGTGGAGGCTGTGTCTCCTTTTCGTCCTTTTCACCGTTCCTTATTTTTCACTGTTCCTAATCACGATGTTAAACTTTAAAGATGAGATGTTTTGGTTTTACAGTCAGTCAGTTTGTCATACTCTCTTTTCATCTAAATGTACCTTGATGTCCTATTTATAGAAGATTGGAATCCGCTCATTCTTCCATTACTTCGATTAAGTAATCGATAACATTGTCTTTCTTCGCTCCTCAGTCGACAAACACATTGATTGCATTCCTTGGATTCCAGTAATACAATCCTGGTTCGGATCATAGACTCCTTTCAATGGACTCATTTCATTCACATTAAGATGTAATGTAGTGAGGCAGTAGCACAAGAGCTCATCTGCAGGGTGGCTGGTTCGATCTGATGGTCCGCCAAATTCTTATTTTTTTCCTGCTCCAGGGTACCAAGTTGTCGCTTTCACCAAGGAGTACACCTCTGTGAATACCGACATTGGTCTGTGTGTGATCACAATGGGCTCCCTTACAATGGGCTCCTTAGTCAATTGCCTGGTCCCCTCCGTTCGACTCGGCTGTAAAAACGACCTGTCCAATTCCCCCAGAAGAAGCGCCTCGATATGATGAACGTGTGGGTGGTGGAGAAAGGGTCGCGGGGCGGATAATAGACTGTTCATCATACCTCTCCTGAGGTATGATGAACAGTCAGAGGTACAATACACACGATGTAGGGCAGAGGTGACCTGTGAGGTGGCTCTGGGTTTCGACGAGCACCAAGGGAGCCCCGGTCCAACACTGGCCGTATATTAGCAGAATGCGTTCGGCATCAAGTGTTTTTATTTTTGCCAATGCTGGGCCAAGCTGCGATGGTTGGCCCCAAATGTTTGTACCGGTGAATGTGCTCAGCAACCGGAGCTTAAGACAAGAAATGCACAAAACATTGGTCATCCCGAGGGACAAAACAAGACATCTTTCAACACTTATTATTATTTAATGTTGAAAACTCTCTCTCTCTCTCTGTCTCTCTGTCTCTCTCTCTCTCTCTGTCTCTGTCTCTCTCTCGCTCTCTCTGTCTCTGTCTCTCTCTCTCTGTCTCTGTCTCTCTCTGTCTCTCTCTGTCTCTGTCTCTGTCTCTCTCTGTCTCTCTCTCTCTCTCTCTCTCTGTCTCTCTCTCTCTCTCTCTCTCTCTCTCTCTCTCTCTCTCTCTCTCTCTCTCTGTCATACTTCCTTCTCCCCTCTCACATTTCAGTCCGTGGTATTCCCTGCTTTCCCACAGAAAGCGGGTCAAGCTATATTTAACTACAACCATCTTCTCTTCCAAGTGTTACTTGCTCTACATTTACTGTCGCCCCTGGAAGACACTTTATGCCCCACGCGTATATATCTTAATTACAGTGCAGTTCTTCCCATTACATTTGTGACAAATCCCAATGAGTTTTTATTTGAAACACGTTCACAGTTTTACCAAATTAAATTGTTATTATATGAATCATGGACCAGGCATGCCAATTCAATTAAACATTTCTCACACAGCGGTATAGTGTTGTTTGAGTTACATATCGATGCACAAACACAAAAAGGAATAACAATGATTAGACATATGTTAAGACATATGTTTTGCCCGGTTTAAAGAGTTCTGGGTCATTCCGGTGTGAGACTGACAGCCCTGACAGCCTCCTCTGTCACTCCCAGGTCTTATGAATGCGTAGCGAAGGCAGATGCTGTGAGGGATGTCAGTTTATAACAACCCACGAGCACCCGAGGGATCCACCTTATCTTTGGTGCAGTATTCCCCTGGTCCCCCTTGCCCTCTGCGCACACTGCTTGGTGCCCCTCCCACCAAACCCTCCTGGAAGGCTTCAGCACAGAGCAAAAGAGCGCTTCGCTCAACATGCACTGCGTTCATAAGCACAAACCCGCTCAGCCTCAGACCGCAATTTGCGCTTACGCGTTGCCCTAAGCCCCAACGTGGGCTAAAACACATAGGCTACATGTGGTGTGATGTTTAACTTAATACAGTGGTCTTTAGAAAGGGTTTCCCTCCTGTGGAATGGAACATTGATTATGTGTTCATATGATGGATCTGATAAATTGTTGTATTGATCCCCCCCCCCCCCACGCACACACACACACACACACACACACACACACACACACACACACACACACACACACACACGTCACAGCTACGGTCTTCCTGGAGTTCTGGAAGAGGAGGAGGGCGGAGTTGACCTACGACTGGGATCTGATTGACTGGGAGGAGGAAGAGGTAAGTTGAGCAGGCCCCCCCTCGTAACCACACACCGCACACCCCATACACTGTATGTCCCCCATTCAAATGTTGGCCGACAGCATCACGGTGAACCGATGTACAGTAAAGGAGAGCTGTTTATTATTCGTCAGCCCGAGACAGAAATGTGCCACTCACTAGCCGCCGCCGGCATGTCTGCTGTGCACCAGGATGAGCTGAGGCCTCAGTTCGAAGCCAAGTACTCCCGGGTGGAGAGAGTGAACCCCGTCTCCGGCAGACCCGAGCCCTTCCAGCCCCTCACGGACAAACTCAGCAGGCTCATGGTGTCCGTGTCTGGGATCTTCTTCATGGTGAGCCCCCCCCTCCCATCTCCTCAGAGTAGTTTAACACTTCCCCCTGGTGGACACCGGTGTTATTTGGATTCTAATAAAGCAGACGCAGTTTAGCAGAGATACTTTATTAAATGTTCCTTTTATTTACACACTGTTGCCCCTGCAGCCAACAGATTTGTATTTAATAAGCTTTCCAGAACCGACAGCTCGCATATGTTGCTATTGCATTTATTATATGATTTTCCAAAAAAGAAAGCTTTTCATGAAAAAAAAAAATCGATTTGGCTTTAAAGGGACCGACATTGAATTATGTCTAAAGATTCTTCTCGTCCCGTGAGGATTTTAATAACACATCATGTTTCCGTACACTGCGTCATTCCCTCCCTCGGGTCCTTTATTATATATTATATACGACAACATTTGTTTCAGATCTCCCTGGTGCTGACGGCGGTGTTCGCCGTGGTGGTCTTCCGGCTCATCGCCATGGAGAAGTTTGCCTCGTTCCACTGGGAGTTCGTGAAGAAAAACTGGCAGTTTGCCACCTCCGGCACTGGCGTCTGCATCAACTTTGTGATCATCATGTCCCTCAACGTGGTGGGTGTCATGGTGGACTCCTCTCCCCCCCTCTCCCCCCTCTCCCCCCCCTCTATTACCACAGTCCTGAGATGCTCCCCTTTCTTCTTTCTTCGGTGCCAAGAAGCCTTGTTTAATGCCAGAATGCCTGCTCAAGATTTATCTACGGCCATAAAAAGATAATAACTGCTGATGGGAGATCTTGACACTTTTATAATGATGGACTTTGTTGTGGTCTTTCTTCATCTGCATTCACGGCTAATTGAATCGTATCTTTGGCCGACTATCGTGGTTGACAAAGCGTCGCATACACACACACACACACACACACACACACACACACACACACGTACGCAAATATTTACTCGCACACCTGCACCAATCCAAGGGTGTATGCGTACAGTAGTGGAGGTAAAGGGTACAGAATACTGCCATAAAGGTCTTATCTCGTCTTCTCTTTGTTGCTTATCACCTGCATCTCTGAATAGATTTACTTACCTTACCTTACCACCCTTATCTCTCTCCTCAGGTGTACGAAAAGGTGGCGTACCTGCTCACTAACTTAGGTGAGCGTCTTCCTCTTGTACCGCGTGGCTCCACGATCACACCTCCGTACCTAACAGGAGAACAGGCGTCAAGCATTCACCGACGTCCCCGACGTCGTTTGTGTGTGTGTGTGTGTGTGTTTGTGTGTGTGTTTGTGTATGCTTGTGTGTGTGTGTGTGTGTGTGTGTGCTGCTGTGTCCTGTCCTCGACAGAACACCCACGTACAGAGTCCGAGTGGGAGAACAGCTTCGCTCTCAAGATGTTCCTGTTCCAGTTTGTCAACTTGAACAGCTCAACGTTTTACATTGCGTTCTTCCTCGGAAGGTAGGTCCCCCCCCCCCACACCATCCACCCCCCCCACACCCCCCCTACACCATCCACCCCCCCACACCCCCCCCCACACCATCCACCCCCCCCCCCCACACACCCCCCCCCCCACCCTCGCACAAAGCACTTCCCTGCCCCGTCAGTGACTGTTTTCTTACGAGCCTATAAATATATATATATAATATAATATATATATAGCCTCCTTACTATCACCCATAGTTTAATGAAATTAGTTTTACTGACTTCTATACATTTGTTTTCACTCCGATTTTGTTGCTCAATTATACCTCTTTTTTTTTTCTTTTTCTTTCATAGCTTCACTCGATTCCAAACATGAACATATCATTCATTAGTCAATCAATTTTTATTGTATATAGTATTTTTTTTTAAGTAATTCAAACTGCGTGAGGGAATGGGGAGTAAGCATTAGATTGTACTTGTTGCAAATGGCCAATAAAAATCTTGTATCTTGTATCATTTATCGTTTCTCAATGTGTATAATCCTGAAATGACAAAGGAAACCACATGTCTCTGATACAGTCTGACACACTCTTCCCTCTCTGTTTGTTTACTCCCTATAAGAGAATTAGCCCGCTAATGTTGTCAATCTGAATTCCTCAAGGTTTGCAGGCAGGCCGGGAAATTACAACAAACTGTTCAAAAGGTGGAGACTGGAGGAGGTGAGCGCTATTAGCCGGTCACTTCATTAGCCAGTCACTTCATTAGCCGGTCACTTCATTAGCCGGTCACTTCATTAGCCAGTCACTTCATTAGCCGTCACTTCATTAGCCAGTCACTTCATTAGCCATCAACTGATTATTGTTGCTACATTACTGCAGCCATTCCCCACATTTTACAGTGATAACAATGAGCCATATAAGAGTCATTAACTCATAAGAAAATTATTTTGTGGTTATTAAATGTCATTAATGTTCCCAAATGAGTGTGAAAGATGATTTCACACTCGTTTGTCTGTTTTTAGAATGAATTACATTCAAACAATAGCAATGAACAGAGAAACATGGACTCGAGTGCCATTTTGCACGTGTTCACTCCGAGTGACAAAAGCAACGTATTCACCCGAGTCCTCCTTTGACTTCTTATTCCGCACAGTGTCATCCCAGCGGCTGTCTGATTGATCTGTGCCTGCAGATGGGCGTCATCATGTTCTTTAAACAGATCTGGAACAACTTCATGGAGCTTGGTTATCCGTGAGTTATAATTACGACACAGGGAGTGGACATGCGTTCACTGCTGCCGAGCAATGTCCCGTAATGCCACGTCATTTCCATGCAAACGTTAAGCACATTGGCGTCTTCTGCTCTTACTATCAAGGCAGTGGTGGCGATGTTATTGGTAGTGGAGGCGGTTGGTGGTGGTGGTGGTGGTGGTGGTGGTGGAACAGCTGGTAGTGGTGGTGGTGGTGCTGGAGGTGGAGGGGGTGATGGGGCTGGAGGTGGTGATGTAGGGGTTGCCTTGGGTGGTGGTGGTGGAGGTAGGAGTAGGGGTGGTGAAGGTTGTGGTGGTGCTGGAGGAGGTGTTGGTGCTGGAGGTGGAGGTGGTGGTGGTGGGCTGGAGGGGGTGGTGATTGGGTTGGAGGTGGTGGGGGAGGTGGTGTTGGGGCTGGAGGTGGTGGAAGTGGTGCTGGAGGTTGGGTTGGAGGGGGTGTTGGCTGTGGTGGTTGAGGTGGCAGTGGTGGGGGTGTTAATGGGTGTGGAGGTGGCGCGTGGTGCGGTTGGGGAGCTTTCCGCAGTGCTCAGTGCTGCATTGTCACAATAATTACTTAAGGTTGGCTCTTTGCTCCTTGTTGTGTTTCTGTGCAGTTTGCTGCAGAACTGGTGGTCACGGCGAAAGATGAAGAAGGGAGGCGGTGGGGGCCAGAATGCAGAGAACACTGCCGAGCTCCCGCAGTGGGACAAGGACTGGAACCTGCAACCCATGAATCCCCACGGACTGGTGGATGAGTATCTGGAAATGGGTAAAGCATTCCTTATAAGATGCTGGTTCATCAAAGAACTTTCATTGTCTTGAGACAAGGTGACCTGGGCAATGAAATTCTTAAATCCTGTGTAAAACTAACAATAAAATGAATGAAAAATGAATAAATAATAATAAATTATAATAAAAAAGTAATAAAATGATAATCTCCCTCCTGCTCCCTCTCTCTCACACCTCTCTCTCTCTCTCTCTCCTCTCTCTCTCTCTCTCTCTCTCCTCTCTCTCTCTCTCTCTCTCTCTCTCTCTCTCTCTCTCTCTCTCTCTCTCTCTCTCTCTCTCTCTCTCTCTCTCTCTCCTTCCCTCCCTCTCCAGTGCTTCAGTTTGGCTTCACCACCATCTTTGTGGCTGCGTTCCCGCTGGCTCCCCTGCTGGCGCTGCTGAACAACATCATAGAGATCCGCCTCGACGCCTACAAGTTTGTGACCCAGTGGAGGCGACCCATGCCCGCCCGGGCAACTGACATCGGTGAGCTATCCAGCAACAACAACAACTCTAATCAACTGTTCCCATGGCCCATGAGTAATCTGACCACCAAGTTGTGTCCAACTCTGTACGTAACTTTTTGAGTTATCTTGCTGACAGACAAGCACACAGACAGACAAACAGACAGACAAACAGGCGAAAACATAACCTCTGCCCCATATTCAGTGGCAGATGTAACAACAAGCCTCCTTGTTCCAATACTAAATACGGCAGGTCAATCATCAGCGGGATTCTCGCTGGTGCCATCTAACAGAAGGTGTGTGTTCCGTGTGCTGCAGCTTCTCATCAGACACATGTGGTTGTCTCTCTCTCTCCCCCCCCCCCCCCCCCTCGCCCCTCCAGGTATCTGGCACGGCATCCTAGAAGGCATCGGGGTGCTGGCGGTCATCACCAACGCCTTCGTCATCGCCATCACGTCGGACTACATCCCTCGCTTCGTCTACGCCTTCAAATACGGCCCCTGCGTTGACAAGGGATACCTCCACGAGAAGTACTGTCCTCGCGTGATTAGCTGATTGATTAGTCATAGTCATATGAGCGGGCCTATAACAACGAGCATGAGTCTATGATCAGCATAACCTCGTCACGTCACGATATGAGGATATATTTTCACAGCATAAAGAATATAGCAGTGGGCTTTGTGATTTGCAGTGTGTCACTAACACAACACCAGTTACACAAGCCTAACATGATTAGTGGAGCATAACGCTTAGCAGTGTGTGATTGGCGTAGCATAATGCTTAGCAGCGTGTGATTGACAATTGCATTATCCTTAGCAGTGTGTAATTGGCAGGCGGTAATCCTTAACAGTGTGTGATAGGCATAGCATTATAGTCCTGTAAAGTTAACATGATTAGCGCAAACATAAGGGGTTAGCAGCGCACGCGCAGGAGTTAGTCTATGATTGCCGGCAACCATCACCATCACCCCCCCCCCCCCCCCCGCAGGTGTTTGCGAGGCTACATGAACAGCAGCCTGTCCGTGTTCGATATGGGCGAGCCGAACGGCAGCCTGACGCAGACCCGGTACTGCAGATACCGGGACTACCGGGCGTCGCCCTGGAGCCAAGCCCCCTACGACTTCACCCTGCAGTTCTGGCACGTGCTGGCGGCTCGGCTGGCTTTCATCATCGTCTTCGAGGTCAGCCCCCCCCCCCCCCGTGTGCCTGTGTGTGCTTTTCTCGTTGTTTAGCGTTGCCGATCGCTCCTTAACTCGTATTGGTTTGTATATATCACCGTTGTTTGCCGCTGCTTTGCCGCGAACAAGGAGAAGGAGTGGTTAAAGTGCCCCCTCCGTGTTAGATTTAAGATCCGTCCTTGTGCCCGGTTGTGTCTGTAGAGTTTGTGGATTCGATTTAGTGGTTTTATTCTCCCTCTTAATCACAAATGATTCGTACGCCACGGTTAAAACAAATCCCATAATGAATCACAAGCCGCAATTTCCCTTCCAGGATGAAGAGCGAACATTATCTAAAGCACAGGGCCCTCGCTGTATTTAATCCTGACTTGTTGTTAGAGAAGCCCCTAAAGGCAGCACATCTAAACGGCGGCGTTAGCGATGACTGTGTGTGGCAGTGCACTTGTGTATGTGTGTGTGTGTGTGTGTGTGTGTGTGTGTGTGTGTGTGTGTGTGTGTGTGTGTGTGTGTGTGTGTGTGTGTGTGAGTTGAACAGGGTTAACTCGCCTCCGTTCCCCAGCACCTGGTGTACGGCATCAAGTCGTTCATCGCGTACCTGATCCCGGACATGCCCAAGGGCCTGTGTGAGCGCATGCGGCGGGAGAAGTACCTGATGCAGGAGCTGATGTACGAGTCAGAGCTGAATCACCTGCAGAAGGAGAGGAGGAAGAACGGCAAGCGGTACCACCACGAGTGGCCTTAGGCTCCCGAAGCATGTCTCATACACACACATACACACATACACGCGCACACACACAAACACACACACACACACACACACACACACGGACATACACATGCGCACATATGCACACATATGCCCACACACACAGTAACATGTACATGTACACACATACATTCACATGCATATATACACACACACACACACACACACACACACACACAGATGGACATGCACACACACACACACACACACATTAACATATTTACAGACACACGCACACACACACACATACACACACGGACATGCACACAGGTGCACACATATGTACACACACAGTAACAAATGTACATTCACATGCATATACACACACGCACACACATACAAACACACACAGACAGACATGCACGCACACTTAAGCTCACACACTCACGACGCAGCCCCCCCAGCTCACAGACACCCCCGGCCCTGTCTGCCTCAGTGTACCATATAGTAAGCTTTCAGAGTTTGGCCTCATGCAGCTGGCTCTGCACACCAAAGACACCCGCCTTTGTCAATTCTTCCTGAGGGGCGTGGACCTCTGGTCCACCGTGGTCCCCTCGCAATCTTCCTCCTGGCCCTAGTTGGTTCTTGTTTGCTCTGCTTTGGCTATAAACTACCCACTCGCCCCAACCACCCACCCCTCCTCACCCACCCCTCCTTCCTTTCCCCTCCATCTGGGCAAGTTTCCCTGGGCCCCTCCGGGCCGTGTGGAGATGGACTCGCTTGGATGGTGGGGGGGAAGGGAACGTGCAATTGTAATGTGTTTCTATGCAGAGGAAGGGCTGCAGGTTCCCCCCTGCTGTTCACCCTGGGCACACCACCGCCACTTGGCGGACCTCCTCCACCTGAGCTAGCACGGCACTTAGTGAATTTGTTTAGTTTTGTTTTTCGGAAAAATGGAAAAAAAACTAAGTGATAATTCTGGTGACCTGTCGATCCAAATGTTATGCAAAGTGACTTGTGTGTGTGTGTGTGTGTGTGTGTGTGTGTGTGTGTGTGTCTGTTGCCCTTGAAGCATGCTGATCAATATTTGCATCAGGGGGGGGGAGGATTCTCCTTGTAACTCGTATAACGTGCATGGGGGGTATGTTTTTCTTTGATAGCCCCCTGTCCTGATGTCTGGTTTGTATTCAGTGTGAGCTGTTTGTTAGACTTGCCCGTATCTACTTCTTCTTTTCCTGCGCCCGACCTTTCTGATGTTTGAGGGACACGGTGTCATTTCAATGTGATGGTTTGATCGTGCCTAAGGTTTCGCAACACCGCAGTCGTCACGAGTGCCTGTTTGTGCTTTTTTTCCCCAAGTGCAATAACCCCCCCCCCCCCCCTGATATCTCCTCATCCTTTCGCTGTAAACTGGATGACCTGTGTTGGACGCAGCGGTTTGAAATGTAAAAAAAAACAAAAAACACACACACCGGTACCGCTGGCACTCCGGCGGTCTCAGCTACCGGCTGTACGATGGAATCTGAGCGTTCCTCCTGGGATAAACAATGGGATCCTTTACATGCAAAGGCATCCAGTCATGGCTCCCTTTGCTCTGTGCTCAGAGTCTGTTCTTCATTTCCTTACTGTGTCCCGCTGCCACATGAATGCGGTTGAAATTTAGAGGGATCACACATACCGGTGGTCACTCTGGAAGTCTCTTTTTTTCTTTTTTTGTTGTTGCAGATTTCACGATCATTGCATCGAGTCATTCACAGCAGAACCCCTTTCATTCTATTCTCTTTGATGGAGTGCTGAATTATATATATTATAATCAGTCATATCAGCATGTTGGGCCCAAGAAAAACTCAGGAAATGTTAAACTGCGGCTGCATGGGAGATCCAAAATTGTGGCTGTATATCACAGCCAGTGTTGTAAGCCGCTACGGTGATTAAGGTTACTTATTTTGTATAAAAGATTTAAACCGTCAATGTGCAGGCTTTTTAGCACGGTCTTTATCTTTTGTAGTCAGAGCTTTACATTTGGGGTCAGTTAACAACTTCTTATTTAATAAATCTTAAATGGAAATGACAGTAAAGAGGGGGGGGACAGAGAGCTCATCAATATTTCAATGTATTTACAGCCAACGACTTTTGATAATTTGGTTGCCCACTATTTTCATATCATACCGCTGTACATTATTTCACTTTGATCATTTACAGATTATGTTGTGTTTGTTTCTTCTGTGTATATATTTATCTGGCTTTACGGCATTGCTTTGTTTTATACGGATTGTTTTGTGTGCCACCAGCATGCATTTACCTCCTTCCCCCCCCCGTGGCATTCCTCAGGTGTTTGCAACCATGCATCGGCACACGCTTTTATTGACACATTGATTAAAAACAACACATGACAAATTACGTATTACGTTCTCAAATAAGGTTTACTTCTTTACATACAACTACATTTAACAGTATAATCACCCTGTACAGTACAATAGAACGTCAACATCACAGACGTCACGAGAGATGATCATCAGGAAGATTCACTTTATGCATTTCATTTGCCAGGAGGGACTTACTAATGATGTATACTTCTTTTTGTTTGCGCTTACATTCCAAAAGTAAGGAAATCAAGGACAGCTTGTGAGACAGTGGCGCAGCGTTAGACTGCATGTTCCTCGGTGTGTGTGGCTTGTTGAAAAATCTATGCATGCAAATGATTGCTGCCTTTTTCGATTTCAGAGAACAATATGAAATGTCCCCGTACCGTTGCGTCAGTAAGTTTTGTATGCATGGCTTGCGTCTTGATTTTATAAGTCGTGGAGATGATTTCGATTAACTTCTCGATAAAAGGTGTTCTTAGGACCTCTTAAAACATAAACATACTTTTCATTTGTTATTCATATTTGGAAGATCCTTTTTTTTTAATAGATAATCATAGAACCCGTACACTGGGTTTATATTTGAGATGTCACATTACACACGGTTCATAACACTTTTCTTCCAGTACAAACAACATTTGAGGTAAAAATTATTAAAAATTCATATTTTTGTGAAGGGGTACAAATATGTACAAAGGAATATATCTATATATAGATATATTCTCAAGGCTGAGCTCTCTCTCTCTCTCTCTCTCTCTCTCTCTCTCTCTCTCTCTCTCTCTCTCTCTCTCTCTCTCTCTCTCTCTCTCTCTCTCTCTCTCTCTCTCTCTCTCTCTCTCTCTCTCTCTCTCTCTCTCTCTCTCTCTCTCTCTCTCTCTCTCTCTCTCTCTCTCCTCCTGTAATTTATGTTGATTTGTTACTGGCTTTGGACGAAGAAATCGATCTTTTCATTCTCTTCAGTTTGCTCAAAGCACCAGTTCACCCTTTTCCAACACCATATGGAAGCAATGGAAGGGTATTGTTACATGCTCATATGCTGTTGGCAATAGCAGGATCTGTGAATGGTATTCAAAGTAATAAAAGGCATGGACTTGCACATGATGATCTTGGCGAAGATTGGACATATGTATTTTAAACTCTATTGCAGTTTAACTCTAGCAATATAAGTTAGAATGTAGGATTGTTCTTGAGAAAGATAAATACTTGATCAAAGGAAGCACATAATTTGTCATGATCATATTCAGTTGTATGATACGATGTTGTTATACAGTTGTGACATGGCGTGTATCAATAACATTGTTTACTATGTTACTGTTTACATGTAAACATTTAAATAAATAAAAACATACAGAAACAGAGAAACTGTATGAAACTGATGTAATAAAGTCATTTGAATATTACTTTGATATTTTTGGAATTTCATTTTGAAGGTTCTGTTTAAAGGTGTGCATCATCTTTAGTCAACATTAGTCTTGCTACAGAGAACGTGGAGTGTTTCAAAAGGAAAGTGGGACCAACCTTCATTGGTCACATTAAATAATGCCTTCCCATGTTGTTTGGCCCCAGAGCATTTACAACCTTTAAAAAGAGTGGCTCTCCATAATAATCCCTGCATTTGAGTAACATTTATCCTCTTTGCCTTTTAGTGTGGTCTCCAGCCATTCCTGTCCTGTTGCGTTGTTGCTTTCCCCATTATCCTTTGCGGTTGGGTCTGAACAGTTTGTTCCCTGAGGAATGAGCATAGCGGCACACTTCAATGTTGAGGCTCTCCACGAGGAACACAATCCTGCGTATGCATTGTATTCCACAGCCAGCTCGTCTGGAGCAGCTAGGGTTAGGGTTGTCTTGATCAAGGACACCTCAACACCTTCCTCCTTAGCACGGTGTCCCCGAGCAAGACAACCCTAACCCTAGCTGCTCCTCTTGAGCTGGCTATTGCCTTGCATGGCTGACTCCGCTGACTCGATTGGATGAATGCGCTATATAAATGCAGTCATTCATGTGTCCTATCTTACCTGCTCTCGCTGTTGGGGACGGGCACCACCCCAGCACATCTGCTTGCCCTTCTCTGACCAGAAGCAGAACAGATTTCCCACCGGCCTCACGAGCAATGGATCCACCGTACGGCCCTTGTTGAATCCTAAGATATTAGAATGAAAGCATCAGTTAAGATTTAAATTATTTTACGTAGTATATTTTTAAATATATTTTTCTCCACATATCCATTCAGTAGCGGCAACATTTTTTTGTAATAACATGTTAAGTTGTGTTATTACACAACAGGTACACAAAACAATTACACACAACCCTCCTAATGTATCCCCCGTGACTCAAGCTTTTTCCGGCTCTTCCTCTTCCCATGCTGGGATGACTAATGGTTCCCGGGTGGCACGCACGCACGCACGCACACACACACACACACACACACACACACACACACACACACACACACACACCACACACACACACACACACACACACACACACACACACACACACACACACACACACACACACACACACACACACACACACACACACACACACACACACACACACACTTTACCGGTTAAGGAGGTAATCACCAGGCCCACGGTGAGGGTGGCCAAAAATCCGACAGTGCTGATGTGTAAATAGGACAAGGAGTACCACGTGTCAGCCAAGGGCATCCTGGGGACAACAGGACAACAGGACCCCCGTGGGGAACACATCAAAAGGGCGTCAGGGAGGAGGGGAGGAGGGGAGGACGGTTCCTCTGGTGCCACATACTATTTCTAGCTGTGGATTTATAGGGCGATGCATAGAGTGAATTTGGTCTATCTTACTTTTTCGATTGTGCGCCACTTCACACGTGGCGTGCCGCCAGTTATTGTGTAAGTGAGCAAGTGTTTTAGAGTGTTTTATTTCAAAAGCAACAATGAAAACCACAGTTTCATACGCTTCAGCAGAACAACATGAAAGTCATAAAGGAGCCACAATACGTTCCGTCATCCCAATCTACCAAGTACTGATTTCTAGCATAAATGATAACCGTTCTAATTTTCAAAGTCCACATTTTTGAACCTTGAATTATCAATTAGTTATACGGCCCGATATATTAAATGCCATGACATTTATATGGGTCTATATTTTAGAGCGGAGGCAGACCCATTATGTGGCTGTGGTAGTAAAGTGTCTACCTGAGTGGAAGAGAGGTGAGGTAGGGTGCGTCTGTGGCAGGAGAGATGGATGAGTTGGACCATGGACATCCGTCGGTGATCAGTGGCAAGGGCCTTGAATTGATTGACGGGGCCGGATAGATTAAGGAGCCAATCCCGACCCAGAAAGCCAAGGCAATACCCACCATGAACCCTCCAATCGCACCCTACACAACAGAGGACAACTGTACAGCATTGTAACGGGGTAGGCCTTTGTGAACACACGTATCATGACCATTATTAACCTTTGTAGTACCTTGGTGTTGGCACAGGGGAAAAGGATCCCCAGAGTGAACATGCCCAGCATGGGACCCCCACACATCCCATGGATACTGAGAGCCACCTGGTCACACAACACACGGGACACACACGACACGCACACCACACACAACACTGGTTGTTTGAGCTCATTGTGAGCTACATGACTAGCTACATAACAAGAAAATATGAAGAAGATGAGGATTAGGAAGTAAAGGTAGAAGACAAAGAACAAAAAGATAGTGATGATGAAGATAATGATGATAATGATGGATGTTTATCGTTGCATGAAGATGAACAAGAATGACAAAGTGAGGGTAGAAGGAGATGCAGTGGATAGAATAGGAAGCTGAGGATGAACAGAAAAAAAGCTGATACCAGAATAAATAGTTAAGCTAGAAGTTGAGGAAGACCAAGAGGAAAAGGGGGAAGCTGAAGAAGAGGAGAGCACATCACGTATCATTTCACTAACCTGTACTATGCCTCCCATGAAGGACGCGACTACAGCCATGGAAGTGCAGGCTATTCCAAATAAAATACCTGCAGATAGAGTATCCCATCATACTAGTTACTGTACTATTTCTATTTATACATTTTTTACATAACAAATAATGCTCTAATAATCTACACTGTCTAACCTATATTTCCACATCTATCTTAATTGTTGGTGGTATAACATGCATGTTCTGTAGAACAGTCAATGTGGTTAAAAATATATAGTAGAAATAATATAGCATATGGTGGTTAAATAAGAAGTCTACCTGAACTGTCTGTAATGTTTACAATTATTACCTCCGCCATCAAAAATGAACCGGAGATTATGTTTACACCCCTGTTTGTTTGTGTCTGTCCGTCTTTTAGCAAGATAACTCAAAACGTTATGTACAGAATTTGACAAATTAGTTTGATTACTTTAAGGCCAAGGAACAGTTGATTCAATTTTTGGTGTGGCGGAGGTATGCGCTCTACTCAGTGCCCTCTAGTTTGTTGTGGTGTTTTGCATTTGTACAGATCCCGTATGGGTTGAATAATTAACCATCATATATTATCTTATCAGACATTAGTGTGCAAGAAAAGCACACACAGTGTGTGTTTATTTACAAAGGCCTTTGATGGTCCAGGAGGTGGCCCTGTTGGAGAGAGTGCAGCAGGGCTTCACAAAGTCCTCGTATGTCACCGTTGCTAGCGCATTGATGCTGGCGGCCACGGTGCTAGAGGAGATGATAGCAGTGGATAGCAGTGGTTTGATTAAAAAGAGGGTTCATAAGAACACTCTTTTCTAAATGCGGAAATTGGGCACATTGCATCCAACAACCTGAGGGTTCCGCTGAAGGCGCACGCCACAAACAGCCCAGGCAGGCCGGGGAATTCCCCAAGGATTTCCATCACAAAGTACGGCATGAGCTGTCGAGGTCAGAACAGCAGAGCTTTGTCAGTACCGGCCGTGTGTTAAAAAAGGAAACCACCGTGGGATAATGTGTTGTGTTCTAAACACCATGGGAGGGAGGGGTTGGGGGTGGAGAGGGGCAGAGACACAGAGGACAGACCTGATCAGGGGCGGAAACACGCCCTGCCGTCCAGGGGTC
The DNA here is from genome assembly GCA_027704905.1 of Muraenolepis orangiensis. Lineage (NCBI taxonomy): Eukaryota > Metazoa > Chordata > Actinopteri > Gadiformes > Muraenolepididae > Muraenolepis > Muraenolepis orangiensis. The sequence goes on along the minus strand of CM051010.1, from coordinate 2,258,403 downwards.
ACAGTCGGCGTAGAAAGAGTACATTATGAGGCCACAGAAAACAGCACAGCACAGGATAACCAGGAGACCCAGGAGGTTTAAATACAAGGCCCTGGAAACAAAGCACAGCAGACCTTAAGGACGCTGTGCATTTGGTCATCACACAAGTACAAATACACACAATCAAAACAGTTCACAAAAAGTCGTTCATGACACTCAATCATTAAAATCATGGATCTTGGGTAACACTTTATAAACCCCTAAAAAGTTTGGAAAGTTTGTTTCTTTGATCATATATGTTGTTACTGCACTAGTAGCATTGTATCTTATATCATTGGAAAGTTTGTCCATTTTCCTTTACAACAATGTCCCATTTGTAATGATCATGCATTTGTGAGATGAGCAGCATAGCTGATTATGTGGGGGGAAGGGGGGGGGGGGGGGGGGGTACCAAGTGAAATGTGCCAAATTTCCCTGCCAAAGCCAAACAGTATATTCTCCTGTTGGCATTAACTTGATTGGCAGTCTTTGATCCTGCTCACTTTACCAAAGTGGTAAGTTGGTCCGTCTGCTCCAAGCATCGGCATGCCACAGTTATCTCATCTGGATAGGGCCCATGCTATAGGGCAGGTTGGAAGCTGGTGTACCCCAAGAAGACAGTTGCTACATTATTTGGAGTACTGGTACCATCTCCCTGTACCATCTCCAATCCCCTGAAGGCCAGGTTCTGTGAAGCCGATAATGTTACAGACATACTGCCAAATGCCGTGGGTGTGTCCCAAGAAGACAACCATCCCAAGAGGTGGGTTGTGGCTGTGTATGCTTCTTTCACTCACTAGTGAGGCTCCTGCCGACTGTTGTTTGTTTCATATACAAAGCATGAAATTGCCAATATGTCCTGTTTATTCCTTGCTGATGGAGTGTTGGTTGATCTGGTAAGTTGATCAGATAATGGCAATATTTGCCGCATTCAGCCCACCCTCTGACTATAATGATATAAGACACAAGGCTACTTGTGCAGTAACAACAGATATATGATGAAACAAACACAGGGTGGAGATATCCCTTATCTGGGCTAACTGAACAGTGTGCGTGAGCATGGATGCTTACAGTCTGGCTTGGGTCTTAGTCTTGCAGGAGATGCACCTCTGAATCACCGACTGGTTGACCCCGTAGATCCCCAGCCACGTGAATGTGCCTCCGATGGACAGCGTCCAGAAGGTGTGCCGTCTCAACGGGTTGGGGTCGAAGCTGGGGAGGGGGGCGGAACAGGGAAAGGGTCGTTGACAGTCAGTGACAATGGGCCTCATTCGCCTGGCAGCCATCTTGGTTCTGACGGATTTGCGTCGCTGCCTGATCTGTGCTAATCGCGTAGAGATAACCTCGAGCAGCTGGGCCGGACGGAGGTGGAGCATCCAAGCTCAGCAAGTCCTTGCCATGTAGTAGTTAGGTTTTCAGTAGTATTTCAGTCAACCAGCTAGACAGACAGTGATGATGACTGTTCAGGGTAACTACAATACTGTTGGACTGTTTTGTGTCATTTAAATCCTGTATTGTATCAATATTACCACCATTACCTAGTTACATGTTCATCCCACTGCACCTTTTGTATTTTGTATGCACAGTATATACACTGGTAATTTGCACAACATTAGAAATTTCCGCTACTGTTTATAGGGCCACCGAAATATGTATATATTCAATCATTGTTATGGCAATTCTCTAACTTGTTTTTAGTTAGTTTAGTTTATTTTTGGTTTTGTTCTCTTTTACATGATATATATTTTGTAGTTTTGATGAGTGTCTTGAGGATTGCTTGACAATTTTGTTGTAAGGCAGTATAGCTCAGGAGGTAGAGCGGTCGCCTCACAACCGGAAGGTTGCTTGTTCCAACCCCCCGGCTCCTCCTGGCCAAGTGCCGAGGTGTCCCTGAGCAAGGCACCCTGACCCCATCGGCTCCTGACACGCTGGCTGTCTCCTTGCATGGCCAACTCCGCCGACTCCGTGGTTCAATGTGTGTATCAATGAGTGAATGTGAGGCATGACTTGTAAAGCGCTTTGGAAAAGCGGCTATATAAAAGGCTATATAAAAGTCCAGTCCATTTACTTGTACGATGACAATAAAGGCATTCCGATTCTGACATTCTGAGTTAGCATAATCCAAATGTACGCACTATTTAGTAGAATCAGCTAATTGTGTCAATTGGGAGGAAGAAAGAAAAAAAAAACATGACATAACTTTGCTTTGTCAACCTGTAATTTGTCACCCCTTTACTCTGGGGTCCATAAGTCCTAACCCTGCTTACTCAAAGACGTCCAGCCGCCCGCCCGCCTGTGCTGTTTTCCACATGGCTGCCATCCCTCCGACCCTCTGACCCCCCTGGATCAGCACGGAGAGGAAACCCAGCACCATCACCCCCATCTGAAAGGCATCCGTCCAGACCACCGCCTTCAGCCCACCCTACACATACACACACACACACAAATGAATGCACATACACACACAACTAAATACATGCATGCACACACACACACACACACACATATATAAATACATGCACACCACACTCTCTCGCACATACACACACACACACACACACATATATAAATACATGCACACCACACTCTCTCTCTCACACACACACACAAATGCACACATACTGTATGTGCCACATATACACACACACACACACACACACACACACACACATATATAAATACATGCACACCACACTCTCTCACACACACACACACACACACACACACACACACAAATGCACACATACTGTATGTGCCACACATACACACACACACACACACACGCACACGGTGTCTCATGCACAGCTGTATAGTTCACTTCTGGCACACGTCTTACACACACTCTTATACACACTTACTCTCTGTGGACTTTACATGGGGAGTAAGCATTCCATTGAACTTGTTGCACACGGCAAATAAAAACATCTTGACTCTGGTGTTTACGTTGGGCTGCTTTAAGCAGAACCAGAGGGAGCCTAGAGCTACGTCCGGTTTAAACATGCAGCCGTGTCGTGTCCACTTACCAACGTGCAGTAAAATGTGCACACTGTGCCTGTAGCGAAGATAGAGCCCCACAGGTTGAATCCTGTCACTGCAGAGAGAGACAGACAATAGAACATAGATGAGGCCAAAGGCAATAGCAGCACCTGAGATAACACAAGTGAACGATGATGCACTGTGTGGATATCAGTAGCGATAAAAGGGAAGGGGTCACTTGGGATAAGATAAAGGCAAGGGGTCACTTGGGATAAGATAAGTATTATTATTAGTAAGTACTTATCTTCAATGTGTATTTATTTACCTTGGTTGAGGGCGAGGGCGGGTGCATACACTACAACTCCTGTGTATAGAATCTGCAGGGCAAAAAAACAAACAAATCTCACATGCTTCCTTTCCTCTTGTTCTTCTTAAATCTATGGACTATGTGCTTTTTTTGAGAGAGAACCAAATTGAGGAATAATTTTCATAATAGGGTTGGTTGTTGTGGCATAGATGGATGTTTTTTCCAATAATAACATGACAAAGGCCGCACTCTGAGTTAAAAGACACCTTTGATACCACCTGGTGTGATTAGCAATAACATCCATTTCAAAATTGTCACGTGACATCTCCTGTCGTCATAGGGACGTCATCTGTGGTAGTGTCCACCCAGATGGATAGATGAGCCTACCAGTTGGTACAGTCCACTGGTGGCTGTCAGGCTGACTAGTCACCATACATCTGGACATAGTGACATGCAGGTTGGAGCATAGGAACAGCTGTGTGTCGGGCCTAGCTATAGTCCGTTACACTGAGCGTCTGTAGGAACAGCTGTGTGTCGGGCCTAGCTATAGTCCGTTACACTGAGCGTCTGTAGGAACAGCTGTGTGTCGGGCCTAGCTATAGTCCGTTACACTGAGCGTCTGTAGGAACAGCTGTGTGTCGGGCCTAGCTATAGTCCGTTACACTGAGCGTCTGTAGGAACAGCTGTGTGTCGGGCCTAGCTATAGTCCGTTACACTGAGCGTCTGTAGGAACAGCTGTGTGTCGGGCCTAGCTATAGTCCGTTACACTGAGCGTCTGTAGGAACAGCTGTGTGTCGGGAGTTGTTAGTCAGTTACACTTACCGTCTGCATGATGTAGAGCAGCGTGGACATCAGTCGCACGGCCCTGCAGAACCGCAGCTCCAAATACTGTTTGGAAAACACACCGCCCGTTGTTTAATCAAACAAATTGAGACGAACAGAGAGACGTCAAGACCCATCAGTCACCATGTGTTTCTAATCCATGTGTTTCTAATCCAAGTCGTGTCCCAACTTTAACCCAAGGTCAGGTCAAAGTTTGAAAAAACTAAACATGGTGGTGATGTCATTGCTGAAGATCAGGATGTGATTCATCTAGGATATCACACCTGTATGCATGCAGGCACATACACACACACACACACACACACACACACACACACACACACACACACACACACACACACACACACACACACACAGCAGCAGCAGCACTCCATCACAGCAGACATCTCGACGTGTGTTACAACGCCACATAAATCGTTAACATATAATGGAGGTCGTTATTTTTTTTGGACGGCGTAATAAATAAAATGATAAAAATATTTTGCCGATGAATCACCTCATAGGTGCTGGTGATTCCGGCCGTGTAGAACACGGGGACAAACAGCTCGGCGGTCACGACCACCATCAACGAGTAGGCGATCCCGAACAGGATGTAGGCGGCCCCGAAGCGGTAGACGTCCGCGGGGGCCCCGAGGACCGTGACGGCCGACATGAAGCTGGCCGTGAGTGACAGGGCCACGGGGACACATGTCATCTGCCGTCCTCCCACCAAGAAGTCCTTGGACGTGTCCGCCTTCCTATCCTTTATGGCGAAAAAGACCCCTATCCCGGAGGACACCACGAACAGCAGAGCGAACACGACATAGTCCCAGGTGACGAATGTCGCCACGGGGTTTTCTGAGACCGTCATCCTTTGGGTTGTTGGTGTACAGAAACAGTAACGGTCATTCGGTGTCTTTTCGTTTCTTTCGTCGAGTGTAACTCCCCCCTGAGTTGATGATTAAGGGGAATGCACTTTGCATTGGCAGATAGCGGACTCGTTAAAATTATTCTAAAGTGAGAGATAACCTATAAATACACGTTAAACATTAACTGGGCAAGTCCAGGTAATCTTTGAGTTGGAATGATGAGGTGCATTATGATGTCCCCACTCAGTTTCGGTCTAATTATAACACCGAGCAGGCGGAGTTTGACATTTGCGCTGGGGGGGGGGGCAAAGATCTATATATATGATCAACTATAGCATTTAGACACGCACATACCGAGGGGGGGGGTGCAATAGAGCGCTCCCCATTGACGTTGCATTGCGGCAAGTGCCTCCTTTTTGACTTAAAAGCTGCTTTTTGACAGGATGCGCAATCAATAAGATAAAGAATCATGTCACACAACAGCTTTTAGACATGTTTCAGTCAATGGAGAGCGATGAAATGGAAGTTTTTTGGGCGTGGCTTTCAGATTATGACTATAGCAGGGGTACTCAAACTTTTTTATTAAAGGTCCACTTGTGAATTTTATTAAAGGTCAAGGGTCCGGAACAATGCCAATGAAGCGCATGACATAAATCAACATCCATAACAAATACACATTCAATAGTACAGTATGGTGGCTTGAACTAGTGGGAGAAATGGCACTGTTTGCCTGTAGCCAATGTCTTGAACCTCACTGACCTTCATTTGTGGTATGTGCTTTCACAATGTTCATCGTGGAAAATCCACTCACAGCAATATGTGGAACCAAACATGATAAGCAAATTAATAACCACCTTTTGAAGTTGGGGGAAATTTTTTGCTGCTACTGCAGCAAAATTTGCTGCAGTAGCCATCTTTGTCCAGAATGTCACAGGGTCACAGTCCACATCCTTCAGAGAAACATTTTCCTGGAGATCTATTAGCTTGGTTTGCAGAGAATAAACATTTGCCCACGGGAAGATGCTCTGTGCCTCTCTTGAGAATTCTTGAACATTCTTCACCAGAAATGGAGATCCAATACAGAGTAAGACTTGCTTACACAGACTGAAATCATCAAAACAGTTTAGAAAAGGAAGGAAGGTATTGCTGACATCAGGTCACACACTCTGTTGCCTTGGCCTTGGAGTTGAGCTCATTTAGATGAGATGACACATCCATCAAAAAGGATTGTCAGTTGATTCATCAACAGCCAGTGAAATTCACTCTGCATTTTTGATCTCATCTATCAGCTGTTCTCTGCTTAATTTTCTCAGACATTCTCCTTACCCTCCAACAAAGCCTCAGTTACTTCAGTCATGCACTCCACTACTTCTGAATCAGAAAAGGGCTTTTTGTGCTGCCCAAAACAGTGCTGCCAAATTGGCTCTCTCAGGCATATATCTGACAAACAGTCAGTTTGTGGCTTGACAGTAAGATTAACTGAGTACTTTTTGCTGCCCTCACCTCTTTGTTCTGGAGATACTGCTGTTTAAAATAGCTGTGATTCATAGTGGCATTCTTCATAGTCCATTCTTCTTTGAATTCTCGGTTCTTTTGATTAACTTTCCTTTGCTTTGGGGACTTTGAGAACGACATGATGCCAGCATTCGCAATAACGTGTGCAGGTCCCTGACTAACAGTGACAACTAATGGGCTACATGCACAAGCACTTCCGCGTTCTACTTAATGTGATTTAATGCTGCTCGATTGTTTCCGGTTCAATAACGGCGACACTTTTCACCCGGTGTTTACAAGAACTCCCAAAGTTGAACATCACCGTTGTTCACCGGATTTGTAGGACGACCAAAAACCCAACAAGCAAGTTGGATAAAGGTTGTCAATTGTATGCGGCGTCATACATACACAACTAGGAAGGTACACATTAACCTTTGTATTTACTTTGGCCAATGTCAAACAGTTAGCTGAATAGCACAATTTCGGTCTAACGTTCCCTGGTATAGAATCGTATGTCCACGTCAGGTTCTTCTCAGGTCGGGATGGGTTGGAAAGCCATGGAAACTCTGAATACTGTTACATTTCGATGATGCCGAACAAAGTGGAACACAACAATGTTCGGAGTATTTCTTCTCCTGTTTTTGAAAACGCATTTTCTTATGGGAATTCATGGCGAAACATTACCTCAGGAGCTGTAGCTAGCTATAAAGATACTGTACACAATAAAAAATAACAATAAAGATGGATGAGATGTTCCTGTCAGGTCAGTTTCTATTGGGTAACGATTATGTTCAGTGTTATAACCTGAGTGGTAATTAAATACACGCAGACTTGTACTCCAGTTTAGGAACTTTGAGAAGACTTCGGTAGTTTAACACATACATGACATTTCCAAGCATGACACGAGTAACGTGGTCGGCGGGGTCACACGCTTACCTGTCCGGAGGGTACACAGACTTCCTGAACAAAGGTCCCTATGTAAACATAGTGGTACAATCTCAATATATAACACTTCTCCCCCTTTAAGTAAAACACTATTCTGCGACAGAAACACAATGAACAGACTTTGTTATCTCAGTTACCAAATATATAACTCTCTGACAGGCTGACCTCTTAAACAACAATAACAAAAGTGCTTTCTCATCACATTTCACAACTTCTAATACTTTTTAATATGTATGAGAGTGTGTGTGATCAGTTCAACAGTCCAGTCTATCTGGAGGCTTGTGCTGCCTCTTTGATCTTCTCAACTTTGCTGTGGTGACCCCAGACCCAGGAAACGGTCGGTCAGGTTTGGGGTAGGGGTAGGTGGGGCAGCCTGTGCAGGCAGTCCCTCAGTTTGCACTGAAAGTCAATCCAGTGGCACAGACAGCTCATCCATATGCTCTGGTGCTCCTGACACCACAACACAAAAAGTCACCAGAGCTGCTCACACTGTCCTTGTGTGCAATGCTCTGAGGCTCTTTCTCTCCCGCCTCATGGCAGACACGCAGGGGATCCTGGTACCTGCAAACCTGCCGTCCCTCCTGCAGATCCACTACGAACGACACCGGACCTGACTGGCGGTGAATGACTCCTGGCAACCAGGGCAAACCCCTGGCAAAGTTTCTGACATGCACACAGTCTCTTGGTCTAAACAGCCTCTCTTTAGCATGTAGGTCCTGTCTCACCTTTTGCTCCTCCTGTGATCGGACGACTCTCGCTCCGATGTCTGGGTGGAGTAGATCCAGATGAGATTTGGGCCTTCTCCCCATTAACATCTCAGCTGGGGACACCGTAGTTGTGTGAGGAGTGATCCTGTACTGAAACAAGAACCAGTGCAGCTTAGTTTCCAGTGAAGGTCCTGACATGTTTCGCAGACCCTCTTTCAGAGTGCCCACAGCCCTCTCTGCCGTTTGAGGCCGGATGATAGGGGGCAGTGCGGACATGACGGATTCCGTTTTTGTCCATGAATTCCTGAAAGACCTCACTTGTGAAAGTGGGCCCATTATCAGTCACCACAGTATCTGGCAGTCCATGTGTGGCAAAGATGCTCCTGAGCAAGTCTGCGGTGACTGGGGCCATTATGTTTGACATGATGTGAGCTTCCACCCACTTTGAATGTGAGTCCACTAGGACCAGGAACATGTGACCCATGAAAGGTCCAGCAAAATCCAGGTGGAGTCTGGACCACGGGCGGTCAGGCCACTCCCACGGGTGGAGTGGAGCAGGTGCTGGCATCTTTTGGTTGCTTTGACACTGTGTGCATGCCTTTACCTTTACTTCTAAGGCGCAGTCCATCCCAGGCCACCACACAAATTACCTGGCGAGGCTTTTCATCCGGGACACCCCAGGGTGGGAATCGTGCAGCTCTTCCATCACCTGCGCCCATCCTGGGGGTGGCACAATTACCCTGGAGCTCCAGAGGATACAGCCGTCATGCACACTTAGCTCCAGCTGACGCTTTGCATAGGGTTTGAGCTCCTCCTGCTCAACAGCTGCTGGCCAGCCCTGCATCACCCATCTCCTAATCTGTGACAACACTGGGTCTCTTTCAGTCCACATTTTAATTTGTTTTGCTGTCACCGGAGAGTTAGACAGTCTGTCCAGCAAAAACACTGGGGGCAGGCAGGTTTGGTTTGGTTTGTCAGGGAGGGGGAGGCGGCTGAAAGCATCGGCATTTGCATGTTCACTTCCTGCCTTGTACATGATGCGATATATGATGCTAAAAGTGGAATGCACTCACCAGTGTATGTTTTCAGCCTGATATTAGTCTCTTTAAGTGTAGGCACTCCTCCAGAGCACCACAACTTTCTGTAGGTGTCTTGACTTGTCAGTGAAGTTGAGGCACCAGTGTCCACCTCCATTTTCAAGTATTTCCCATTTATTTGTAGTGTCGCATGGATGGGCTCAGCCCTAGGCTCGCTGAGGTTAAACATGTTAAAGGAACACTGCTGCTCAGGCTCCTCACTTTGCAGGTGATGTGTGCTCATCTTGGGCTTTGATTTCCCCCACTCCCTTTTTTGTCCATTTTTAGCACCTCTGCACCTTTTAGCAATGTGCCCCTTTCTCTGACAGTTATGGCACACAGCATCCTCGAACCCACAGTCATTAGCTAAATGTGCCCCCCCACACCGGTAACACTCTACTGACTTTAATGGCTTGCCTGTTTCCTCATTGGACACGTGAAGAATGCCACTTGGCTGCGCACCCCCGTTAGCTTTTTGAACGTCTTTTGTGTGATTTGCTGCTGTTTCCTTTGCTTGAGACAACTCCAGAGCTTTTTTGAAAGTTAGTGTGGCTTCTCTTAACAATCGGCGTTGCATGCCGTCGTCATTAATTCCACAGACTAACCTGTCACGCAGCATGTCGTCCAGTGTAGCTCCAAACTCGCAGTATTCTGATAATTCTCTCAGCTCCGCCACAAATGCCGCCACAGAAACTCCCGCCTTGCGAGAATGAGTGCGAAATTTGAAGCGCTGAACAATTACAGATGGCTTTGGGTTGTGATGCTCCTGCACCATCGTCACCAAGTCCTCGAATTCACATTCGATGTCTTCTGGCTTCCGTGGCGTGGCTAGATTCCGTATCAACTTGTACGTCTTAGCCCCACACACACTGAGGAGAATGGACATTTTATTTGCCTGGATTGTAATGTCATTAGCCAGGAAAAAGTGTTCCAGTCTCTCGACATACTCAATCCAGTCGCTGTCCTTCTCGACAAACTCAACGAGTGAACCTACTGTTGCCATGATAAAGTACTCGCAAACTTCTTCGACCTATTTTTGTTTTAATCCTTGTCGCCAGTGTTATAACCTGAGTGGTAATTAGGACTTAAGACTTGTACTCCAGTTTAGGAACTTTACTGAGAAGACTTCGGTAGTTTAACACATACATGACTGACATTTCCAAGCATGACACGAGTAACGCAGTCGGCGGGGTCACACGCTTACCTGTCCGGAGGGTACACGGACTTCCTGAACAAAGGTATGTAAACATAGTGGTACAATCTCAATATATAACAGTATATAATAATAATATAATCAGTTTATAAACTTTTGATGACAGTTTGATGACGAATTACAATTGAAACCGTTTGAAAACTCATAATAAAATGCATTTAGCATGAAATAACGGTTAAATAGCGGTTAAACGTGACCACTAAGGAACAACTGATAAGCTTCCAGAGATTGTAAAGCCTTGAGAGATTCCTTCGTGTCTATCCCTGACGTGTCGCTCAGGTGTAAATATCACCGAAGCTCAAATCTGACAAAGAGTGGGGTTATTTTGCCATCCTTCAATGCGTACGGGTCTGGAAGTGAAGCTGAACCTTTATCATACGTTAGTTTAAAAGAATATCTATAGCGACTTGATTGAGAGGTTTTTTTACGTATTCAGCAACTAGAAAATCGCGTTAAGCAGTCGAGCACGCCGTACTTTCCATGTAATAGATGCCAAATAAAAAGGACCTTTTGCCAACTGTAAAACTGCGCATGCGTGGAAATGACGTCATTGCTGGTAAACTAGAAACATCGCTATTGCGATGGAGGACACTTAAAGGGATAGTTCACTCATTTGAAAAAGCACAAAGGGCGATAAAACAGTAACTTCTAAAGTGTCTTCTAAGTAACTTCTAAGAGTTTTTTACAAGCACTCGCTGCTATTTTCTTTTTAATTTTTGTTGTTGTAAAATATCGATCTTTCTGTGGGAGATGCCATTTTGCTTTATGCCGTGCACTCGTGGGGCTGTGCGCGCTGCGTGCGGTAGCTGTATATAGACAACTTATATAGAATATAGTTTAACACAACAATCGCTACTGCTGCCCCTGTCGGGCCTAGGCCTCCTTGGTTCAAACTTATACAGTTGAACCCCTCTTTCTGCATTCAGTTCAATAATTTCTTCCTCACTGGATGAATCACCTCGATAACTCGCCATTTAGCAGGTGTACAGCGGAGCACTGATGACATCATAGCGATCACATGACTAGTAAAAATGGCGGCGTCCAGTGCAATAACGATAAATGTTTCAATAAAAATGATAAAAAATACTAGATGAAGTCGGAAATCGACCATATTTTCAGAATATGTAGAAAACATAAGTATGTACACATACATGTTCCTAGCCTATTAGTGAACTATCCCTTTAACCTTGCCATAAAGCCAAAAAACAGCGCATCACGTCCGTTTCTGACCACTTATCAATATCACACACAGGCTAAAGTGGGGTATTTGTCTTTCACACATGAGCACACAACTGAAGTGCACTGGCAACCATTAAGTTAAAGTCTGAAAAGTGAAATATCAATTTGATTTTATTAAACAATTAGGCTTTCATTTTCCATGTACCCTTTGAAAAAATGTATTGTACGCAGAAAACGATTAAATAGGCACTCACTGTCCAACTTATAGCATGCACAAAATAAGAAAATGCTCAGGGTTGTTACTGTAGGCTTGTAAATATTAATAACCAGTGTCCAACTTAGTGCATAAGTAAACGCCTTTTTTTGCGTCCCGCATATGCTTGGACGTTCTAAAAATCGCCGAATAACCATTACTGCTCAGTGTACAGAAAAAGTGTATAGAAACATAGCTAGCTGAATCACTAAATGCACCAAATAGAGGCGTGTCTAACTTCACATGTCACATGACTGTGCATCAATTAATTAATTTAAAACAAAACATAATATAATTAAGATTTTGGTGTTAGAATAATTACGGAGCCCCTAAAGTCCCGCAATTTTTTATTTTTTTTATCTTGTGCGCACAAGATACTAACTTGTGCGCACAAGATAATTATCGAAATGATCTTGTGCGCACAAGATTAATAACTTGTGCGAAGCTGAATCCCAAATGGGATGTACTCCGACACAGAGTTATGGGACTCTTATGGGACACTGAGGACTGTGCCATGACGCATGACAAGAGCTGGATACGTCCAAAGGACATTGTGTGTTTCGCAGTTATGTTCCTTGTGACAAAGATATACAGTATGTGTATGACGCTTGTGGAGGAACTGGGCATACCATTCCCCAGCCCTCTGATCTATATTTAGCCTACGTGCTATACCTCTCTCATGTCATCTCTCATGTGTCATCAGTAGCAATTAACTCATTTACAAGGTGATCTAGTTTTTTAGAAATAGCATTAAATACATTAGGCCAATTTAGAAATACAGGACATTTAAAGGGAGGTACACAGCCTGCTGTCTGCTGTGAATGATACAAAGCTATAACTTTTGTCCAGTTGTATTACATGAAAGACACTCCAACAATCATATGTGTGTAACTGTATCAATAACATAGTCTATGGGGTCAATTAAAAATGCTTTAATATGGTTCAACATTTATTTCAACACTTAACTTGAAGCTTTATGATGTTGTCTGTCTGTACAATGTGTGGTCAACATATACATCATGACTTTCACATAACATAGTTATAGTTGTTTTTTTGTCCAAAAATAATGCACAAATGATATCATTCAAACAATGTCATTCAACAACCAATGCAGGATTGACTGGAATCATATCATCAAGCAGTGGCGGCTGGCCCATAGGGGGCGATGGGGCGCCGCCCCCCCCCCAAACCACACGCACAAAAAAAATGTATATATAGAATTATGTGGTTTGGGGGGGGCCCCATCGCCCCCTATATATAAATTGTCAATATGTGTGTGGAATGCACCCAGAAATATGTGTAAAATATGATTTTAAAATAATTTGCGCAACATAATATGCTTTTCCTAGTACACATATGCCTAGTACACTGCAGCCTTAAGGGCGCATTTGTATGACGATGCTGCTGGGGCGCTTTTCAATGCGCCCCACGAAGGCGTGTCTCTGTAGCAGTTTAGCCAATTGCTGATTCAAGATATAAACGAGTGACATGAAATGTAGCCAATCAGCGTCCTCAAAACGTCGAAAAGCGCCCCACGGAAGACGTAATTTGTGTGCGTCACAGTGTACTACTAGGAAAAGCATATTATGCTCTGTCTCTGCGGGCACACACACGCACACACGCACACACACACACCACACACACACACACACACACACACACACACACACACACACACACACACACACACACACACACACACACACACACACACACACACACACACACACACACACACACACACACACACACACACACACACACACACACACACACACACACACACACACACACACACACACACACAGACGCACACTCACACACAGACACACACACGCACGCACACACGCACAAACACATACGCAAAAAACACACACACACACTTACAAATATATGTCAGTGTTTTTTGTCAGTGTGTGCCGATATATATATTTTTGTTGAGTGATTGATATAGTTTTCGTGAGTGATTTAAACAAGCAGGTATATATATATATGGATGTCGCGATCGTGAAGTCCAACGGGGGGGGGGGGGGGGTATAGCTGGTAAAATGGTATAGCCCCCCCTGGTGAATGGAAACGTCATTGTAAAGACTCGTTGTCAGGGACATTAGAGACATTTTCTGAACCAGCATTTGTCTGCATACTGTGCGCATTGGCTCTTTCCTCCATGATAACATATAGGGTTCATCTATAAGCATCAGGACAGTTACAGTTGGTTTTTGCTCTTCATTGTTCTGTTCACTGTCAACTAAGGTTGGTCATCTTCTTCTGATGACACGCTGATTGGGTTATCTCTTGTTGTTAGAGATGTAGCTGTACATTTTTCCAGCTTCTTTTCTGTGCGGTCACAGTGAACTGAAAGCAAATTAAAAACTGTAAGAAAATGTCACTTCAACTGGCGAGTCAGGAGTTGGGGAAAGCTATCTTCAACTAGCTCACCCACCAAAAACATAGCACATTGACTGTCACAATAAAGCACTGAATGCCGCCATATTTCAAGCATAGCATACTTGAGAAAGCAATTTATTAATTCCACTTACCCCAGTGGTCCTCAAAACAGAAAGACTTTGTAATTACAACACAAAACAACTTGTGCACACAAGATATTAACTTGTTCCCACAAGTTAGTATCTTGTGCGCACAAGAAAAAAATATATTAACTTTTGGGACTTTAGGGGCTCTGTAAATAATTGTATTTTATTACATCTATTAAAATATTTGGATTGGAACTTTTTTAGACTCGATTTTAGACTCGATTCAGTAACACATTTCGGCCACTTGGAGGCAGGGGCGGAGCCAGGTCATTTTCAGGGGGGTGGCACAGGGGTGACAACAGTTAACTTAGGGGGGCCAGCTAAAAGTGACCCCAAAAAAATTGCCGTAAAAAATTAAGGCCGCCACCGACGTCTCACATCAACATTTAGACTACTAAGTGGAAATAGTTACTTTTCTTAAATTGTACAGTTACACAGTGTATTTATGTCTTATTCATCATATTTTTGTTGGCTACATTAACTCTTTCACTGTGTAAGGAAGGTGCATGACCTTTTCATTTTGCACTGTCAACATTAAAATTCTGCTTGACATGTCCCCTTGTTTATGATATTCTCATCAACATCTGCCATTAGTAAACTCACCAACAGTAGCCTAAAACTGATTAAGTGGGTGCAAACAGATAGGTGGCTCGTGGCTAGCTGGCTAGCTAACATTTCGGAGCTAGCATCAAAGTCTAGTAGTCTTAGTGTGTAACATACATAATACATACATGCAATTTCAACCTACAAATATAGTGTTGTGTTGTGCTTACCTGGCTCAGGTCTTTGTGAAATTGTGTCGCTGGCGACATGCGGCCATTCTTCTAAGAGATTAACGTTACGTGATACAGATTCTCTAGCTCAGTTAGCTGAAGCACACATTGATTGACATCACTAAGAGCCAATGAAATTGCGGAGGCACACACGGGATGGCCAATCCGATTGCTTCTCGATATTTTCACAACGTCATACTGATTGACAGCACTCAACACCCAATGGGCGTTTGGGGGGGCACACAGGGTGGCCAATCAGATCACAGGGGGGACGGGTGCCACCCTGTGCCACCCCTTTAGCTCCGCCCCTGCTTGGAGGGGGGGGCAATGCCCCCCGCAAACTCCGCCTATGCCGGAGCACGGTCTAAACACCTACATAATGAATATTAATCCATTAAAAGTGATGTTCTTTTGTTAGAGAATGTAGGTTAGGTCGCCTTTATATATTAAGATCACTATTTTAGATGAAACCCCGCAGGGTATATGCATTGAACTGACACAATAACGTGTTAAACAATAAAAAAAAAAAACGGGCATGCTGAGTGTTCTCAGAGTTAACTGGGAGAACACTGCACGAGTGAAGGCGGAGAGGCTCAGCCAGAGGAAGCGGGGATCCAGTGTAACCCGAGTCCAGATGAAAGGTGTGTGTGTGTGTGTGTGTGTGTGTGTGTGTGTGTGTGTGTGTGTGTGTGTGTGTGTGTGTGTGTGTGTGTGTGTGTGTGTGTGTGTGTGTGTGTGTGTGTGTGTGTGTGTGTGTGTGTGTGTGTGTGTGTGTGTTGGACTACTGGAGCGGTGCTGCTGGTGCACACGTCCGTTGCCAGAGAGCTCAGCGACTCGCAGCCGACAGCATGGGAGCTCTTTACGCGAGTGTGGGCGCACTGGATTCTGCAGCGGTGGGCCTGCCGCTGGTGCTCATGATGTCGATGTGCTTGCCGTTAAACACCGCGGTCTACAGCGGGCCCCTGCAGCCGGAGATCTCCAATGGCACTTTCCATCATTTTTTCGTACCGGACGGTGATTACGAAGAGTACGACGACCCGGAGAAGTGTCAAATGTTGTTCAAGTTCTCGGACGCACGCAGATGCGACGCGAACGAGGACGGCGACTCTGTGGTGCGGGACGACTTCATCATCGCCAAGCTTCTCGTGGAAGACACGGCGAGGCTGCTGGAGAACATCGTGAGGACTATATCTTACGATTTGGAGGGCGACGAGGGATACGGGAAATATCTGCGGCGGGAGATATCTCAGATCGGCGAGGCCTTTGCCGGCGTGGACACGTCCCTCTCGGAGCTAGAGGTGAAGTTCAAGCAAAGTCAAGAAAGTGACCTGAAAGAGGAACACCAGCTGAACGGATCTGTCGTGAAGCCTCTGAATGATGTGAAAGGCACCATCAGGGAGACAAAGGACATTTCCGTGGGACTAAAAGACAAGCAAGAGTTGCTCTCCCTTGTCGTCCGAAGCCATGGCACTCGATTGAGCCGTTTAAAAACGGCTTATCTTAATGTATAATGGGAATGTGCTATAACCTGTGTGTGTGTGTGTGTGTGTGTGTGTGTGTGTGTGTGTGTGTGTGTGTGTGTGTGTGTGTGTGTGTGTGTGTGTGTGTGTGTGTGTGTGTGTGTGTGTGTGTGTGTGTGTGTGTGTGTGGTGTGTGTGTGTGTGTGTGTGTGTGTGTGTGTGTGTGTGTGTGTGTGTGTGTGTGTGTGTGTGTGCGAGCGAGAGAGAAAGAGATGGGGGGCTTTAATGATGAAGAATCTGGAAGAATCCAGAATCCAAATCCATTGTGGTTGAAATCCATTGTGACCTCCATGACCTTTATGTGAGCGAGTGTGTCTTTTGGAACGAGTGAGAATAAAAACATAATTTCAACACATCAACACATTCCTGCGAGTCACAAGAGAGGGACATAAAGTCGGTGTAAGCATAGGGGCCCTTCTCCTTCACACTTAAGGAGAATATTATTACCTTTAGAAGAAAAAAAAAACCACCCATTAAATGGATTCTTGGACAATGTGTGGTAAGACATGGCAAAGTATCCACGGTCAATTGTATTCAATATTGTAAAACAACACGTTTACTTCAAGGCCTACATATTCACTGCTATCTTTATATGCATATCATGTACACACTATTAACCATTTTCGTTTGACTTTTGTGAATATTTAAAGTAGTTAAAGTAAACTAGGTGTTTTTTTGGAATGCAACGTGTAAGCAAAATGGAAGTGGACTTTACATCCCACATCCAATTAAACCAGCGAGACCAAAATCAATAAAGAATCATTTGAAATTGTATCCTTCCTTATTATAACTGAAATCAATGAATCATAGAAGCTAGTTAGCCACCATGAACGTGTTTGTTAACAAACAAACAAAACACAATGTTAAACTGTTTCTATTATGTCTACTGTGCGCAGCCACAGGTTTGATTGACGTCTGCAGTTTGTTATTTACCCTGGAAGTCCATCTGGAAACCATCATTTCCAGCAGGAAATGCTTGACTTCACAGGCATGTCATAGTTTTTGTATCATATAACTCGGAGACAATACGTCTCATTGTATGTGTGAAAATGTGTGCGGGAATATGAGACTTTGATATATTGTACTATATATTGTATTCTACTTTTCCTTGAACTATACGTATTATTTTGAATGGCATGTCTAAGCCCTATAAGCCAAATAAATAGTCGATTCTATGTTGGAATAAGAACTCTATTTCAGACGAACGAGACCAAATAATTCAAATAAAAATCCATTTAATGAAACATTTTTATTCAATCCAAGTCTTCCCGAAAGAGGACACACTGGGTCGTGTGGGCGGAATCAGGCTGCTGACAGCTGTCAACCACCGGCCTAAATGGGCGTCTGTTCTCGTTTTTCTTCCAACCGCCATACAACCCACAACGTAACTGCCAAGCGTGCAATGTTTCACACACACATGGCTGCTGTCTGTCAGTTAGCTGGATGGCCCGGGTCGTGGGCGAGACTGGGTGTGATTTCCTCCCTGTCTGGCTCCAGTCACCAGCCCATGCAGCTCCGGCCCAGCGCCTCCCCCCAAAATAAACTATCGGTGTCTGCTGCTTGGCCCTGTTCAAAAAAACACAGTGGGTCCTGGAAACACCCCCTGCTTGTGTGGAAACCCTATCTGCCCATGCAGTTAGCGGTATGCTACTACAATAAACTCTCTTAAGGAACAAAAACAAAAAACCCGTGTAGAAAACACACAATCACAGGTAAAACAAGAGGTACATTTTGAAAATGCAATGCTGCTGATATATTGAACCTATATGAATATATAGAATACATATTAGTGTGTGTCCTACTACAACATCTCATTAGCCCATTAAATGGACTGCATTTACTCCCTTTACAAGTCAACCTCACACTCACCCATTCATACACACATACATTCATCCACCGACGGCGACGGCGGCGGTCAGCCATGCAGGGCGTCGGGAGCAGTTCGGGTTAGGGTGTCTTGCTCAGAGACACCTCGACACTTGGCTAGGAAATGCCGCCCATTAGAAAGGTAAACATTACCGAAGGTCCAGAATCATTTGAGATATATTTAAATATCGTCATATAATCCAGTTTTCTGAAATATATGACCTGTAGATCAGTGGATTATTACGTGTGGTTATTTAATCGCTTTAGAAAAGTGTAGGTGTCAACCTAGAAATCCTAATGAACGGGGAGACGCATACGTGTTGGCGTATCCATGGGAGAAGCAAAGACCAACACTGCCCCCTAGTGTTAGATTTGGAACAATTTAAACCATTTTATTTATCTTTCAGTGATAAAGAATAGCATAAGGGTCATTATACGCTGAAGTGAAAATAGTATACAATCCATTTTTAATTATTCACGTCCCATGTGTGTATGTGTGTGTGTGTGTGTAAACTTTAACCCACAAACATAATTATCATGTTTATTATAATATATTGTTTATTCACCGGTATAACATTTTTACGATATCAGATGAAACGTTTGGCTTAATTCCCTTAATAAGGTTTTCATTATTTAGTGGCAAGAGGATGCCCACGGTGTGCCAACACTTTTACAGCTCAGTAAAAAGTATAGTTAAATATATCTTAATACTT
>CM051010.1:2194138-2234138 GCA_027704905.1 Muraenolepis orangiensis | reverse complement strand
TTGTTTTTCATCATACAGACGTTATCTCGTTCCAGTTTATTCTACCCGTTATTTGTATAGGTTTATTCTACCCGTTATTATTAGCCATTACATGGTTAAAAAAAACGAATATGTATTGTCGTGGAAGCAAAAATGAAACCCCTTCGGCTGTTCGATACGATTATTCACTTTATGTCCGTATATGTATAATTGTTTTATATATGCTGTACATTGTACTTTACACAAGTATGCTCACCAGTATGCCCCCCGACCCCCCCCCCCAACATCTGTTTACAGTGTTGGGAATGCAGCCGCCTCTTCTTCCACCGGACGCGGTCAGAGAGCTGGTGTGCTCCTGTCTGCACAGGGACCCAGTAGCTGCGGACCTGCGATGCAGCCTGTTTGTGGCAGCTGCCCAAAGCTACAAGAGAGACTCTTTGCTGAGACCATTCCCGGCTAGATACGTCAGTGGAGAAAACAAGGACTTTGAGGAGCTGGTAATGATAACACATTGCAAGTGTCTCATTTAACCCTAAAATTCAACCTTAAGTTGACAAAATACAACACAGTTTGAAGTATTATAGCATCCAAACCTCTCAGATCGCTTTTTTTATTGCTGAATAAATCACTGTTGTGTATATTTATATAGTCAAATCTGTGGTGGTGCTCACTTAAGTCAGTGTTGAATAACACCAGGCTGGATGTCCTACTCAAGTAGAGCCCAATGTTCAAAGCTATGGTTGGTCTAGACTCCTGGCCACTCAATCAAGCCGGTAGTAAGACAACCCTATTCTTTGGAAACTCTGGGCTATGAGGGGAGGGGGGGTAATTGATAGCTCATTTTCATACATTCATTCATCATATTGAAATTATGGTCCTCCAGCTGACAGATGTGAGCGGCTTGCCTGGTGTGAGGGAGCTGGTGAGACTGAAACCCGGAGAGGGAGACCAGTATCTGACCCTGGCACACTGGATCCTCTCTTCCAAAAGCTATGCCGTGAAGACACTCCAGAAGGAAGAGGTAAGTGGAACAGTAGCCTCGGGTGAGGACACTGGAAATGTCCAATGTCCACACCACTTGACTCCCTGCCCTTCTCTCTCTCTCTCCTAGTACGCCAGGCTTTGCGACCTGACTGAGAACCAAGGCGTTTCAGCGCCCGTCCCAGACTTTTTGTTTGAGCTGGAGTACTGTGACCAGATGAACGCGCGGTTTGAGAAGACACGCTCGGGCAGAGACCTCTTCCACGCATTCCACGGGAGCCGGCTAGAGAACTTCCACTCAATTCTTCACAATGGCCTCCACTGTCACCTGAACAAGGTAAGGGTTAGTAGTAGTTCTTTGATTTAGCCTTACGGTTACAGTCATGTACATGTGCCAACACTATGGGGCGGCAGTAGCTCAGCCTGTTAGGACTTGGCTTGGGAACTGGAAGGTCGCCGGTTCATGTCCCCAAAACACCTAGGCACTGCCAAGGTGCCCTTGAGCAAGGCACCAGACCCCTACACTGCTCCCTGGGTGCTGTATATAAAATATCTGCCACTGCCCATAATACTAGGATGGGTTAAATGCACAGAAACAAATGTCACTGTGTGTGTACATGTATGTGACCAATAACCATGTAACAACAAGTTGAATTGGAAATACATTTTACGAGCTAAAAGGTCTAAGAAGAGTTGAAACCATAAATGGATAGACTTGAGACAGACTTAAAGGGCATACCACAAGGTGACAAACCGGAACACAGACCTGACTAACGGTGACTAAGTGCCATCATGTGAGGGATTGGGTTTTTTCTATATTGCTCAGTTCTGCAATGGACCAATCTTTTTGCAGAGCTTGTCTGGCAGTTCACTCAGGTTCATTTGGGAGTAATACCAATCAATACTACGTTTACATGCACACTATAAAAAATAGCCTAACTTCCCTTTAATACTTAATGGTCAAACCGTCTTCCTTCTCTCCTCCACTTAAGGTGTGCATGTAAACATACAGACTTCTGTAAACAATGGTATCCAAAATGGTATCCGTGCTGTAACTATGAAGGTTTCAACACCTCATGGCATCTGCTTTGTTTACACTTATTTAGAGAGATCCCTTGTGTGTGTGTCTGTGTCTGTGTCTGTGTGTCTGTCTTCCAGACCTCCATGTTTGGGGAGGGGACCTACCTGACCAGTGACCTCAGCATGGCAGTGCTCTATAGCCCCCACAGCAGCGGCTGGAGGGAGAGTCTCCTTGGGCCGCTGCTGAGCTGCGTGGCCCTCTGCGAGGTGATCGACCACCCGGACGTCAAGTGCCAGGTGAAAAAAAAAGGTACGTACATTGGGCGGGATAGTCCACAGCCTTCCTGTAGGCATCCTCCCTGAGACATTGATATGAAAGAAACGACTCGTACGTCACTTTGGATAGACGCACCTGCTAATAGTAAATGCTGTCTCATATAACTAGCTAGGGAATATTGCTAATAGCCTAACCGGTATATCGGCCGTTATTATATTAGTACTTTTTGGACGACGAAGTGTGTTGGCCCCGACTCATTCCAAAAAACCGTAACCCTTCCTTCATGGAAGTAAGTCTTCCTTCATGTCTAAACATAGAAAATCGTGTGGCTCCACTTTTAAGGCCTAGTCCAAACTGAACTTCATGTGTAGCAAATATAGACGGTTTAAAATATATATTGTATCCCGTACATTTTAATTGATTTGAACATTTTGCAATATTTGATTAATCTGTGGGCTAGGACTCTCCTAAATCAGGATCAGCATCAGACCCAAAATAATATGGCATCTGCCTCACCAGTTCTTCCCTCTTTTAGACTCGGACTCGGTTGACCGTCAGCGTGCAAGGGCAAAGAACAGCGAAGGCGGGGAGGTACCGGAGAAGTACTTCATTGTCACCAATAATCAGCTGCTGAGAGTCAAGTACCTCCTCGTCTACTCACAGAGGAGGAACCTGTACAGGTGAGCGTTATTTAGTGGTGGAGCTGTATGAGAGAATTCACACAGCCTACACATTGCTGTCACTTTGACTTTTAGTTGTCCAACATACTGTATATGTGCCTTCATGAGACTAGGCTAGCACTCGCGGCATCTGGTGGGTGTACTGTGGCTTTATCTAGAGGAAAGTGTGTTATCACAAGCTGCGTACACTTGGGATTTTCTCTAGGAAAGGAAAATACAGCTGTTCTATTTCCGAGGTCTGACTCCACACAAAACACTCCTCATACAAAACGCTCCTCCTATCCTCACTATCGCAAAACCCACCTTGTAAGGTCTCCGGGTTATTGCTGTCCACTTCTTAACGACAATAATTAGTGCGATTTCTTCAAATAAACAGATCTAGTGTGAAACGCCAATAACCATCGATACTGGGTCTAAAACAGTACCATTTTAGAAGCAATGCTGATGGATCTATTTAAAAAATGTATCCAAAACATCTTAAAATACATTGAGCACATAGCATTCATTCTTGGCATCGGTGGCCCCATTGGGAATGGAACCCTAACCTGGCTGGTCGTATTAAAGGGCCGCTTTTACGTGAGTGTGATCCGCCATTCCATTACAAGCCGTTTCCATGTCTCTCTCTTCCCCCCCCAAGCAGGCACTCCCGGGGCTCCTCCTGGCTGGTCAGGCACCACTTTGCTGTCATGATGAGCCTGTACCTGCTGCTGCTCATCTGCATCGGTGCCTTCAACTCCACCAGCTTCTTGACCTTCTGCCACAGACTGTTCCGCTGATACCTGGATATTTACTCACCGTGCCTTCCGGGTCAGAGACAATCTTCAAAGAATCTCTTTTTTTTTTATTTATATATATATATATATATATATATATATATATGTATATATATATATGCCTTTTCTTAAAGGCACACAGTGCATTTCCATCGAATCAACGCGTGTGTGTGTGTGTGTGTGTGTGTGTGTGTGTGTGTGTGTGTGTGTGTGTGTGTGTGTGTGTGTGTGTGTGTGTGTGTGTGTGTGTGTGTGTGTGTGTGTGTGTGTGTGTGTGTGTGTGTGTGTGTGTGTGTGTGTGTGTGTGTGTGACAATAAGAAGCATCACTCTTAATGTCCCTTGATGCTCATGTTTGAATAAGACGTTATCCTGGGGACTGTTACATGGTAACCTCTTAAAACAACAACAACTAAAAAGCTTATAGTAGTGTGCTATTTAATTTTGCCTCGAAAAAACCTGAACCAGGTGAAAGTCACTATGCAAACATCCTGTGTCCTCGACGGGTTCTTTGTTTTGCAAGGACACTCTCCCGCAATGCCAAAATGTCACAGAACGTGCACAGAAAGCTTGTGTGGTATGTAATGAGAGTTGATTTTACAAACAAACTTCTTTTTGGTGTGGAACGACTTGTCCATCGTCGTTGTCGCCCTGTTTTCAAGAAGCAGCAAAAGGATCATTAGCCACGATTCTGGTTCTCTTTTTAATGACCTTCATTTACATTTGCTTCCTTTTTTATTTGAGTAAATACAGATGACACAATCCACAAATGAATAGTCTCTTTTATTTTATTTTTACATTTATGGCATACTTATGCCAACATACTTGGGATTGCATTATACTTGATATCAATGACATTATGATCCTCACTCAGCCATGTCCCAGACTGGACGTGTAAACAGGCGAGACATGATTAGTCGCCTGTCTCCCCCCCCGCCCCCCCACCAACAAGTTCTTATTGTCCCGCCGCTTCATCAAAACAACGCTTCCCTTCTGAAGGTCACGTCTCCGCCTCACAACACCGCCGTCGTCTCACACAGGGATCGATTGTTTTCTTGCTGTGCGTCCCTGCGCTGGGGGCCACATGTGTTCACACCTGAACATGCGTTTCTCTGGATTTATGGCACCTGGCACCTGGCATTGTCCTTGTTATCAGGAGGATAAGAAGAGGCACAGATATACGCGGGCTGATAGCGACGGCCGGCCGCTTTGGTGAGGTCGTCTGTTGTTCCAATAGTGGGGTGATACGGTGAAGCGGTGATGCGTATCAGCGTCGGCTTACTTAGCTCGTTGAAAAAATATATAAACGTTTGGATTTTCTGAATTTAAAGGCAACCATTTACATTTTTTACAAAAAAAAAAAAAGTATAAATTAAAAACTGTGTATATATATTAGGCACTATGATGACAAACCGCACACTTAAGATAAGATAACAGTGCTTACAAGCACATATCAAAAGACATAAAGTTGATTGCATTATTTATATCAGACCTCTGTAGACACTTTATTCAATCTTGCAAGGAAATCAGTATAATGGTATGCTCATTAAACTAACTGGAGTTATACAATAACAGTGTGTCTTGCTTGTTTGGATAATAATAATAATACATTACATTTCATATACGCTTTTCTGGACACCCAAGGCGCTTATATTTACTTCTACTACCAAATTAAATTGTATTATGTCTTACTCCAGGACAATAGATACACTAAAATAGTGTGTATGTATGTATATATATATCCTTTAAAAACGTGTAGTGTAAACATTCCAAGGATTCTTAACACAAAATCCAGTGTAAAAAATGAAAACGTTTATTTCACATAATTCCAAATACATTTTTATTTCATCGTCTTCACGTAAAGATTTATGAATTAATCGGTTTCACAACCCCACAAATGTTTTAAGTTAGCTGCCATTTTCCATTTGCTACATTGGCTGTTGAACGCTGTGCTACTGTGGGTCACGGTGGGTCCCTCGGGCGTCAGTTGGGTGTGTTTGGACAGTTTGGTAGGAAGCACAAGAATACCCCGTCGGCGTTGCTCTGTGAGGAGAAAAAAAACAACCAAATTCAGTTCATGGATTCACGATCAGCCTATTCTGCATTCGGTAGCACACAGACGGGCGATTCAATTGCCTGCTTCCGTCTGTTACCTCTAAGTCCTGGTCCAGGAGGCCTCTGTGAGGCAGCGAGAGGCGGTTGTGCACGCATCTCCCGAAGCGGTGCAGACACGAGGGGTCGGAGGGTCCGCAGGCCTGGGGGCACGACGGGGTCTTCAGTATCAGACAGCTTGAACAGGACGTGTGCTGGCAGGAACCGTGGCAGTCCTTTTTGTTTAAGGACGCAGACCTAAGGAGGATGGGAGGAAGAACGCTCGTTGCTGCTCATCGGTGTGAGATTAAATTGTAGGAAGAGATGTGGTGGACGTAGGAGTCACCTGGCAGAGCAGATTTCGTTGTGATTGGCCTGGCAGTATGCTCGTGTGCACTCTGGGCGACAGTTGTCCAAGTCAGTAGATTCCAGTACTATACAAAACAAAAGCACACGCATCACATATACAATGTGTTTTCACTGGTTTTAATTCATCGTTCATAAAGGCCTATCGCAGTAGTGAGGACTCTTTACACCGTGGCTAGATAAAAGGTGTCATTATGGCTCCACTGTTAACAAAAGCCTTTGATTCAAAGGAAGCCATGATAGCATTGACCATGCTATCACACTTTACAGCTCTGAAATGAGATTAGTGTTACCATTCCTGCGCCAATATTAGGAATAGCCTACATCACATGTGTCAAACACAAGGCCCAGGGGCCAAATTATATATTTATATTACAATGCACCCAATATTAACTGAAATAGTCTGTCATTATTGTCTTGCTAAACAGATTCACCCAAAGAAACCATTAAACCTAGACATAATAAATGCTGTTCCTCTCCCAGACAGAAAGAGATGTAGTGATAGATATGCGCTCCCTTGCCTGCTCTGCAGATTCCCCCATGCTCCTGGTCGTCCCAGGGCTGCCGGTCCTCACACACCAGGCCCGCGTCACACTTCCCCAGGTAGTCCCATCGGCCCCCGCAGCTCTCCCCGGCCGTCCTGGCACACACGGGACAGCAGCCGCAGATCCCCGTGGTGACGCCGCCTCTGCACTGGAGCTTCAAGGCGCGCCTGGGGGTGCAGTGTATCCGCTCGCAGGGGGGGCAGTGCAGCACCTGCAGCCCCTCAGCGGCGGACTCCATGCTCTCCGGCCGCACAGACCCGAGAAGAACGCTCGCCGTGATAAACATTAACATCTCTCTCGTGGGTGTTCCCGATAACCGGTGTGTTGGGAAGAGAGTGACAGAGCCTTTTATATATGTATGCCCGTCTCCGTGCCCTGGACTACTCTCCTAAAGCAACACATCATCCACACCCCACTGACAGCCAATTGGTTGAGAGCAGGGGGTTTGTTTCAAAGTGCTCTGTTAACCATCCTCCTGTCTTATCTTTACAATATGCCAGTTGTTTTTTTATTTTGTTTGTTTTCAAGTAAATCCCTCTTTTGGGAACTGTAAGATAAGCTTGATGAAGGTTGAAAAGCCCAACCCCCTTTGTAATTGGTGTCATGTGACCTCTGAAGGGGGTTATTTAGTGTTATGAGCAGGTTATGACCTATTTTCTTAAGAACAAAAGGACATGACACTGGCATGTTATCTGATAAAGTATCAGAGCATGTCACCATTTTGCAAGCTGCAAATAAAATTGATTGCAAGACGTGTGGCTTTGCACAATGAGAACTTTTACGTTGTCAGTTGTGTATATACAACTTATTCTATACATTTAGTGATTGCATTGCATATGACGTTTGTTTTTCTCAAAGCATATTTCAAAAATAATTGCAGTAGTGCTAACTAAATGGCAACACCTTTCCATTCCTTAATATTTAAAGCAGCACTCGTCTCAATGACCTAAAACTACATTTTATTATTATACATTATTTGTTAAATGTTTTGTTTGTTAAATTCACAACAAAATTAAATATGCTACATTTTTGTATGTTCTAAGTTTAAGTAGTACTTGGCTGCAACGGTAGAAATTAATGTGTAGTAGTGGCTCATCATTGCGTTTAACTTCTAGTGCAGCTCTTCTGTAGCGTTTGAATAGTGAAAACGAAAAAGAACCACACGCAACATGCATGCACACAACTGCATAACTTTTATATTAACCTACTTCAAGAAATGCAAAGGCTCTAACTTTACAGAGAAATTAAATGGCATTTTTTGAAAAATCAAAGAAAAACAAAAATTAAAAAAAACATTCCCTTTGAACAAGCATCGCACTGCAACTATCTGACCACAAGTTGGTCTCAGAGGTTACCATTACCTTTTAGGCAATGCCAGAAGCCAAAAATGTGCTTGGAATACTGTAATTTGTAACTGATTAAATAAGACTTAAGTTCTTTGTCAAACATTTGTTGTTAAAAAGCACAAACTTTCTGTAGACAAAGGGTTTCCTGCAGATTTGAGGACTTTATTATGTAGTTCGTTGAAGGCTTTGGATAGCAGTTCTTGCTTTTTTACAGGGAAAACAGCCAAAGGATTGAGCATTTGACATGTCAAACTTCAGCAAGTATGACAGGCTTATGGCTGCAACATTGTTTTGTTTTTTTTCACCTTTCAATTAATCCTTAACTCCATTAAATGCTATAAAGAACAGCAAGAATCATAACTTAGTGCATCTTAATCTGATCACTTGGTCCGATATGCAGCCAAGGATGCAAACTAAAGTATTCACTTATATTGATCTTAAAAAACAACAACCAAACAGTCAAAACCAACCAATTATTTTCAATTTCTGAAAACAAGTGTTATGTCGATTAAATTGACCGAGTAAACGTTGTAGCACTACAACGACTGCACTGGGGCGAGTGGAGTGGCAGAAATTGATGTTCAAGAGGAACTGGAGGGTAAACAAGCAGTGGCCTCTACATGAAGTCTTCATAGTCCTGTGTGTACCCGCCCTCAAACTGGCCGTAGTCCGCGAGGTCATCCTTCATCTTGGCCTTAAGCCCACCTACTATCACAGTTCCTTTCTTCTTCTTCTTTCCTTTATTTAGTTGCTATAAGAACAAAAAGGCAACAATCTCATGTTACACAACACTTGTGTGACCCCCATTTTTTTTAAATTATCCCCATTTTCTTTTATGCACAGCATTGGATAAATAACAATAACTATTCTTGCATTTAATTAATGAACAACTAGGTTCTCATTAGGTCATAAATATTGTATATATATTTTTAAATAAAAAAAACAGTTGCGAGTAGATGCATAACAGCAAACGCATACCTTCTCTTGTTTTTGTTTCTCGCTGAGTAGAACGGAAACCGAGGAGTTGATTTTCTTCAAGTCCTCAATCTCCACTGCAATCAAAATAAAAAAATATGAAATATTGATCATTTAGACACACTCGCACAGGCAAAAGCACACAGTGGAGTACTCACGTGAGATGCAGAGGTCTTGAAACAGGGACTCTAGGAAGCCAGGGTAATGGGCCGAGTTCTCCAGAGGGCAAAGCTTGTGTTTCAACAACTTCTCAAATTCACCAAAGTCATCTTTAGAGGATGGGGTACTGGCGTCGATTCCACTTGCGTCACCTGGGACCCCCGTGTCACCTGGAGAGAAAAAAAAAAAAAAAGAGGCAGAACATAAAACGAAGTAGATGTGTTTCGTAGAATTGCTTTAAAATCATTGTAAGGCCGGTCAAGATGGATCAACCAAGGCTAGCCAGTGGATTGAACCAACTGGTAGGCTGATCCATCCATCACACATCTGGGTGGACATTCCCTCGTGAGGTCTCTAATGGGTATTTTGAAATGGCTTGTAAGCACCTGGTTCAAGAAGACAGATGGTGAACAAGCTATACATGGACATACCGGTGGCTTCATTGGCCCGGCTTACGTCAGGTGCCTCCTCCTGCTGTCCTCCTGCCTCCGATCCCTCCTCCGATCCCTCCTCATGTTCCTCCAACTACAAAAAAGAGACCATGTTTTTTGGTTGCATGAGCTAATCAAAAACAACCTAAACTTAAAACAATCTATTTAGCCAACCAAAATGAAAAGCTCTCCAACTGGCCCAATGTGAACTGAACTCTTGAAAATGGGGTGACTACACTCCGACCAACACAATCGCTGTGCTGAGCCTCTAGTTGTGCTGATCTCAGCGAGGATTAGTAAACAAACGAATAGCCTTGCTTTAAATTCCTTCAGTTTAAGGTTTGTTATGGTGTACACGTTGCACTAAAGCACAGCGATGTTATTAAAAAAAATGATGTATGCAAGATTATTATATGGCACAATACTCACTCTTTTTTTCAGTTCCTCTTGTTCTTTTTCTTTAATGGCATCACTTGGTTTCGTCTTTTCAGATTGTATCGTTTCTGGAAAACAACATGACACGGCTTTAAAAAGGGGTTCATTGGTTTAAATTATTTAAGCAGTCTACAAAGTACATACATATTTTGTAAATGATAAACGTATCTGGAGATATTTGGTCATAAGGGCCACATGTATGACGTGCCTACAGGCAGGCTAAAACTTGCCCAGGTCTACTAGCAGCATGTGTATGTATGCATGAGGCGATGTTATGGTATTGACATCCTATGTATTGACCTGCTTTCTTTAGTTCTTCGCTTTTAAATTCCGCTCCTTCGTCTTCCAAAGTGTCCTGCAAAAGAGAAAACGTGTATTAGACATCAGAATACATTGTTTTGGAGTCCGATGCGTCATAGAAAGGATCGCTATCTACCTCGGTGTCATCGTCAATGTCTTCATCGTCCCAGTTGTCCGCTTCATCTGCCTTCTTTGCTGCTGCTTCTGGCTCAATTGTTTCTGCGTCTTATCACAAAACAAAAATTCAATTCCTGAATATTAAATTCCATTCTTTCGGCGAATATTACTAACGAAAACAACGTGACACGTTAGCCGCGGAAGCTACTTACCCCAACTGCCGTCATCCGCCATTTTTGACTGCAATCAGTCCTCACCGCTTAACGTTCCGTGTATATACAAAGGTGTGCACAGAAACATTCCGCTTCCAAATAATATAGCCGTTATATAGACATCTTTCTAAAGATTTACCTTAAACAGCAGACACCATTGGTATCGACATGTTTAACTCCACACTGGCATTAAAAAATGCTCAGCAATTGTGACATTTTCCCCAAGTATATTACATGTATTATTTAATATTATTAACCTTTACTAAATGGAAGAATCATTTTCAACAGGGTTGTTTCGGGACTTTACAACCATTGGATGAATTTAAAGGAAAGAACGTGGATGGGGGGGGGGGCAACTGTATATGTTATGGTGGCCAAGTAAATATCTAAAAATAAAAAATACCAAAATCTTATAAAAATGAATTTATTTGAGGAAACCATTGGATAACACTGAGTACAACAGTAGTGATCATTCAATTGTCATTAAAAGCACATACGTAAAATCCCACTAACAGGACGTTGGAAAGATGATTTGAGAGCAACCTATCAACAATTTGCTGGTGCTACAATCCCCCCCCCCCCCCACACACACACTTAACAAATGAACGATACACTTGTGTACAAAAGTGAGAAGATTTAGCTTTTACTTAGAAAGGACTGGACCTCCCTCCACCAACCCCTCCATCAGAGGGCTTTAAGGTATCAACAACCAAAATACAAATCTTTTCCAAAATTATCCAGCCATTATGGCTTTGCATTCAGTTCATACGCTACACTATTTTTTTTACATTACATAGCATTAAAAACGTTCTTTTCAGAAACTTTTCCCATTTCCTCCCAAATATTTTCAAAACTGCACTTAACAAACAACTGCATTTATGGAGTAAAGCATCACAGAAATATAGAAAATAATGCAGGCATACAACAGAAACGCAGATGTGTAGCATCAACTCAGAACAAAACAGCATCATTTTTCATTTAATTTGTTCTATAAAAGCGCCCGGATTCAAAGAAATACATACTAAAATTTAACGTTAAGAGAAAGACGTAAAAACCGTAAGGAAAAAAATATATATACATATCATATATATACACAAGTAATAGTGTGTGGAAAGCCAAGACGGTCCTTATATTCCAACACATGACATTCACTTTTGTCTGAAATCCAAATGGTAGCGAAGACGAAAGATCTCCCAAAATTTAATTTTCTAGGAAGATCCCAGCCAAGTGTAAAGGTCTGCTGCGGCCAACAGTTCTAGTAAAGTTCTGTTTGTTCAGAGTGCACATGGAGTGTGTTCAGAAACACTCAAGGGGGGAGGGGTTGTTGTTGTTTTCATGTGTGGTATTGGAAGAAATGGCAAATTTCTTGTTGCAAAGGATCCGTTGTATAATGATTACAGTTGCAGTTATCCTATGATGATACCATCGTGTTGTGAAAGTAGTGTGCTCTCCATCATGGAGTTCAGTCTGGGGGGAGAAGGTCGTGCAAGCGGAAATTCTGTTGGATGTGTGGTCTCACGTCCTCATTCTGTACGAGAAAGGATAAAACAATGAATGAACCGCAAGAAACCATATTTTCCAAATGTTTACAAAAGAGAAACAATTTTTTTTAAATAACTTACCAGCTCCACAAGTTTCTCAAGAAAAGGAACGAGCTTTAGAAGCTCATTATCATTTCTATCCACAAACCAGCTCTCAATAGGGATCCCATTGGAAAGCTAAAACAACATTTATAAAGTTACATTTTAAAGATAAACCGAGAAAGAATACAAAACTGTTTCTCAAACAAATACATACACATCAATGCTCAAATGGTGTTACCTGATAGGCAAAGGCTTGGGGTGAATTGTCAATAATAATCGTCTTTGAAAGGTCCCGTCCAAGAATGTTCAAGTCTTTGATGTAGTTTCCTTGTACACACACGCAGTGCTCTCTGAAAAGTCGATGTCTGCCACACAGGACAAAATCAACAATAAATTTGAGATCACAATATAAAAAAACAGAGATGCTACTGTAGCATTCAAAATCATTCAATATCGTTAGGATTTAGCATTATGCCATTTTAGATTGGGCATGTCATTTGACGCATCATTACCGGATCATACCGCATCATTTCACCACTAGGTGTGAGCTTGGCAAGCCATTAGAAGTCATTTTAAAAGCTGGCTTTATCACATTAGATGTGGGTATGTCCACCCTAAACACGGGCACATGGTGGTCAAACGCAAGCTAGTTATACCTGTAGCGCTTGACAAACCCAAGATGTTTCACGTAATATCACTGCAGCAAAAAAGAATACTACTACTAAACAATCAACATATGCATACATACATGGATCAGTGGTTTAAGTGTGCCAGACTCTTAAGTCACAACAGTGCCGGTTCTGTACTGACCTGACCAGCTGTTTCTTCGGATCCAGGATGTTCAGCAACTTATCGGCGTACACCTTTTTTGAAGCCGTGAACAGAATGATCTGTGAAAGAGCAGCATGACAACCCCACATCATCAATGTGAACAAACCTTTAAGGCGGTAACAAACGTT
The DNA here is from genome assembly GCA_027704905.1 of Muraenolepis orangiensis. Taxonomy (NCBI): domain Eukaryota; kingdom Metazoa; phylum Chordata; class Actinopteri; order Gadiformes; family Muraenolepididae; genus Muraenolepis; species Muraenolepis orangiensis. The sequence goes on along the minus strand of CM051010.1, from coordinate 2,220,911 downwards.
TCCCAAAGAGACCGATACATACCTCATACATTTGAGACATGCGCTCCAGAAACTCCCGGAAGAATGGCCTTAACCGAACGTACACCTTCAGCGAAAAGAAGAACGTGTCAGTAAGAGCAAGAAGGGGGGGGACGCTGATGCTGTTGGAAAGTGCCACATGGTTATCGCTAACCTGGTATATTACATCCTGAAAGAGCACTGGGAATGTCAGGGCGGCGTCCTCCAGCTCATTCAAACTGCAGTGCACCAGCGTCTCGTCCTAAACCACCGCCAGATAACACCGGACACCGTTAAGCACACGTGGGTGCAGCGACACGCTTCACTAGCCGTTAGCTCTTCATAGAGCGTCTTGTTAGCTTGCTTACCAGGTCGAGCACCAGGGAGAACTCTGGCGTGCTGCGTGTTTTTAAAGGTAGGGCCGGCTTGCGTGTCAACTGCTCCTCGCTCAGCGGGGGCACATGCTTGATAAAGAAGTAACTTAAAAAATATATATATCTTTTATTGAACGAGCCAATAGATGTTGCAATAGATGGACCAATAAGTTAGTATCAATATACACACAGTATATGAATACAGATGTTACATTATATAATCAATAGGATCCAATTCAAACTATTCACAAATGTACATATATATTTTTAATCATTAACTAGCATGATGCTTTAACTAATTGTAAAACAAAAAACCTATGATGAGCATATATAACATAAATAATGATAGAATTCACTCACGGATCGAACACTTCCCAGTCCTCATCATAGGAGACCTCTGGTGGGGCGGGGGGGGGTGCCAGTTGGTAACTGCTGTCTGGTGTACAGCCTGGTGCTAAACAGACAGACAGACATTTCTGATAACGGTAGTGGCAGTACTTCTAACACTCGTTTAGAACATGTGCCGAATGAAGAGGACATGACAGAATACCTTCATAACAATGAAAACATCAGTAAGAAAAAGTAGAGAAGAGTCAACAGAAGATGTTTTATGACCTCGCTTGTATTTTTTCAAAGACAGAAAATAAATACTTTTGTAACACAATTTCTCCCAAATGTCTTCCAAATCCTGTGATGTATATAGCGGCTACCTGTAAGAGGGGGCATGTCATTCTCAGTGACTATTTGTCCCTCCTCGAAGGTGGAGTCTGGTGCGATCTCAGGCTTCTGCTCCAGTACAGGGGCAGTGTGGCACAGAGTGAGGCCCTCCGTCGACGTGAGTGTGCTACTTTGAATCTCCTCCGCTTGCTCAATATCCAGCTGCTTCAGGATCTCCTCGGCCTCCAAAGCTTGGCCCGGGGAGTCTGAACCAGGGGTGCCTAATGGGGAAAGACTCATGTAATAGCGTTCCGTTCTATAATGAAAATGTGATATTTAAACATTACAGTCAGTGCTTGAGGCAGAACGATTTTGAACCTGTCTTGGTGGCTGGTGAGAAGAAGTTGAACACTGGAGAGAAGATGGTTCCCAGCAGCGTTGTGCGCGGTGGACTGCTCAGTGCCTCAACGTCAGCCTCTAGTTTACCATTTGGTTTACTGAGCTTACTGTTGCCAGTCGGTGTCACTGACAAAAGACAGGAAAATTTTTGTTTAAGCAATATTTTCTCAACATAATTCCACACAAAGTTGCCAAAATGCAAGCTTTTAGAGACTGAACTTGCACATGTGTCAAGGTCTCCCAATACGTTTCTCTAAATGTACAAATAATAATTTTAAATTGAATTGTCTACAATGTAGAAATACCTTTACTTGGCGTTTTCCGGCAAACTCTTGAGACTGATTTGTTGGGGAGACCACCAGTCTGCGGTGTTGACGTGATCAGGTCACCATCTTGATTGCGATCGATGCGACTCCTCTTCGATGGTATATCGGGCTCTACCTGAAAACACCATTCCAAAAATCATCTTTCTGTGTGGACGTACCAGTTATATCAAAATTAAATGAAAGGGATAATCAGTTTTGTATCAATCAGCTCAATAGAACATAACTCATGCAATAACGGACAATGGACATACATTTATCAAATAAAAAAAGTTGAGAGCAAATAATAACAAATTCAACTTAATAGTTGTCAAACTTTAGAGGGTATACGAAGCCAACTGTATGTTGGATTATGTGTACAATACAAATTTCAAAAGTTTCATTCAGTTCAATGACATCTTGTGTCAGTTTGTCTATTAAGCTTGATAAAAACCGCAATGCCTCACCTTGACGGCATTCCCACGGATTAATTTCTTTATGGTGGAGAAAAGGCCTGTTTCGTTCTTCTGCATCTTGCTCCTGCTTCTCGCTGCAGAGGGCTCCACTTCACAGTGCTTACGCTTCACCTTGGGCAGGCGGCCTCCACGGCCAACAGTTGGCTGTTGAGGAGCTTTACGCACTCTCAACCTCATCATGCTCCACCGTCATAGAAAAATTAAAACACTAAAACATCAAATGAGAAAGCAAGTTTAGGTTAGAGAACCGGACGCTAGTTGGCACTAGGCCAAACAAGAGGGTCAGTTTGCAGGACCAAACACAGAAGCTTGGTGCATCAGTAACATACAAATAACACTTGATGTGTTCGAATGTCCACATATAGGGAGCCTACTATATTAATATGTCTGTTTAAGTCCGGTTTCCATTCATTAATGGCTCAATGTTGTGTGTTTCTTGTTGACTAGGACAACAATGTTAGCCTGCACGACTGTGAGGTCCGACCGAACGATTGTGTACTTCTATTAACTAAAACATAATTACCAACTATATCACGCCTTGGTGGGCAGTGTTTTGCGTTCATAGATCAACTCGAACATGAGCAAGTATGTGTTGTGTTTATGACAGAACGCTTCAATGCAACATGGAACTGGCGTCATGCGTTATGTTATCGCAATTACAGCGTGTTAACATCACGTACCATCGGACAGATTGTCTTACATTGACATCAGTCACCACGAATCGGTAGACGCCGTTGGCGTCTGATCCATCATGTCATGTCACACGGTGTGTCAACATATGTGTATAACAGCATGTTTAATGAACGTGGTCGTACAGTAGCCCAATGATCTATGCAAACGTGTATGTTACAGATGATGCTGATGCTGTGAGCTAATGTTTATAGCTACAGCTAGCTACCAGGACACCTAATGTCAATGGTAACAAAACGAGCAAAGGGCCTCCACATGATTAGTTTCGTTTCGAAGGGCAAACGTTTTCAGGGTAGCCGATCTTCATATATTGACACAATACACAGTGCGTGCTTTCCAATGTGTGTCAAGACGTTGTGTTTTGTCTAGACGTTTTGATCAGTTGTTCCTGGCTGCGTTAGCCATTAGCTAGACTACGCCCCCTCCGCAATCCAAACGCACGGAGCTAACTGCTAGCATTTGGCAACAAATAGGACAAGCTAGCTCGGGGGGGAAAACCCCCTTTAAGTTTACATGTCGAATCCTTACCGGTGATCTAAGAAACTCTTCGGACTTGTTGCCGGGCTGCTGACAGCTGTAAGCCGCTGCCGTGGAGGAGGTCGCTGCCAGTCTGTTGTGCTTCAGTAGCGCGCTAGCTAATCACACATCAACCGTGTCCGTAGACGCCATTTCCCCGCCTGGCCACAAACATCTCGTTCTCGCGCACGAGAATGCGACACGCGCACGAGAACGTGGCAGAGTGAGAACTGCAAAATGTCTACACGACTCAGTTTTTCCGCGGATACCCGTGACCTTGCATGTTAAACGCTGGGCTGTAGCAATTATAAAATAAATACACACACGTGCATGTAGACAACGCGAGTGGACATAGGCAGTTCATTCGGTCGTTTACTGTGCGTTATTAATACTGTGGTTATTGGATTGGTAGAGAAATGCTGGCCCTTGGACAAGTAGTTGATGACCCCTGGTATACGTTATTGGGCTGCTACTCTGGGCTGAAGCAATCCTAAAATAAATACACATGCACAAACAAATGTAGATTACGGGAGTGTAAGTAGGTAGTTCGTTTATTGTGTGTTTATTGCGTTTTTATCAAAACCCACCTCTTCAACAACTGCTTTCTCCTGCTAACCTCCCCCTCCCACACATCCCACAGTTAGTTACTTCGTTTTAGATTGGCTGAGTTGTTCGATTATAGTTGTGTTAGTGTTGTAAGTTTTAAATGCCAAGCTTTCGTTGCCACCCCAAATCTATCTTGAGTTTTCTGTGCATTTTATTTTTTTGTAATGTAAAGTGTATTCAAGTACCTTGAAAAGCGCTATATAATTAAAACGTATATTATTATTATAATTGAGTTGACAGTGTACGATTTATAATATAAACAACAATGCTACATTAACACCATTAATTAAGCTTACTACTATATAAAAAAATAAATAGTGCCACTAAAAACATTTAAGACTGCAGTATGTGACTTTTGTACTGCAGCTATTTGCTCAATTCAGAGATATCTGAATTAGAAGGTTTCAGACGACAGTAACCATCCTCAAATTGTAATTATACCGGTAGCAATAACTGTAGCTACAACTCAAGCCACTAGGGGAATGGAAAACGACAGTGCAGGTTTTAAGAACTTCTTATAGTGTCTTGATTACAACAAGCTCAGTTCTTATTTCATTCCAAGATGAAATAGCTTTCTATAGGGTCCTGGTCCACCCCACAGGCCCCTACAATAAAACAGATACATATAAATCAAATCAGTTATAGGCAGTAAAACAGACTGCTCTGGATATTTATCAATACAATCAAACAATTGTACTGAATAGTTTGGGTAAATTACACTGTGCACATACCTGAGCAGCCCCTGCCAGTATAAGTGGGGCATTAGGTCTGCCTTCATGTGGTACATTATTCTGCTCTCCCTGCCTTGGTCAACAGGGAAGGTCTCCAGTGGTTGTCCAGTGTAATCAAATTCCGCCAGAATGACAGACTTGTAGCTTGTAATCAGTGGACATGACGTGTAGCCATCATACTGGAAGCAATAAAAAGCAGTGAATAGGATTCAAATAGTATTACTATTTATTTAATGTCAGACACTTTTAACCAAGATATAGCGATAGTATGGGTCAGATACACATACTTTACTAGTAGTAAAGTTGTTATTACTTTCATTTCATCACTCACCTTTTTATCAGGCTTCTCATTTTTCAGGACTTTGGTAATAGTTCTGTCCAGGATTGCAGTCTGTGCAGCTAAAATATAATTACAAAATAAAAAAATTAAAAAAAATTGTAATTACATTACATTTAGAAGATTTAGACTAAGTGACTTACAATAAGTGCATTTAACATAGGTAGGCAAGATAACTACCAGTCACCAGATATCACAAGTGCATTTCCGCTCTTTTCAACAAGCCTCCAAGAGCACAACCAGTACTCAGGTATACTCAAACAGGGGCAATGACATATAGTGAAGCCAATAGACAGAAGAGAATTAGCTATTTCTCTATCGATGGGAAATTAGTGTGAATCAGTATGCTAGCAACATTCTGATTAGATAGTATTTCACTTCTGGCTATAGCTAAATATATCAATATATACTGCGGGCGGCAGTATATATCAATATATACTGCGGGCGGCAGTATAGCTCACTCAGGAGGTAGAGCGGTCGCCTCACAACCGCAAAAACTCAAAAAACAAAAACTGTCGGTGTCCTTGAGCAAGACACCCTAACCCTAACTGCTCCTGACGTGCTGGCGGTCTCCTTGCATGGCTGACTCCGCCGTCGGTGTATGAATGGGTGATGTGAGGCATGACTTGTAAAGCACTTTGGATAAAGGCGCTATATAAAAGCCTCCATTACCAATCCTAAATATGACAAATTATAGAATACTGAAAGTATAACTGAATATGAAGGACATATTCAATTCAATTACTCAAAGAAATAAAAAAATTATCATCTTGCTTTACATAGAAATCTTACATGAAAAAAAAGATAAACCAGTGAAATGTGTGCTATGACTTTGTACAATTGTACAAAGTGACAAATAAATCAGCTGATATTGATGATACTGAGCAACACAATGAGTGCAAGCTAAAAAGTATTTTGGAATTTTCCAAACATTATTTTACTAAATAAGTGTAACGGAAGCCAGCCGGTAGCGCTGTGCAGTGAGCGTCTGCCTCTCATGCCGGGTGTCGTGAGTTGGGGGCCAGTGTGCGACACTCACCGTTACATAAACATACATTATATTTAACTATTCTATTTGTTTCACTATTTAACACTGTTCACTGTTGCAGCATCCGTACAAGGTTTAAGGATAGTTTTTATCCACAGGCAGTGGCCTACTGAACTGCTAGGAGTGCTGCCACTTTCACTTTCATAATGTGATGTCATTAACATTACAATTACATACTTACTACTCTGGACTCATCACAGTTACTGCACTGTACTGCACTGCATTCATGATGCTGCTGCACTACTGGCACTTTAAATGCTTTTGAATTTTTTTTGAAAGATGTACATATCATTTAAGTCACTTTGCTGCTCTTTTGTTTATTTTATTGCATATTATTTTTATGGTGTTGTTTTTGAGATTTATACTGTGCAAGGGAATGGGGAGTAAGCATTCCTATGTACTGGTTACAAATGGCCAATAAAAATCTTGTATCTTGTATCTTTAACTAAAATACTGGTACATCACACTGCACCTTTGTATGGATACACATTTCTCACTGTATATAAGGCCACTGCAATATGTATATTATAAACATATAATATATATTTGTTTTATATGCCAATTTTTTTAACCTGTTTTTTGTGTTTGTTTGTACGAGTTTCATGAGGATTGCTAGACTATTTCATGTTTTGTGTTATCCGGTAGACTTTTGCCAGCTCGGCTGTTGTTCGAAATGTTTTGATCTGGTTAAGTCCAGTTTTATGAAAAGCCCTAATGTCCAACCGAAAAATACTTATACTAATAAGATGAGATCATTCACTAATTACCAGACAGGAACTTCGAGCATCTAAATAAGGCAATAGAGCAAATAGGATGTGTGGACAAAAAAAAGAGCATTTATGTTATCTGATCTGCAGAACACAATGACTCAAGTGATTATAACCTAGATTACGTGGGGTGTGGTGCGCTGAATCCAACAGTGATTCACCTTTTGTGACACTAACTCACTGTGCCGCACAGGGAACAAATCAAGGCAGTAAGGAAGTTACACAAATAGATTGTGCAACATTACACACAGAGTACAATTTCAGCACGTTAAGTCTAAGTTCAATTGTGGTCATTAAATAAAAGTGTTATGACTTACCCACGGCAGCACCCGTTTTAGACGTTGGCAGGTTGGTGCAGTCTCCAATACCAAACACGTTTGGGTACTTCTTGTGTTGGAGGGTTTCTTTGTCCACATTGAGCCAACCAGCCTCATCAGCCAGTGGGCTACTTTTAATCACCGGAATCGGTCCCATCGGGGGTGTGACGTGAAGCATTTCATACTGCAATAGAAAATACTAATGTCAAATTTTGACAATTTTCATAATTTACCTAATTGCCTAAAAAAAAGCAGTGGCAGGAAAGCACCTGGAAAACTTTGGTTTCGCCAGGATTGTCGAGATTTTCGAACACGGCCTCCTGCTTGTCAGCCCGCACTTCAATGAGGTTGTGCCGAAGGTTCACTTGTAGGTCACGGCTCTTCACTATCCCCCAAAGAACGTCAGCGTACTTCTTGACCCCAAAGAGCACCGGGAGTGACGTGTTGTATATTATTTTGGCATTGGTCCTTTTCCCCGTCTTACATTGGAACATAAAGAACAATGGCAGTTTAGCATTGCATTCACGCATTGCCCATCCCTAGATTTTAATCATAAAGTTAATCTGAACAGGAGGATCACCTTCCGTAAGTAAGCATCGGTTAGGTACATTATCTTTTGCGGTGCCCCTGCACATTTCACAGGAGTGTTGGGAAACGTGAAGATGGCGTTGCCCTCCTTGAAGTTCTGCAGAGCTTTCCATGTTTTCTCCACAGTTTGGACGGAATAGTTTGAGCCAATCTTCGGATGGTCAAAAGCCTCTGGCAGACCTTTTATCTAAATGATGAAAGATAAAGTATTGTAGACACTTCTTGAATCTGTGTAGGTGTGATATAAGAAAGCAAAAGGTAAAACCAAAAGGGGTTCTCACAGGGACTGGGAGCCTAGTTTGTTGACAGTGTACATCAGTAACACAGTGGTGAAACAAAGTGGAGAATTTATACAAAGGGTATGAAAACAAAGTTAGTGTTAAAGTATATATATATATATATATATATATATATATATATATATATATATATTGAAGAAAAGCAGGTTGTCCAAGTCTCAAAAACTGTCAATTTAGTTGAAGAGAGAAATGTCACACTACCTTTTCATAATGGAGTTGGATACCTAGCGCAACAATCAAATGCTCGTATGATATCTGTTGAAGAAAAAATGATAAGGAAGATTGACATGATTGTTAATCTTGATCATATGGTTAAGCAACGGTCAACACTATATTGCCCAATTTTAAAGACAGAAAGAAACTCGTGACAGAAAATAAGAACATGAACCTTAGTCCTACCTCCTTCCCATCGTCTGTGATTACAGTGTTTGAATCTGGGTTTATTTCTTGAACTTTGGATTTCACCCACTTTACTCCAGATGGTACAACACTTGCTGTAGGGCGACCAGAAGAGGCCACCGTTTTGGCACCAGCTCCAACCAATGTCCAAATGGGCTGATAGTAGTGGGTCTGAAGAATGAGACCATCATGTTAATGTTTTCATCTTGGGCAAGGTGACTCTGAACAGACAAACCTCATATTGTTAATGACAGCTCCTTGCCTCAGCAGGCTCCACAACAGCCACATTCTCTGCTCCAAACCTTCTCTTCAGTCGAGCACTCATTGCAATGCCCCCACTTCCTCCTCCAAGCACCAGCATTTTGTAATGCTCTCTGCAAGCCTGGCTGCTTGTATGGAAGTGAGAGTGGCCAATGGTTTTTGGGTAGCATTGCTTCAAGCAATACAAGGCCGCCATCCTGTGAGAGATGATTGCGTTGTTTAGAAATCCTCTTTTAAAATCATTGACATGCTAAACTGGATACATGCAGCTGTCATATATCCAGTTTCGGATAAAAGGTAATCTCCGCAAACATATGTCAACGCAACATAGCATAGATACTGAATTCATTTAACTCATAAAAAGCTTCCTGGATATTGTTTGGGTATGCCTACTTGAGCTTGAGGGGTTGACAACTTAACTTCAAACTGTACTGTGACTACGCCGTAGACTACTAAGCCTACGGCGTACTATGGTATCGCGCCTGTTTATAAAGTAGGCTGAACTTCATGCCCAATACGAGCTCCTGTTTATAAAATAGGCACCAATAACATGGATTTAGACACATCGATGTATTAGTGGTTTTTTTTAATGGTTTTATCTACCATTACATTTGATCGTAAGCTCTGTACCGCTAACAATTAGCACACCAAGCAAGATATGGTGCTTCGAGAACTTACAGCCAGAACATACGCACATTTTTCTAGTATTCACTTCGCTTAAAATACGCCTACCGGATCCTCCAGGCTGCATGTCTTACCTGGTGTTGTCCTCTGCATTAATATGGAAAATGACACACCTGCGACTTGTTTTTAAGGTCACGGGGGTGGTGCCTTTTGTCTCAGCAGAATGCGGCAACGGAACTTAACTATATACACCAAACGGTTCCTTCCCATTTATGACGTCGACGAAGACCCACGCCTGCAGACAAATCTAGATACAATCAACAATTTGGGACTTGCAGTACTTGAAACCTCCACAGGGCGGCGTTAGCTCGCCCAATCAAACAGCAACTTCCATAAGGTTACTTAAGGTCGCCTCAGAACATTAAAAATTGTTTCCAGAATTAAATAACATAAATACACAAAGAATTAAACACACGTAAATATTTATTTGTTAAAAAGTGAATGTTGTATTATGGTTTAAATTAAGTCATGTTGCAGTTATTGTTTTTGCATTGTTCCTATTGTACAATTTATGATTAGAATGATTTGTACTATTTCAGATTTTCTTTATTGACTCATTATTCCATGTAATACACGTTTATGCTCCATGTCTATACATTTTCAGCAACTATTACAACTTCCTCTTTGGTTGTATCCCATGTGTGAAATATTGTGAAAATTGCCAATAACATATCCTAGTGATAATGTGTGTGTTAATGTGACAATGATGTGGGACCATTGGTGTGCCTTAGCCCCAAAAGGTTTGGGAACCACTGCGCCCCCCTCCAAATCTAAACACAAGCACTTAGCCACAAGTACCCAAGCCTTGGATGTTGGTAGGCTGAAGCCATTCTAAATCAATATACTTAAACAGGTTGTAGAGTGTGTGTGTGTGTGTGTGTGGTTGATTTAAGTAGCATCACCCATGTCAGACTGATAAGACTCTGGCGCAGGGTGAGGCTGCACACCAGATACAGAAACCTGATACACAACATAACATTGATAAGACCAAATCAAGGCCCACAGGTTAAGCCAACCATCACCACTCAGAAAGGTACCTTCTGCTCTGCTTGTTTAAACAGTCTCAACCTTACACTACACTTGTTTACTCATCCCTCCGTGTCCTTGTCGTTGGGAAGAGCCCAGACAAGTCCCTTTAGTGGCATGTGGCAGGGGAGACATACAGGTATATTAATTATGAGAGTGCCGATAAATCTTTAATTTAGTAGAATTGCAAAGATTGTTGTGCAATTTGGTTTGTAATGCATTATTTTACTTTACTACTGTATACGACAAAGTAATACAAATATTATTAACGTTTCAATAACTTGTAAATCATAGTGTATTGATGAAAGTATTGCTCAGTGTCTAGCATGCCGAGTCAGTTCTTATTCATTCCAAAATGCAGTAGTTTTCTGTATGGTCCTGGTCCACCCCACAGGCCCCTGAACACAAAGCATGGATACATATGAATCAATTCAGTTATAGGCTGTGGAACAAAGTTAGGCTATTTGGAACAAAGCTGTGTACATACTTGAGCAGCCCCTGCCAGTATAGGTGGGGCATTAGGTCTGCCTTCATGTGGTACATTATTCTGCTCTCCTTGCCTTGGTCAACAGGAAAGGTCTCCAGTGGTTGGAAATTGTAATCAAATTCCGCCAGAATGACAGACTTGTAGCTTGTAACCAACGGACATGATGTGTAGCCATCATACTGGAACGATTGTAAATAACAACAATTCAGATGATTTATAGCATACATGGGTATATAATATTTATTACACTTCAAAAGTACTTTGCTCACCTTTTTATCAGGCTCCTCGTTTTTCAGTACTTTGGTAATAGTTCTGTCCAAGATGGCGGACTGTGCAGCTAAAATGAAATTGTTTACTATTACTACTATTACTTAATACACAATATAATTTCTCGATTGATGGGTAAATGCCATGGCTATGAATGGACTGCACTTTTGTAGCACTTTTGTAATCTGTGGCCACTCAAAGCGCTTTACTATTAGTGCCTCACATTTACCCATTCATACACAGACAGCGTTGTCAACAACGCATTTTACTTCACACAACAGGAATCGAATCAAGGAAAGTGAAAAAAAGGTTGAGCCGAACACATGCAGCATGTTTACTTAACATGTTTACTGAAGGCAGCACTGGGATGATGAAAAGTATTACAACATACCCACGGCAGCAGCCGTTCTAGCTGTCGGCAGGTTGGTGCAGTCTCCAATACCAAACACGTTTGGGTACTTCTTGTGTTGGAGGGTTTCTTTGTCCACGTTGAGCCAACCAGCCTCATCAGCCAGTGGGCTACTTTTAATCACCGGAATCGGTCCCATCGGTGGTGTGACGTGAAGCATTTCATACTGAAATTAAAAAAGGTCAACGTCTAGTGTTATTAAGTAAAATGCTACAAATTTTTATAAATGAATTGGGAAAAATAAACAAACAAAAATACATTTTAGGGGGTGGGGAAAGCACCTGTTGAACTTTGGTTTCGCCAGGATTGTCGAGATTTTCAAACACGGCCTCCTGCTTGTCGGCCCGCACTTCAATGAGGTTGTGCCGCAAGTTCACTTCTAGGTCACGGCTCTTCACTATCCCCCACAGAACGTCAGCGTACTTCTTGACCGCGAAGATCACCGGTAGTGAAGTGTTGTAGATAATTTTGGCGTTCTCCCTTTTCCCTGTCTTACAATTGGGAACACGGATACAAAATACATTTACAACGTCATTTTCATCAAATAATTTAATAAAACACAGTGCATCACCTTTCGCAGGTAAGCATCCGTTAGGTACATTATCTTTTGCGGTGCCCCGGGACATTTCACAGGAGTGTTGGGAAACGTGAAGATAGCGTTGCCCTCCTTGAAGTTCTGCAGAGCTTTCCATGTTTTCTCCACAGTTTGGACGGAATAGTTTGAGCCAATCTTCGGATGGTCAAAAGCCTCTGGCAGACCTTTTATCTTAATATGTAGAAGAAGAAATGTTAAGATTGCAATTTTCTGTAGTGGCAAAAACCAGACAATCATCTGGAAAGGAGTGCAACAACACTACACTACCTTTTCATAATGGAGTTGAAGACCCAGAGCAACAATTAAATTCTCATATGATATCTGTGGAAGTAAAACGGAAGATTTACATGAATGTTAATCTTGATCATATGGTTAAGCAACTGTCAAAGCTATATTGATCAATTATCAAAACAGAGAAAGAAACTCTTGTGACAGAAAATAAGAAAATAAGAAAATGAACCTTAGTCCTACCTCCTTCCCATCGTCTGTGATTACAGTGTTTGAATCTGGGTTTATTTCTTGAACTTTGGATTTCACCCACTTTACTCCAGATGGTACAACACTTGCTGTAGGGCGACCAGAAGAGGCCACCGTTTTGGCACCAGCTCCAACCAATGTCCAAATGGGCTGATAGTAGTGGGTCTGAAGAATGAGACCATCATGTTAATGTTTTCATCTTGGGCAAGGTGACTCTGAACAGACAAACCTCATATTGTTAATGATAGCTCCTTGCCTCAGCAGGCTCCACAACAGCCACATTCTCTGCTCCAAACCTTCTCTTCAGTCGAGCACTCATTGCAATGCCCCCACTTCCTCCTCCAAGCACCAGCATTTTGTAATGCTCTCTGCAAGCCTGGCTGCTTGTATGGAAGTGAGAGTGGCCAATGGTTTTTGGGTAGCATTGCTTCAAGCAATACAAGGCCGCCATCCTGTGAGGAAACAGGAGGTAACAGGTATTTGTATACCTGTTATAAGTATTTAGTATTAAATCATTTTCTATTTAGCAAGTAACAAACTATGTCCTCACAACTGGAAATTGCTTTGTTTTTGTTGTGGTAAAAGGGAGCTCATGTTGTGAATTGTTTTTTGGCAAGTCATTGCAAAGTGCAAAGTCAATAGGTAGTGTTTTCAGTTGGTCAGTTGGTGGTATGCAGTGCAGTGTAGCAGTTTGCAGTTCGTAAATGTTTTTAACATAGGCCAATTAGTGTGCATGTTGTGGCAACTGGTTGAAAAACCCAGCACTTAATCATATAAATGCATGACAAAATATATCCAGAATAGCTAAAACTTTGATTAAGCATAGGGCAATAGAATATCATATATTAAAACACTGACAAATAAAACCTATCACAGTGTGAGTGTAAAGGGTAAATATGTAATCTAACATTAAGAAATGTTATGTAACACTAAGAAAATATATACCTAGCTAGGTAGGTCTACATAGGTACACTTGCTGGTAATTTGAATGCAGTTGGATAGCCTATCCCAGAAACAGCTTGCTTACAACAAGTTATACATTAATAAATATATAAATTGCACATCAATTGCACAGCTACAAGGTGCCGAAAACCAACTCAAACGGAATCACCTATTTTAAGCAACCACCCTGTAGGTGATTCAAAAATAACCACAGCAGCACGTAATGGTGATCATGTGGTCATGTCAAAGGCCAGTTATGTTGCTGTGGACTTGTGCAAGCTCCACGGACGGCGTACTAAACGAATCCATTGAGTAAAGTCCATGTCCAATATAAACATCGACACTGTTAATATGGATACCAAAAAATGCATATGCTACTTCTTATATGTCGTTACATTTGGCCGTTTTTCCCTTGGTAATACATAGTTAATAGGTCAATGGCACAACATGCTGCTGCCCGGTTTATACCATTAACCTATATAGACCTAAGCATAGACCTATACTTCCCTTACTTACCTTGTGTGGTGTCCGTGTTCATTTGGTGGAATAAACCACCTGAGAACGTAGTGACGAGGAGGGTGGTGCCTTTTAACGTCGATTAAATGTGAAGAACAAAAACAGCCCAAACTAGTTAATCGTTGATCTTCTTTGGATCTACCTATTCTGTATGTGTCTTGTTACTTGTTTTGGTATCCTAAAGAAAACCCCAAATATGCCACTTCGGGTGTTATATTATTACACTGACAAACGTTCTGGTTAGAAAATGTCATGGAAAAACAACAAAGGCACTTTGGTATCCAGTCAATTTTAGATTTGAGCCATGTTCTGGCTGTTTCATTCCGAGTAATGCATTATACATGCATTTTGTTTGGTCTATCACTACGGAAGAGTATTAGGGCCAGGCATACAAAATAATAATAATGAGAGGAATATTTTTTTATAGAGAATAAAGTCGAAATGTCGAGAATAAAGTCGAAATACAATTTCGACTTTATTCTATATATTTCGAAAATTCTCCGTATATCACAAAGCCTCTTTCAACTAAAAACATTTTCTGCACTGTTTTCACATCCAGTGTAGCCGAGGCATATCGTTGACACTAGAGGGCGCCCACATGTCAAGTCAAGTCAAGTTTATTGTCACTTCACAGTTTACAATAGTAAACTGAAGTGACAATAAACTTGAAAAATAGTAAAGTATAAAGCAGTGAGTGAAAATCTTACCCGACGACAGACAGCAGTTATAAAAATAAGATAAAAGATAAATAAAAAGATAAAAATAGAATAAAAATAGAATAGAATAAAGTTAAAAAATAAAAATGCAATTTATAAAATGCTATATATCGGCACAGAAAAAGAGCAATATGTATATATAAATCAATGTAATCAAATATACATTGTTATATGCTATACGCCCTTGTTCAGCAGCCTGATGGCCTGACTGTGGAAGCTATCTCCGAGTCTATTTGTGCGGCACTTGATACTGCGGTCTCGCCTGCCTGACGGTAAAAGTGAATACAGTTCGTGGCTGGGGTGGGGCAATGTCTTTTATGATGCGTTTGGCCTTGGCCACGCACCGCTGGTTGTATATATCCAGGAGGGAGGGGAGCTCACCTCCAACAATATACTGGGCCGTCCGCACCACCCTTTGAAGCGCTCTGCGCTCGAGTGCGGTGCAGTTCCCGTACCGGGCGGTGATACACCCTGTAAGAACACTCTCGATGGTGCCGGTATAGAATGTTCTCAGGATGCAGGGGCTAGGGTGCATCAAAATACACAATTTCAGAAAATTGATCTGTCTGGGTGCTCAAATTGTTACCATCCATGCAAAAACAATAAATGCAAAATATTTTTGCGATACGTGGTGATCTAGAGGTAGAACGGCACATCAGCTTTTATGGCAAAAGGGGGTAACCGGCACCCATTGGAGAGCCATGATGAAGCGGTTCATTTTTGATGTCCTTCTCTGGTGCCATCACTTTGGGCTTTGGTTTCAATGCTTGGTTTCAAGAAGAAGAAACAAACCAAAAAATGTGACAAAGAAGACGAAACCCATGTAGCAGCATGTCAAGGTCAGTGAATGCCAAAGGATCCAGCTCTCACAAGATGTCGCCACTTAGGCTCCCGAGCACCGCAGCCTGGTCTGTGGTCTGGGTGTCAGCATCACCAATGCAGATGCCATCATCACTGGCGCCAAGCTGAAGTGGTCGCCAGATTTTGCGGTGCATAATGTACTGTGATGCACAACTGCATGCCAAGCGACCAGGTTTGAACAGAGCATTGTCTCGGTTTCGGGCAACCAAGGTCGTTTTGGAGCAGGTGAGGCCATTTTATGGGAAGGCCAATATCTCAATGGTGAGAGATCGTCGAGCATGCGACAAGATGGTGGCACTTCGACGCTAACAACAAGTTGCACCACATTCCCCAGGCCATGCACTCCAGTGAGGCTACAGCTCGACTAGTGGATGCTATGGAGCACAGGTTAGACTCCACATTCCCGTTGTGGTCTCCAAATGCCGAGGACATTGCTTTCCTGGCTAGCATGAAGGGCGACAGAGTGGCCACATTTGGAGCGCTCGATACCAAGCTGAAATCCAAGGTGAAGCGGCAACAGGAGCGCGAAGCAGCCCAGCAGGCACACCTGACCAAAGAGCAGCAGGAGATGACAGCGACATCCAGCATGGTGGGGTTGGACATCCTCAGCCGGCCGAGTCTTGGCTACACGGTTGAAGATCACACCAATGCAGCAGGCTGCCTTCACCCGCCAGATCGAGGAGTCAGGTGGCAATTGGGCAAAGGTCTTCAGATCCTTTGCAACCGCAGACCGAGCACGGCATCAGTGAGGAACAGCACCAGCAGTGGACACCACCTTCCATGTGCACCCTGCACTGGGACAGCAAGTTGACGCCGAAGCTCAATAATGTGCACCAGTTGGAGGAGCGTCTGACAGTGGTGGTCGGTGATGCGGAGCGGCTCAAACTGCTTGGTGTTCCAGCCTATATGAAGGGAAATGAGCCATGCGGAATGATCATCGTCCGGCTGATGCAAGCTGTTGCAGGGGTGGTGCTGCACCGATCAGTTTGTCAACATGGCATTCTCACGGCAGCCTGCATTGCCATCCAGCTCTCACTGGGTCGACATAAGGACAGTGCCCATTGTCCCGCTACATTCCTGACAAGGCCGAACCACCGTTCCTGGGCAAGATGCGTGCTGAACTCATTGAGTACACTGCAGAAGTGCTCGACTACAAGCGAGGCGACTACCGCGGGTTTGTGCAGCTGTGTCTTATGTATCTGGGTGCAGACGGTAAAGCACACACTCCAGTTCCCTTTCAACGGCCGGGAGCCCTGCACAAGGCGCGATGGATGGCCAAGCTGCTGTACACTGTCAAGCTGGCCTTGATGGAGCAGCACATTGCGTTGCTTCCACAGGGGACCATCACTACATTGCTGCACATGTACTTCATCAAGCACATGGTGGCTGACCTGTGACGCGGCCGTAGATGCTGCATGGAATGACCTTACACTCTACCACCACCTGTATGCATACAAGAATGTTGACGAGGGCATTGCAGCATCAGCAATCAAAGTACTGGAACGGCACCTATGGTACCTGACAGGCGAGATGCTGCCCCTGGCACTCTTCAGCACCAAGGTGCCAGTTGCCATCTTTGAGGACAAGCCGGCTGACCTTCCCATGCGAGCCCCGCAGCTCTGCTTTGGCACTGGCTTCGGCAAGCCGAAGTTTCCAACCCTCTCACCGACCAGCAGCGTGGCTGACCTCACCAACCCAGATTGCTGGTTCGGCATGCAACAGCTGCACATCGATCCAGCATTTCTCTCACTGGATGTAGAGGATTGGGCTGCCAGTGAAGCATTCCAGAAGGGTGCGGTGAATGTACGCGCCATAAATGTTGTGAATGACTGTGCTGAGCGTGGCGTTAAACTCCCATCAGACTTTGTGGCAGCAGCCAGGAGCGAGGAGCGAGGAGCACCTGCAGAATGTGCTGCAGGCAGTTGAGCATGATCAGTAGCAGTAGCATGATCGCTCTAAACAGCCAAATCTGCAAGTGCAAGCTGGACCAGGATTCTTGAGACTATTAAAAACTATTTCAAAGATGTGCACGCCGAGGAACTTGAAGCTGCTGACCCTCTCTACTGCAACACAGTCGATGGAGATGGGGCTGTGCTCTCCTCTCTGCTTCCTTAAGTCCACGATCAGCTCCTTGGTCTTCTTGACGTTGAGGGCGAGGCTGTTCTCCTGGCACCACTGCTCCAGCAATCCGACCTCCTCCCTGTAGGCTGTCTCGTCGTCGCCGGCGATCAGGCCCATCACCGTCGTGTCGTCAGCAAACTTGATGACGTTGGAGCTGTTATTCATTATTAACCCAATATTCTATTGAAAAAACAATGTGTTTTTTCTAACTTAATATGTTAGGTTTCTGGATAGTAGTAGTAGATAGTAGTTCTGCAGACCTGGATGATTATGTGAGTAACGACATGAGAAACACCTTTTTTATTATTCATAATTATTTAAATCTGATCATTTGAAGAAGTCTTGCTGCAGAATGAGCCAGTACAGCATAGTTTGATTTTGTAGGATTACAGTAAAAAAACTGGTCTCGCAAAGAGCTACATTCCCTTTGGGTAAAATAATGGTCCCTTTAATTTGATCACAGTTTATAGTTGGTAACTTCTATTCATCTTTTCCAATACAAATCTAAAGGATTTGCATATTTATTTGATTATTATCACAAGGAATTGTAAACAGTGTAAATACGTTTCATTCTTGGATGAAAACTGACGCTCCACCGCCCGGCTTTGACACAAATAGACTCTGCTTTTCCATTGCTGCTCTGCGGGAATCAGGGGCATAGTACGCCTCCCTCACTGTTTGTATGAAAGACTCCACCTTGTCACTGGGAACCATGGAGACAGCACAGCCCCCCCAGCCAGCCCCCGTCAGCCGGGAACCAACCGCACCCGCCTTCCTGCCATCCAGACAAGACAAGAGATATGCATTTTAACAATAGTGTACCACCAGTGTATCAGCAAGAACGCAAACCATTGACATCGCCAGAAGTGCACGTGTTATGCCAGTGCTTTCCCAACCATGATGATACTTTACTTTCTCATAAAAGGTTCCTGGGTCCATTGATATTACAGACATATGTTGAATTGGTTAGGATTATGTATGTGGAAGTAGATGCACAAAAATGTACATGGAAACTGGACGATTGGCAAACGATTTCAGACCTGAAAACGGGGTTGATCAAAGTTTTGGAACTGCTGCGTTAGACTATAGCATATAGGACGTACAATGAAAGATAATTTTAAAAGGGACAGCTTCACTCACAGACATATGTCGACCAACTGGTCCAGTTCAGGGCAGCTGCATTCGTACAGGTCTCTGCAGCTAGCGTGGCTCTGCTTCATCAAGTCTCCCAGAAGCTGTACGGAGTCAGCGGGCTGAGAATCACACACACTCTTAAAGCGCAGGACCCGTGAGGCCTCCCCATACACATGCCTGGCACGCGGGTACAGCTTGAAGTGAGAGACTGGAGAAAACACAAGCAAAACAAGGGACGAACACATGCTAAATCTTTAGCCTCAAGCCTCGTCTGAAAGGCATTGCAAGTATTTCAAACCCCTAGCGATTCCCCTACCATGCTGTGTGTTGGAACTGAGAAGGTCTCTACAGAACTGCTCAGAAGTGATGCCCAGGGTCTCACAGATCTCCTCTCTGCTGTATTCATCGGTGTGTAGTACCGCCTCCACCAGGTCCAGCATCTCCTCCAAAGAGGCCCCCAGCTCTGTCTGAACCTGGGCCAACTTCAACAATGTCTTCCACTCCAGACCCTTCGCCTTGGCCAGCATCTGAATCCACACCAGGTTTCACATTTCACATTTCAGGATTTGCATGTTGGCTTATGACTATATAATATGCCTATATATTATGACACATTCTATGCTTATACATATCTGGCACAACCGCCTTAACACCTTTAATTATAGTTGTTACACTCACTCAACTTTGGTATGTTTAGGGTATCAGAATAGGTGACTGTACCTTGGTGGCTATACGACACTCCACCACACGAATGTTGAAGTGAGAGGAGGCCGCCTTGTTCATCTCCACACAGCAGTTGGAGATCACAAACACTGCGTCACCCGGAAGCTTGACATCGGTGGCTCGTAGAGGGTTGAACTCTATCAGCTTGGCCTGGAATGTGCTCCGTAATGATTACAAGATTCCTCACTGATTGCAAATTACTTTAAGACTAAAGTGGTCTTAAATGGTATACACTGTGAAAATAGTGTAATGATATGTAGTTAACTTCTCTACAGTTATGTTCACATGCCACATTGTAGTGGTTGTTCAATTCAAAATCGCAGATTGCTATCCACATCTGTACTCCAAACCACAGAATGTAAAACAAGAAAAACACCTCCTCTGTTCATGGTCTTTCTATGCTTTACTGTTCAATTCACAAGCGATCATGCAATATTTTCACATTGTGGCTGCTGTATGTTCTATGAGTAAACTCCAATAGAAATGTTGAAAACTGATTTTGTACACACAGTTCCTTTCTCTGCCAGAAACGAGATCGACTGGTCCATTCCACCACCTTCTGTTCCAATGTATCTCTCACATTTGGCACAAATTTCAGCAAGTGCCACCTTGAGAAGTCAATACATAATCATGCTATTTATAACAGCAATACACGTTCAACTGCAATCCAAATGAACAGCGATCATGAAGTAGGCTTGTGTCACATCGTACCTTGGAGAGGGATTTCTCGTTGGCCTCCATTGTGACGAGGCCAGCACAACACACCAAGGCACTAGAACTGGACAGGCCAGAGCTGGCAGGGATTGTTCCATCCACAACACACTGCATCCCAACCAAATTGGGCATACTGAAGTTCTCCTGGTGGTAACAGTGTTATGGGACAAAATTACGTTAGGTGTTTGATCATTGCTGTACAGTATGTGAAACATAACAATGTGCAGATGTGGTATGACTTCATATCCATAACCTGGACAAAAGTAAACAATCAAAGCGAAACATGAATTACCTGAATGCCTTTGACCCCACAGAGAAAGTAATAGTGCCACTGGGGATCGTCTTTGTCAATGTAAATCGTTTCTGAACCAGGCACTGTAGAATCCCTGTACATTTAAATAATGACATGGTTAATTTTATATTTCATGAATTAATCAATGAAGGCATGTACACGACTTAATGTAAATGTATGTATTACTTGTATTGAGGATTTGTGTTGGACAGATGAATTTTCCCTGAATCATTGACTGAGACAGCTGCAAGAATACTCTGTTCAATAGCCATGGGAAGTACAGAATACCCACAATAATCAATATGCTCCCCTGCAATAATGGAAAGAAAGTAAGAGTAGGTCTATATTAGGACATACGCATACCCACGTACCCATACTGACATTGTTATTGGTCTGAATTAATCAAATCGGAATTACCTATGAGATTTACCCTGCCTGGCGCATGTGCATAAAACTTAGGAGAGTGTCCATACTTTTCCTCAAATGCATTTTTCAACTGGTGCAGCCTGTCGGAAAGAGAAAACAAACGACGTCTTGCATTTATTCACAGAAAAACGAATCGAGCAGTGCCACATAGCCACCTACTTCCTCTATACAGAACGGACAGTATTTAGATTTTTAAGATATACCGGTTATAGTATATAATATATAGTATATAGTATATATACCTGTCATTGTCTGCAAAGTTGGTTTTGAGACGTGGCGGGTTGGATTCCATCTTCACGTGTTTCGCAGTCCCCAGGCGAAGCTTCCCTAGTGCAATGTTACAGATGTCTGGCGGCTGACTCGTGACAGTAGTGTTTATGTTAAAGTCAATATCATCAGACGGCGGTCACAAGGAATCCCGAGTCGCATCCGGGATGGGAACCGCTCCTTGGTGACCAATCATCTTCCTTAAAACAATGAACGTCACACATGCGGAAGTACACCGTTGTGGATAATCATCCATGCGCAAAGAAGCGCAAGTTACTAGTGATGGGAATTCCGGCTCTTTTGAGTGAGCCGGCTCATTTGGCTCGGCTCACCAAGAAGAGCCGGCTCTTTCGGCTCCCAAACGGCTCTTCTATTTTACCACATATACCTTTTATTTACATGAAAGTGGTAAGGCAAACTGCAATAGCTTCCTTAACCCTGGCCTGCAGTGAAGCACGTTCTCTATCATACAGTCTCGGAATGATTTTTTGAGAGTGTTTTCCTGCTTGGAGGAACATACATTGGATTGAGAGCCTGTGTGAAGCTTCGGAATCCCTTGTCCTCCACAATGGAAAATGGTTGGAAATCACTTGCAATCATTTTGGCCAATTCTTCATCCACTATGTTCTGTCTAGCTGGGGTCATTCATTGCCTTTGCCATTCATTGCATATAAATTGGCTTATTGAGGTCTGTGTAGCTGTTGGTTTTTGGGTACCTGATGCATGGGTGGTAGATCCTGTAGCTGCAGCAACAACAGGTGGAGTAGACACACAGAAGCAGAAGCAGGCAGTCTGACCTGCTTCTGCTCTATATGACCCTGCTCTATATGAGAGCTTCATGTTGCAAATTCTGCATTCTGCCTTTGTGTTTGCACAATTGTTAAAATGCAGCTTATTTTCCTACTTTCACTCATCTTATTTGCGCGACGCAAACTGACCCTTCACCGTGTGAAGTGTCACCTCTCCCTCTGTTCAGCTATCAGCACTGAGCACACGCCGCCCCTCCTCCTTATCTATCCTCACGTGATGCACAGCATGACATGCAGTCATGACAGTGACATTCAGTCACTGCATGTACGCGGAGCACCCGTAAAAAAATAAATAACGGCTCGTTCGCGGGTGCGAGCCGGCTCCCGTCGTTCACTAAAAAGAGCCGGCTCTTTGAGCCGGCTCGTTCGCGACCGACACATCACTACAAGTTACACATAAACCTACAGCATACAGGCTTACTTAGTTCACAAGTCAAACCTACAGTCCCTTAGACATACGATCAACATACGATCGTGTCGTCAAAACGTGTGTCTGGTCCTAACGTTAACACACACATATATATGTACAGTTGCGCATTTACTAGAATCTGAATCACAATCAGAATGGCTTTATTATTGTCATTGTACAAGTACAACGAAATGGTGTAGCAGTCCTCACGGCCGGTGTCATGAGGATTGCTAATCTTTTTCGTTGTACCTGTGATAACAACAAAGCCCTTCTGATTATGCAGTGACTATAGTAGTGAAACGTATTAGTACTCATAACGTCTAGATACCGACACATTTAATATTGGTATTCAAACATATGCCTGGCAAAACAAACGTCTATTTTGTAACATTGTTTATGTCATCCATGCATCCATCTGTATCCATTTGTTATTGATTCTGTCGTAGACAGCTGCGGACGGTAACCGGTAACGGGTAACCGTACACCGGGCTCTTAACCCGCATTAACGCTGCGGACGCGCGCGAGTTTTCAAAGGAAGCGAGTCCGTCTCGAAGAAGCTCAGGCTAGCTCCCTGGTTAGCCTTTAGCTTACAAAGTTCCCGAGAGAGTGGCCAATGATCTCGGATTCACATTAAGTTACCGCTGTAATGAACGACCGCCATTGTTGATCCACATACGAGTACGTTTACAATTGATGATTTGACGAGCGTATGTTTTTGGTTTTGTTTTTTTAACGGAAATATCAACCTATTTGTTCATGCTATGGATATAGGAGCTGTTTACGACACGGCGTGTCGTAAACAGCTCCTTTTAGTAGTGTTAGCTTCTCATAGCTAATCATATTTTTTTGTATAATGACATTTTAACTCACCGAAGGTATGCCCTGTGCAGTACCACTGAGCGTATTGACTACATTATTGCTGGTAATCATTCGAAGTCCATACGTTTCCAACGTGTGGACTGCAGGTAGAGCTATACTGTTGTGTACATTTATATTTATATATGTCCCACAGCTTCTCCTCGGACCACATGTGTGTGTCATCATGTCCATCGATTTTGACAGCGCTGCCCTTCAGACGCAACAAGATGAAGATGAATATGATCAGGAGGATTATGCCAGAGAACAAGAGGTACATACACACACACACACACACACGAGTTAAGGGTACATCAAATCCGTACCCAGTGTCGTTTATTGTTGACATTGGAATACAGCGGATGTAGTGGGACGGCTTTATTAAACGCTGTGTAAAGTTATGGTTAAGTCATGTTTTATATGTTGGTGATTGTTTTTATGTTAAAACAAACGTGTTTTGAAAGTCATTTTAAACAAACAAGCCCTGCAACATTACTCATGTCTCAACAATCCGTAACCTGTGATATTATTGGCCCAGGAGGAAGGCCTCCTTCAAGGTGTGTCACAGCTCTTTCTCCTGTTTTCACTTCATGTATGATTAACCAGTTTTGGTTTTGCCTTCACACAGTAGGTCGTTGTTGTGTATTTATATTCAACAACACTTTCGAGAAAGTGGATGACCTTGGAACAAGCAAATGGATATACTAACCTGGATAATTAGAAAATGGGATGTTAGAAAAAGTCAGTGAGGTGAAACATGTTTCTCATAGTCGAATGTTTCTGCTCCAGTTAGCCCATATGTTTTTGTCTGAACAATGGGGGTCTTTGGAAGGGAAATGCAACAGTACCTTAGGGAGCTGACGGCATGCCTAAAACGTTTTGGATGTTTCACGCAGAAGTCTTCTGTTCTCAAGCGTAGACTAGAGGAGCGTTATCTTTAGGCTTAGCAGTCGACCCCATCCATCGAAGAACTCGCCTCACTTACACCGGCTGGACCTTGTAGAATATGGGTCCGGTGTTCATGGATACAGTGAAAGACGTGAAATCCATTCAACATACCCTGTGGGAAGTAAGTCCAGCTGGTGCTACTGCATTGGACAGCGCGAGTTGAAACATTGTATTTGGCTTCTGTGGCGTGTGATTTCTATGCTTCTAGTGTGATTGTAGGTTAGAAGATTGGTTGGAAAAAAGGTGGCCGATCTATATCTTTCTTCTGGTGTGTGGCTGTCAATGCGACGTCTACATTGCAATGTGTTGTTGTTATTTGCTAGAACTTTGTTGCTGTGAATTGGTAGTAATGCTACAACATAAGGAATGCTGAATGCAAAGAAAGACTGATTGAAGAATGATGTAAAGGTTGAAGGCAACATTTATTAGGGAATTACTTGAATTACAATTTGGTATTATCTATATCATCTAATATAAGTATATGGGGGTAGCTCAGTCTGTTGGGACTTGGCTTGGTAACAGAAGGTCGCCGGTTCAAGTCCCCGAAACACCATGGCACTGCCGAGGTGGCCTTCAGCAAGGCACCAGACCCCTACACTGCGCCCCGAACACTGTATATACAATAGCTGCCCACTGCTCCGAATAATACAATAGGTTAAATGTAGAGAAACAAATTTCACTGTGTGTGCATTTATGTGACCAATAAAGAGGATTCAATCCTCCAGATTTAGATTTAGATCCACATATATTCCTATGTCTCTATGTGGCTTGGTCGAAGGAGTACCTTGTGAGAAACAAGGTCTGGTGGTAAATGATTTCCTCTTTCTGCCCTTTATTGTTGTTAGTATGTTGCCAAGCAACCGCTGTGAGTCATATTCACATGCTATTTTCCAGTTGCACAAGCTGCTCACAGACCTTCCGGATGACATGCTGGAGGACAGCCGGGACTCCACCCCTGAGTTTGAATACTCCACTTGCAGTAACAACATCAACAACGCCAACAGACAAGAGTAAGAGTCACAATTCATATACAGACATAGATTGTATTGAGTATTATTGGAAAGTATTCAATATTCATTCTTCTAACACGCTTCTTGGTTTCTCAGTCAACAGCCTGAATGGACCCAACAGTCAGAATTCTCCAATCATCCCAAACAAACCTCTTATGAGGTTGGTCAGATTTGTATTGTAACGTTGAACATGGGCTAAAAGGTATTCACACTCTATGACTGTAAATCCTGGATCTGCCCCAACCGTGCAAGAAAAACGGCAGGAAAAAGGACGCGAGCGCCCATCCATGCAAGATAAAAAGACGAAGCGCTTTGCTGGAAGTGAAATAAATTATTCATTATGGCAGCAATTTTAAATATAAATGTATACACAATATATACACCTTACAATAAATGTAATAACTGTGTTATTGTGTCTGAGACGCATCACCATGCATGCACAGTATGGCTAGAACAACTTGATTTGTTATTATTCCGTCGTTACCAATATGTAATGTATACAAGCACACCACACCATGACACACCATGTCATCTTCTGACGTGGAAATAGGCGGAGCTGGGTTGAGGGTGTCCTCGCGGGGTCAGCCCTCGCGTGCAATGCATATGTACCATCGAAGCACCGATAGTCGCACGGTAGTCACACGTTTTAGCCCACACATAGATTGGTGCACACGGCAAATCCTATTCCTTGTCTCAAGAACTACGAGGAGGACTACAGTGGAGGATCTGATCGCCACAAGGGTGAAGCTGTGCACATCACCGGCTACGGCAGCCACCCCCAGAGACAGCCTCTGACCCCCGCCTGGACCCAGCGGCCTCATGGTGAGCAGCCGGGAAGTCCATGCACGTACCAACACAGTCTGAGATCTATAGGGTTTTACGAAGACTTAACTGTCTGCCCTCCACGGCGTGGTTTCTCCACAGAAGGCTATGGGCCTCAGTTGTTCCCCAATGAAGCCGGAGATCAGATGGAGTATGACCTGGAGGGAGGAGATGGGAACCAGCCGTTCTTTGAGAACCAAAACAATGCAAAAGAGCAATTCCAAGTGAGTTGGAAAATGTTGTTCTTACTGCAGGATGTCTAAACAACCCAGTAATTTATGTTGAGTGTTATAACTTTATTGCAAATTAAAGCCATGATAAATGATATTAATGCTATTGAGAGGCTTTTATCATCTCTTCTCATTAATTGTGTCGAGTAAGTCAAAACAAAATTGTTTTTAATTTCACTGAATGCAACAAGTTTGAACTGTTATGGGTAGTTATACTTGTAGGCCCACTGTTTATCAATACTTTCATCTACAAAACTGTTCTATTGATA